>CM039679.1:80912048-81524548 GCA_022537955.1 Schmidtea mediterranea
CAAGAAAGATTCAAACAACGACAAGACATCCGCGAGAATAAATATGATGAATATCAAAGATGTCAAGAACAATATTGTTGAGGTCTGTAAATTAAAATTAAAAATTAAATAAAATTTAGATATAATTCCAAATGGAAAGTAAGCGTAGAAAAAAGGCAAATAAAAGCGGGATCGTGCACAGAATAATAGTAAAGGAAAGTGCGATGGAAACAGTATTAGAAAATGCAAAAAGCAATAGAAGGGAGATCCGGAAATTCCGAGAAAAATCAATAAATGGAAAAATACGAATCGGATGAAAAAGGGACAGTTATAGATTAGCATATGTCAACAAGATGACGTTAGGAATTTAGAAAACGTTAGAAAGGTGAAAAAACATTCAAATGTTTAAAAATAACGTTAATTAATAATTATTGGCAATGAAAACCGAGCAAGGGAAACCAGAGCTGGTATAACAAGAAAAAGGCAAAACAAAAGGAAGATTTGGGCCCATTAGCTTGACACAATGATTAATGGGAAAAGAGTAAGGAGAAGATAGCGCGCGTAGGAAGACCGGTAGGGCAGTTATTCACTGATTCGTGCCATAGATGACAGCCGAAGCAAACACGTAGGAGAAATGTAAACCAAAGATTGGGTGGCAAGAACATTTCATCCTGATTTGTCGAGGAGATATATAGCAAAGGGAAAATCAGAGAAATAGGCATTCGCCTCAGCTAGGGTTCGAAGAACAGACTGTAGGAAAAGGGTAACGAATTAGGGAAGTAGGGAAAGAAAGAAATAATAAGAACGAAAGGCGAAAGGGATCAAGACCAATACGAAACCGGAGGAAAACGAGAGTCAACAGAACTAAGGATAAAAGGTGAATGTGGTTTGTTGCAAAGCATAAGCCGAGCAGAGAATCGTATAAATTTGATTGGTCATTGTAGCGTGATAATAAATGTGAACACTGTTGTTTCAATATACGTTGTCGTTCATTGTTTTAATTAAAGAACTGGAGTCCAGAGAGAACGATTGAAATAATCAAAACCAACATTGATTCTGGTGAGCCCGACGTGATGAAAGTCGGCGGGGAAAATTATGAAGTTAGTGAAAAATAATAATAAAAAAAAAATAGTACGATGATTGAAAGTCGCGAAAAATTATTGAAATTTTGAAAAAATAATTATTGAAATAAAAAAATAGTACCGACGTGATTGAATCGAGGAATTTTGGACAGCTAGTGAAAAAAGGAATCATAAGAATAGTACTGACGTGAGGAAGTCCTTAGAGTTTTGAAAATAGTGTTACGAATATAAAAGCTATTTGAGATTTAATAGAAGTTGAAAAGTAATTTAAATTATTGTTAAACGCTTGGAAGTTTAGCTCAAGTGAAACCGATCAACACCTCAGAAGCAGAAACAAAGTCAATGCAAATAAATAATGGTATGGCTCTCATAGAGAAGATGATTGTTTCGCAAGTTGTCAGAAATACCGTCCAATCAATATGGGGACCCTGTTGAATTCGATGCATGGGAGATTATTGTATGTACGCCCAAGCATACGGATGGGACACAGCATTATGGCAGAGATCCACGTCTATCTGAAGGGTGCGGAAAAGCCTGGCGCAAGTCGACAACGAAGTTGGCAATGATATGGAGCAAAATTGAGGATGCATGGCACGAAACTGGTTGTGGAGAACACAAGAATCAATGCGACAGAAATTTATAATCGATTCAAGGCCGATGAATCGTCATGAGTTTGCTTACACTGACAAACTTTAGCTAATAAAGCTGAAGGCAGACTCAGATCAAGCAGAATAGGCCAGCAGGTTAAAGAGCTGTTAGAAGACAGTTTTATAACGGAGTCCACTGAAATCAAAAGGCCTATGTTTATGGGATTTCCAATTTCGATAGCTCGTGAAGAAACCAGAAGAATAGAGATTGAATTTAAAAGTGCAAAAAGATCAGATGCTTTTGAGTATGGAGAGACTGAGCGGTCAATTACAGCCTGCTGAGAGCACGCTGGCATGAAAAAAAATAAATCAAATAGTAGTCCAATTTAAGACCAAATACTAGATTAATCCAAGACCGGAGATCACGATGAAGTGTACAATCAAATGGGACGGTAAATAAATCCTCAATGGCGAACATTGCAAAGAAAGTCTGGACACTACTCAAATCATGTTGGTTTAAATTTTATGGAAAATCAGCCCTAACAAGGATTCACAAAACAAGACTCAGCAGTGGCTGTCGAATGCTGATCGGATGCGGAAAGAAAACGGCATATTAGCAGAAACTGTTTAACCAGATCAAGACGCGCAGAGGTCACATTCACACAAGGGACAAAGTGATACAAATGGACGTACATGTCATTCGTGAAGGGGTAACGCCACATGCGCGATCATTGCCCAGAACTCAAGAGATTCAGAACTATTGAAGAATCAATCAGATCCAAGAAGATAGCCAAACACAGTAACATGACAATGCTCAGAGAGAGGAAATTTCAGACAAATGGAAAAGATTTCGAGATGCACAGAAGCTGACAAACAAGGTGGCTAAATTCGAATCAGAATGAAGAAAACTGATTCAATGATAATTGGAACCGTGTCAGAAAGGTGAGCGGAAACCTGCCCCGAAAGTGCGAAAGATCGATCAGATGAGACCGAACTGCACGTACCCCGATTGAAAAATTGCTTGAGAAATGGAAACTGCAACTCCCAGCTTGAAAATCGATGGATGCAGAACTCAGTGTGATGTCATAAAGCCCAAAGGAACAAAGAGAGCATAAATTTGTGCAAAGTTTCAACAGGAAACAGAGATGATGAGATACTTAACAAATGCAAAAATTGGCAAGCTTTTGCGTCAACAAGATTTAGATGATATCAAAGTGAACAAGACGGGACTGGATAATGTGAAGTGCATTCCGTGTAAAGGCTACGACAATCAAGACCTAAAAGGAGCGAACTGCGTCAATACAATGGTATGGCAAGTGCAACTAAAATTTTGAGAATCGATTCTGGAACGAGAGTACTTATATAGATTGCGGTCTGATACCAGGCTGGAAGAATAAATAAAAGTTGTTATTGCATGTTAAAACTTTGAATTCAGACAGACAAATTGGTGAAAGATTCTAGCAGATTCAGGATACCTGTACTGCAGGAATAGAGATAAAATTAATTGCGAATATTCGACTTCATATGAGCATCGAAGATCGAAATCGAGACATGAAAGAAGGGTTGCTTTGATCATCGTACCGTATCGATAAACCGAGAGTATCGAGGCAAAAGTTAAAAGAGTAATTCCGAAAATAGGACATGATTATGAGGCGGCAGACGATTAGGTGCGAAGTCTTTGATAAATAGCGTTTAAATATAGCGGATCAAAGGATTGAATATTATCAGAACATTGGAGTGTAAAAGCAAGAAAAATAACGACAAATAAGCAGCGGAGATATAGGTAATGACCGGAATTATTGTGTTGACTCAAACAGACGAGAATGGATGATGATCGAATATTTGTAAACTACGAAGTAACCCAAAGTGTATTAATAATGTCGTAGCAACAAAACAAAGTGGTGAAATGGAAGAGATGCAAGTAATGTATCCGTTTTGGCTCTGTATAGGAAGTGACAATGATATGAAGATTAAATGAAGTTGTAGATGACCCAGGAAGAAATGATCAGAAATTAATGAATTGCAGGAGATTAAACAAGAAAATGGGAAATGAGATCAGAAAATGAAGTTACAAGGGATGTTGAGGAAAGGAGCACCGATAATAGGATACTACCGAGCATAGATGAGATGAAAAGTGAAGAGAATATTGTTGAGACGAAAAATGACATTGCATATGGGGATAAACAGAATATGCGGAAATTGAAATCTTTGAGTTTAGAGATCAAGCGAAACTGGAGCGTTTAGAGAATCAAGCGAAACTGAGCGAATTTAAAAAGTTTAGTAACGGAATTGTATTTGTGAGATGAAAGAAACAGAAGATGATATTTCGGAGGGGGAGAAAAGAGTTGAAAAGATTGGCAACGAATTAAGAGGGATTACCGTCGAAATCAAACAGAATTATGAAGAAAAGGAATTTTGTGAGGAAGCAGTAATTGAGGACTTAACACGAACTGAGTTAGATCGAGATGTAATATTGACAGTGCTAGCCTATATAATATTGGAGATTGGTACTTATGGTTATTTGGAAAGTGACAATTCAAAATCATTGATAAAGAAACTCCTGAAAGACGCCATAAAATTTGTGAAGTGGATCGCAAAACAATGGCGGATGGGAAGAGTTAATACAAAAGCTGAGAGCCCAAAACAGAGAACCAAGTGAGGAAAAGGGAAATGCATTTCCATGGGTTATGATTCTATTATTAGTTATGGGAAATAATACGACAATTCATTGATGGCAGAATGATGCTCCCAAACGAAATGGGAAGAGTATACTCGTTGGTAAACGTAGCAGAGTGTTCGGATCCATATCCAGTAAAATTTAAAGTGACAAATCCAGTAAAATATCATGTATATCAAGAATCGGGGTTTCGAAGATCAAAGGTGAGAGAGTGTACAGTGAAACGCACTACTTTGTTCATGTGGAAATGAGCCACTTATCGACTGGTGAAAATGCAATCGATACCTAGACCGATAGAAATAATTCCGGAGAAATGTTTGGCAGCCTTTCAAACAGACGTTTGAAAATTAATGCAGAACAACTACAAGCAAAAGCTTACCACAAAATCGTGAGACTGTAAACCGGCGAGGATAATTAAGTCGAATGTGATTGCAAGGAGAGCATACAAAGTAACGATGCTATAATTGACAAACCGTGGTTGTAGAATGAGATACAGTCAGAATTAAGAGAATTGATGGATATTTGATGATGATAGTGGTAAACTACAAACATCCATGTTCTGCAACATGAAAAATCTTAGCGCAGACAGGAAACATTTGGTGTACGATGTCGATACAAAAAGTGCAATTTCAATGAATAATGAATTTTTAAAGAAATACGGGAGAACAGATCGGAAAAGTCGAGAAAATAAAATGGATCCAGCAACGAGTACAACAACAAGAATCACACCTCTACGGATGAAAGATACTCCAACAGTGTTAATGTCAACTCAGAGGAAGACGGGATGCGTCCTCGAAAAGAACTAAACAAGTGGGACAAAATGTCTAAACAAATATAAGGTAATGTAACTCAGAAATATAAGAAGCCCAAACAAACTACAGTGCCGGAAGATATAAGTGACAAATTACTTAATAACAAAATAGATATTATTTCACTTTGGTCAAAATACTGTTGAAATGGTACCGAGAAGTTTATAAAGATTGCAATTCACAAAGAAAATACTCGAAATCGGATGCATGGCTATAAATCTAAGTTGGTAGACAATGTAATTGCAGAAAATGGTTTGCCAGAATTTCGGGAAGCACTATATAGCTTTTATAAGTAAAGCGGTACCAGTTAACTGACAAGCTATTACCAATGCACCAACGAGTTACCTAGTGAATTTAAGGAAAGTGCGATTTATGGAGCCTGTAACACGAATCTTACTGAAGAGGACTAAACCGAAGTATTACAGTGTAAAGATTGTTGCACCCTATAACAGACTAAAACACAGAAATCTTGGATTGCATTCTCAGATCATCGGAAGTAAAGACACCAGAAAACTTAGAATGACAGAATTAGCCATATCGGTAAATTTTACGTCATTAGAATTATCGCAAAGTGGAATTTTTGAACGAAGCCATGGGAAGTCCCGTTCAGAAACTTGTTATTTCCATCAAGAAGAAAGGTAAATGGAGATGGTAGATACAATTCTCAAGCGGAAGTGGAAGGTAAATAACGAGTATTTGTAACTCCAATCATTACAAAAAGCGACGTATACAATGAAAAGATCTGGGGAAATGTTTATGTTCAACTTGACAAGCGTGTGCGGATTGATTGGATTATGTAATATGTGTTGTAATCAAGTAAATATCGCAGTCCTATAACACACAGATTAATACGCGATCACAGTTGTCGTGAAATTAGTAATTGGTTGCATACCATTATTGGCTAGATTCTTCATTACTCATCATCAATATCAGGAGTTGGAGATACTCAAAGCGCAAATATTAAAGAAGAAAAAGGTGAGCTACGCTAGTACAACCCCTTCAAGGGACGAGAATAATGACAATGACAACGAGGGTGATAGTGCACCGTTATATGTTGACAATCAAGAAAAGTGAATGAATAAAGAAGCGTTGAGAACCTATCAAATCTTAAAAGAGCCACTGTTAAATGCGAGTAGCGTAGACACGTTTACAAAATTGTGTATACCAAAATCGTTTATGCAACCAGCACCAGTATATCCAGTTGATCGATTACGAGAGATGAAACCAGTAGAAAATATCGCATTACAATGTGAAGGAATGGTAGGAGAGAGAATCGAGCCTTCTAGCGCAGAGATCGAGAGAAAGAATATGTTAGGCTTACCATGCAACTACTCAATGATGACATTAACAAAAGGAAAGCAACCCCGAATATTTATACAAATGAACAAACATAAAGTAGAAGCTTTGGTTGATTCGGGATCTAGTCACACAATAATATCGGAAAATGTATTAAACGTGAAGGAGAAAATGCAAATAAAGCCTACCGACGAAATAGTGAGGTCATTATCAAAAAATGAATTAAACATAATTGGACAACTTAACGTCATATTCCATATTGGAGACCGAATAATAGCGCACAATGCGCTCATAATGAAGGGAAGCCCAGTACGATGTCTGATCGGTATGGATATATTAGAGCAGCTGGACGGAGTCTCACTTGATTTAAAGACAGGTAATTTGATAGCAGGAGAAACAGGAAAAATAATTCACAGGGCAGGTGAAGTGTTTGTGAATCAGACATTGACAATACCACCACAATCGGAGATGGTATATTGTGCAAATACCATGAGTGTGGATAATGGTGATTTTATATTCGAACCAAATCAAACGCTAGTCGAAAAATATGATTTACCGATATGTGACGAAGTTGTCAAAGTGAAAATCAGATAGTACCAGTCCATATAACGAATAGCAGTAAGAAACCGGTTCAGCTACACCCAAAAACAAAATTGGGAAAATTATCGAAAATGTCTGTTGAAACAAATTGTAAAATACCAAGAAACGTCAAGGTGTACAAGGAGCCTGAAGTGGTAAGCAATGATTTAAATGAGATGCAGAAAAAGGAATTCACAAAACTGCTGAGAAAATACCGAGATATCTTTGCCAAACACGAATATGATTTAGGTCTAACCAATGTAATTGAGCATGAAATACCGTTATTAGACGAAACTCCAATAAAAATAAAGCCATACAGAATCCCCTACGTTCATCAAGATGAAAGTGATAGACAGATTACAGCAATGAAGGAATTTGGAATAATTCGAGATAGTGCGTCACCATTCTCCTCATCAATAGTGATAGTTAAGAAAAAAGATGGAGACTTACGATTTTGCGTAGATTATCGGAAGCTAAATCAAGTTACGAGGAAAGACACTTATCCAATTCCAGTACCCCAAGAAATGTTCGATCAAATGGGAGAGGCACGATATTTCACAGTTATTGATTTAAACAAAGGGTACAATCAATTTAGGGTAAAAGAGGAAGATAGAGGAAAGACGGCGTTCTCGGATGGCAAAGGACTATATGAGTTCAATGTGTTACCATTTGGATTAACAGGAGCCCCAGCTACATTCCAACGAGGAATGAATTATGTGTTACGAGGTATCGACATGCATTGGTAATATATCGACGATATAATAATATTTTCAAATGATTTCGAAGAACACTTTGAAAAATGTAGAAACTGTATTTAAACGGCTCAAAAGTGCAAAATTAAAATCAAACCATCGAAATGTGAATGGGGCAAAGCAGAAGTGATTTATGTAGGACATATAATATCACGGCGAGGGTTACAAACTAATCCAGATAACATCAAAAAAGTGGAAGAGTACCAGTACCAAAAAGATGCCGATGAGGTTAGACAATTTTTAGGTTTGGCGAGCTATTACAGAAAATTTATAAAAGATTTCTCTCACATCGCACAACCATTGAATACGTTACTAAAGAAAAACAATAAATTTATTTGGGGACAAATGCAACAAAACGCTTTCAATACATTAAAAGAGAAATTAGTAACAACTCCTATATTAAGATGTCCAGATTTTACAAAACAATTTATCTTGATGACGGATGCAAGCAACGTTGCATTGGGTGCGGTGTTAGGACAAAAATTTGAAGGCGAAAAAGGACCACGTAATAGCCTATGCAAGCCGATCACTGAGGCCTCACGAGAAAAACTACTTAACGATTGAAAAGGAACGTTAGCGTTAGTGTATGGAATTACTACTTTTAGACAATATTTATTGGCAGAAAATTACTGTTTATACAGATCATAATCCATTACAGTGGTTAATGAAACACAGAGATTCAGCCAGTAAATTAATACGATGGTCGATTGCCCTCCAAGAATACGACTTTGAGATTAAATATCGGACAGGTAAAGCTAACGCGAACGCAGATGCAATGTCAAGAATCCCAGAAAATAATAGTGAGGGGACACCTGAAAAAGTGGAAGGTACTATATTCGCTGCAATCAAAGCTGTTAATAATATGTCTGAACTTCAAAATGATCAGGAAAACGATAGTGAATTAAAACAATTTATGGAACAAGCGGTCAAAATAAGAAAAGAACAAGACTGGAAACGACTTACAGATGCAAACAGCAATATGTAAATTCATAATGGAATACTTAAATTTTGGAAAAATGGGAAGCATTAATTATATACCAGCCAAGCACAGAGACGCATTACTGATGCAGTATCATGATGGAGCGTTGGGAGTCATTTGTCAACACGCAAGACGCTATCGAGATTAAAATTGAAATACTTTTGGACAACAATGAAACAAGACGTGAAAAATTGGTGTAACAGTTGCAAAGTATGCATCACCCGCAGAAACACTGGTAAAAAGATTAAAGTACCATTAAAACCGATGCCAGTACCCGCAGCACCAATGGAGATGACGGCAATGGATATTCTGGACCATTACCGGAAACAACAAAAGGAAACAAAAACATTGTTGTTTTTTGTGACTATTTTACCAAATGGCCAGAAGCATACGCTATTCCAAACCAAAAAGCAGACACGATTGCTAGAATATTTGTGGAAAACATAATATTTCGCTATGGTACTCCAAAGAAATTGTTAACTGATCAAGGAAAGAACTTTCAAAGCGAAATGTTCAAATCAATCACAGACCTATTTGGAATTTGGAAATTGAATACGTCACCATATCATCCACAAACTGATGGATTAGTGGAACGATTTAATTGGACACTGATAAATATGATCTCGTCATATGTGAATCGAAAACAGAAAGATTGGGACGACTTCATAAAGCCGTGTCTATTTGCCTACAGAAATGCAGTAAATCAAAGTACAGGAGAGACCCCTTTTTACTTGATGTATTTAAGGAAAAATAATATGCCGATTGATCTCAAATTCAACCACCAATTTCTCAATATATGGAGATACCCGATTATAAAGCATTGATGCAAGAAAAAATGCAGTCAGTATGGACTAAAGCGGTTTGACAATAAAGCATAACCAAGAGAAATATAAAGAAACCTACGATAAAAAAGCACATGCGCATGGCATAAAGATTGGAGATCTAGTGTATCTGAACAGGCCGGAACCTCTCAAAGGTTTATCGCCTAAATTGCAAAGACCATTTAAAGGACCCTACAAAGTGTGCGACACCACCGAAACCAATTTGAAGTTATTACCATTCAGGAGTAAAAAGGCTAACCCGATGATTGTGCATGCAAATCGATGTAAACTAGTGCCAGAGGAAGATGAATCTAGATACCCCTTAAGGTCCAAGCAGAATAAAGTAACGGGTCAAAACAAATTGAAACAGAAATTCACGAAAAATCCAACACCAGTCAGCTACATCAATAAGATATTATATGTAGCAATAATGCTGATGTTAGTAACAGTTGCGAGCGGCAAAAAGATTGACTTACCATATGCGGTAAGCAAAATCCGAGGAATGGAGAAAATACATATATATTCCACTCTAACAAATATAGTATGGAGCTGTAAATGCGAGATCGCAGACCAAATAGAAATTATTGATTTACTAGACAATACGGCACCAGTGGTAGAACTGAATTATGATAAAGATATATTTGCGGTACGAAAGTTAAAGCCAAATTTCAAATACCAATGGCTGTTGAGACAGAACATGTCAAAGTGGTACACGCAAATTCCGATAGAAGTGCACACAAAAGAGATGCGAAACTTGATCGAAATAGAACCAGAGATAAATGGAATCAATATATATTGGAAGCCAGTGGACTTGGTGAAAGTGCGAATCACATTTCAAGGGTTAAATGTCGACACCCTTAACTCGCGAAAATCAGTTATCCGCTACGAGAAATGAAAATGAATCAAAATTATTCAGTTAATGCAAACTACTACGAGAACATATGCCTCGAAAATGGAACGGTAGTGAGAAACCAATGATCACGATTTAAGAGTGAGACCCAGTCTATCTATCTCAGAGACGAGTCAAATCGTATAACCCTGAGTGTTGGAAATGGACCGGTAACGATATATAGAAAATCAGGAAATGATGAAAGAGTTGTTATTATCTACAAACAAAAACCCTGACTATATTAGATGCCGGTAATCATTTTTTTACACTTTACACTTCTGATTTAGAGACGGCATGGGAATTAACAGTTAAATATCAGCGATGGATAACCGAACCAGGCGGATGGCAAACAGTTTTCGTGGAAGTCAAGACAATCAATGAATCGAAACGAAAATCAGATACAACCACATCACCTTTCCAATTACCGACCCAAGAGACGACAAAACCTAACTCAAATAAACTAATGATGATAAATTCGGATTTGACAGTCAACTATTGTGAATATCTCATTTACATTTTAATAACAGGTTTTCTCATCTTATCAATAACATTCATAATCATCACCATTTTGATATGTGTAAAGGAGAGACAACTAACTATCCTTCAACCACCATCATATTCATATTATGAGACAAGACTATAAATTGTGATCTGCATGAATAGAGTATAAAAATATATTACATTTATATTAACAATGTGCATGTTTTATAAGTACCATAGGATGAACGGTGTAATTTGTTTGAGATTCGAAGCGAGGTGTTGATGCTTTGCGAATAAAGAGTGATACAAAAAAAAATTACTATCATTTAATTTCAGAGAATGCAAGAAGCCTCGGAGATGTCATGCAAAGAGTGTAAAACAAGTACGCAAGAACTAAAGCAAAAGTTTCGTAGCATGCAGGGCAGAATAACAGATTTGGAGGAAGAAAACTTCCGTCTGAAAAGGCGGTTGGACCGTTTGGAAATCTTATTGTTTCAACACGAGGCCGATTTCGCGATGTTTCGAATGAGAGTAGAAGAAATAGAGGAATCGGAAGACGATGGTGAGATAAATCAATTAGACTAAAAAAAAAATAAATTATTTAAACGGACCCAGTTAGTGTTTTTTTCGTCCTCGAGAAAAAAAAATAATAGTAAATAAATATAAGTAAATTAACAAATAATCAAATAAATAAACAAATTGATATAAAGAAATAATTGGCAGTGATAAATAATAGTTTAAATAAAAAATAAGTAAATTACCAAGTAAATAATCAAATGAATAGACAAATTGATATAAATAAATAATTAGAAAAGTGATAAATTAAATAAATGAATAATAGATAAAAATGAACAAAAGCAAATAGAATAACTCAAATAAATGTTGCAAATAATGAAATGATACCTTAAATGAACATTAGAAATAAATAATATTAAAGGGCTGAGTAGTAATGAATGAATTAGCATAACTATATAACAATGGTACCTACTGGGGCGAGAGAACAAAATTATAAATAAGTAAGGAATAATTTCACATTAGTAGTAACAAAGACTAATCGCGAAGAGGGACACAATTACCCACACTTTCTAGCATAAATTAAAAACAAAGGTATGCTGAACATTTATTCAAAGTTTTATTCGTCATCAGAGTCCAACAGAACGGGACTTTGGATGCCACAGTCCCATTCCCTGCGTACATTGCAAGGCGGGCGTCTTTCAAACCTACTGCCTGTATCCACACAGGCAAAGGTACGTTTCAATCCCTTTCGGCGCGGTGGCAAAGGGACCCTGAAAAAGAAATTAAAAAAAAAAAACCTGGTAGTATGGCAGTCAAATAACCATTGCATAACATCAAGATGCTCAAACTTAGGTTCTGGGACAGCCTAAAATAGTGAGGGTTGAAAAGAAAAATGAAATAAATACTGTGTAAAACTCCGTACCATGGCGCCCTCGACAAATAATTAGTGCAGGGAAGTAATTGATTTTAAGAATTACGTAATAAATTAATAAGTATAAATACGGCTAAAATTGTCAGAAAAATACGAGTAGCTGTAATTAGAGGTTTGCTTTTAGTATAAATACAAAATCAGAAAATCAAAAATATATGACCCAACACATGAGTGTGGTATAGGTAGTTGCATAAACAAATTAACGAACTAAAATTAAACAGTAAATAAGTTAATTTAATAAGCATCAATAAGTTAATTTAATAAGCAACACGAGCACTTGCAATCACCGGGGTTTGGCTACCATGGACAGCGATTGCAAGTGTTCGGTTACTATGAGGGTAGTTGAGGACAGCATGGTGAAAAGAATCACAAAAACAAAAAATAACAAAAGACAAGTAATCACTTACGTCCATAGTAAATAACAAAAAAATTAATCAGCAAATCCCATTAATCACCTCTATATAATAAATTTATTTTTACAGAAATCATCCAAAACATGGTCCAACAAAAAGAACTCTGGAGAATCTTTAACTGTTTTCTTTGTTTCTTTATTCATCCAAGATTGTTTTCCATCGTGAATTTGTTGATGTCCATATAATTCATTGAAATAAGGAATTCTTCTGCTAATAATATTAAATTTTTCCCAATCTTCTTGTTCAAACCTTTTCTAAAAATAGAAAACAAATATAAAACAAAAAAATTCCTCATTCATAATTTCATTAAAAGAAAGTGTTGCCTAAAATTTGATATTCTAGTTTAAAAGTTTAAAACAAATAGTTAATTTTTGGGTTTTAAATTAAATTTGTAATAAAATATTTAAAAAAAAAAAAAAAAAAAAATCCGAAAAAAAATTACCCCATTAAAATAAAATTATAAAATTATTCGAATACATTTTTATTCAATATTTTCTGAATGAAACAAATTAAAACTACTTATGTACATATATTATGAAAATATAAATTATAGATACATTTTGTTTATGTGTACACTTACCAAGGGATCTGTCGTTTCTGCGAAAATTAGGTTGATGAGCACAAGAATCATTGAAAAAAATAAATAAACTAGTAAAAGATGAGGTGATTTGTTTCATTGGCATTATATCTAGTAATATCCGACAATTGAAGTAAAAAGCAAAATATAATTAAATCTATTCTTTTTATATGAATTCTTTGGCCGATAAGGATAAATTTCTGACAATATCAATCAAAAATTTCCCAATAATAATAAAAATGATAAATTGTTTTTTCTGCGATAAAACGAGTACTGAAGCTTCCTTATCTGATTAATAAATTCGTTTTTATTTTTCCTTATTTTAAGTTTTTCTTGATTTTGATAACTTGATCAACAAAACTAAAATAAATCCAACTGAAAAATCTCTCACAGAAAATGAACATAAATTAATTGACTTCGAATAGTGTAGAGATAAGAAAATCAAATGATATGAAATGATTGAACGGAAAATGTGATAGGCGGTAACAGCTGGTGACTCGTGCCGACTTGTGAAAGCTAGAATAATTTAAATAACACTAATATATAATTTAAATGAAACAATATATTATTAAATGGTATATTTTATTTAAATTATTTGAGTTTTAATTTAATTTTAGAATGTTTAAATTATTTTTGATTTTTTAAAGCAAAATAAAATATTTCAACGAGTTTCCAAATATAAATTAGTTAAAAATTAAAAAAAAGAAAAAAAAAAAGAATTAAATTCGCATAGAATTAAAATATCGATTAATCAACAAGTGGAACTTTTAGAAATTTGAGTTCAAAAAGAATACTAACAGTTTCACTCTGGGAATTTTCCCAAAAAAAAAAAAAAAAAAAAAAATTCTGACAATAAGCCAAGCTTATAGGATTGAAATTTTTAAATTTTAAATCAAACTTATAATTTTAAAATGTATTATAAAATAAGGGGCAAATTATAGTCGACACCATAAATAAGTCTTTTGAAAACTGCATTACTAAAAATGAAATGAAACTGTGATAGTACATTTTTATTTCAGTGAAACAAAAATAAAATAAAAACAATTGCGCAAATAAGAATTGGACCGTGGATCCATTTCAGAGTGACGTTTTGGCTACGGGAATATCAACAAATGCAAATGGGAAATTAATAGGTCTTTTGGAAAATGAATTTTGAAAGTCGATTATTGCAATTTATTTGATTTACTATAAATTACCTGAAGATATTGGGGAAATATTTGTTTGGGGAATATTTTTTAAAGTAATAATTCGGATAAATAGTAATAATAATAATAAGGGTAATATTAATAATAATAATAATACATAATCACAGCAAAACATAGATTTCGAGGACGAAAAAATTTTTTAAGGGTGGAGATATGTTGAGGTCTGTAAATTAAAATTAAAAATTTAAATAAAATTTAGGATAATAATTCAAATGGAAAGTAAGCGAAGAAAAAAGGCAAATAAAAGCGGGATCGTGCACAGAATTAATAGTAAAGGAAAGTGCGATGGAAACAGTATTAGAAAATGCAAAAAGCAATTACGAAAGGCGAGAATCCGGAAATCCGAGAAAAATCAATAAATGGAAAAATCACCGAAATCGAATGGGAAAAACGGGACAGTTATAGATTAGCTAATGGTCAACAAGATGACGGTTAGGGATTTATCAGAAAAGGGTTAGAAAGGGTTGAAAAACATTCAAATGTATGAAAACAGAAAACGTTAATTAATTAATTAATTGGCTAATGGAAAACCCGAGCTAATGGGAAACCCGAGCTGGGTAAACAAGAAGAAAGGCAAACAAAAGGAAGATTTGGGCCCATTAGCTTGACACAATGATTAATGGGAAAAGAGTAAGGAGAAGATAGCGCGCGTAGGAAGACCGGTAGGGCCATTAATTATCTGGATTCGTTGGACCATTATGGATGACAGCCGAAGCAAACACGTAGGAGAAAATGTCAAACGAAAGATTGGCTCGGCAATAACCATTTGTCATCCTGATTTCGAGGAGTATATAAGCAAAGGGAAAATCAGAGAAAATCGGCATTCTGCCTCAGCTAGGGTTCGAAGAATCAGACTGTAGGAAAAGTGGTAAACGAATTAGGGAAGTAGGGAAAAGAAGAAATAGAATTAAGAATACGGAAAGGCGAAAAGGGATCAAACCAAACAGAAACCGAGGAAAACGAGAGTCAACAGAACTAAAGGATCAAAAGGTGAATGTTGTTTGTTTGCAAAGCATCAACGCCGAGCAGAGAATCGTATAAACTTTGATTGGTCATTGTAGCGTGATAATAAATTGTGAACCTGTTGTTTCAATATACGTTGGGTTGTTCATTGTTTTAATTTAAAGAACACTAGGAGTCAGAGAGAACCGACTTGAAATAATCCAAAACCCAACAAAATGATCTTAGAGGTGTCAACAGAAAACGAACAGATCTTATGATAAAATTCATGCAGAGTTTAGGGTTTATAAACGATGTTGATAAAACTTTACTCAATAAGCCAGAAACAATAGAATTTAATCATTTGAAAATTGTTTTGTAAAACAGCCTTTAGGGTATGAATAATACTGAAAAAATTGTTTCGAATAAAACTATAACCTAAAGATTACAAAGTCTGGGTAGGATACGCTACGGTTTAAAAATTAAATCTGATAAAAATTCCTAAATAAGCAAATCATAAACAAATTTAACTATTAAAGAATTCAACAGAAAATTTTGTAATCCATAAATAAAGATGAAAGAAAGTGCAGATGGAAAAAGCGATTAAATGAATGAAATTCGAAATTTTCCCTAAAATAAGGATGGAACGCTGCTTAAACTTTTGAAAGATACCTTAATAAATAAGAGGTAAACATGACAAATCGACATGAAAATTCGTAGCAATAAACAAATATAGACAGGGGTATAGAAAGAAAAAGACAAAAGGCCTTCCACCGGTTGTCAGGAACCCGAAAGTAAAAATATCATGAGGAGTGGTTCTAAAAATGTAGCTCACCTGCTCATGAATTTTCAGATGCTATATACAGTACCGACATTGGCTTGCTCATGGGTATATAGTGGTAAGATTAAAATTATTTGTGTCTGGGTAAGGCAGTATAGACACTATGGAAAGAAAGCATTCCAACCAAGAAGTATAAGTTTAACCAAATTTGAGACTGAATCAAACAAATTAATTTTCAATCTGTTCACCAAGATTAGTATGATTTATTATACAACCAATAAAATTTTAGGAATATTTTAAATGCTGCACATTATTTCTCAACCAAAAATGTTCTCAATTGATAAACCTTTGATTATGCTCAAACTGGATGAAGAGCAAAGAAATGTCATTGTTCTAGCATATTTGTATGATAAAAACCTAGAAAAATATGAAACTACATCACAATAAAATAAGTAATAAAATGAATTTGAAAAAGTTAATAAAATTAAAGGTATTTCGTCATCACATATGTTAATAAAGACAATAAGAAATTTTACCAATAAATCTATGCTTAATAAATGAGAAAAGGTTTGTCATATATTTTAAAGCATAAAATACAAACAAATTTTAATCCAGTAATCATTAAATCAAGAAGTAAATCTATTCATTATGAAAAATAACATAATGAAATATTTGAAAATATGGAGAATAATGCAATATTAAGGAAACGTAAATAATTATTATGATTAATTTGATTTGTGAATGGTATGGTTGGCCTGAACCATGTTGTAATAAGCTCTTTACTTATATTGTTTGTTTTAAATATTATGCACAGAAACACGCGGATTAAAAATACAAATAACTGAATCAATAAAAATTTTAGAATTAATTATATCATTAATTTTTTTAATATAATAATAAACTGGTTAATATATTAAACATCTCATCAAGCAGATGTATTATAAATTATAATTTATAATGGTCTCCATTTCAACAGATAGCAATACTTAAGCCATGGGCGCTCACAGAAAAATGTTTAGGGGGAGAGGCTAAACTTTTTTAGTAATGTTTTAATGTAATTTTAATTTCATTAAAATTTTTGTACTCTGTACAAAGAGTACTAATGAAGGCACCTTAAATTCCTCTTTAAACTGGTTGTGGAAATAAAACAGAAAATGCAAAAAGCACCTTTTAACCTAGGTGAATATCTTTTTCATTCAATCCAGGAGGACAAGTGCCCCCTTACGGGCGCCCATGACTTAAAATTTATTTTTTTAAATTAATTTTACTTTAAAATTTTTAATTTATCTGTATTTGGATTATAAATTCCTTAAACTAATTGTTAGTAATATACTTTGGATTATTGATTTGTCACATGTGCTATACTGTTGCACACCTATTAGTTACCGTAGATTTTGTAATTGTTGGGTTATTATTATCAAATAAGTAAACCCAACACAGAATAATTTTATTTACACTTTACCACAGTTACAACTCAATCCGATTTATTTCAACGTTTTGTAATGGTGGGTTACAGGGTTTCATTATCTTGCTTATCCTTCTAGTTGCCCTCGTAACGCCATACAAAATGATTCTAACCGCCACTTGGCACCCGTTGCTAAGCAACGTTGGTAATGTGTTCAAGTGGTGGATTGCCCGCAAAAATTGAGTACCATGTGCTAGTACTATAGTTGCTCGGACAACCCTCGGGTTCACGAGCTGTCGATAGAAGACCTGTGCTCGCTTTTGATTCTTAGGTCCCATTATTCTCCTATCTCCTTCAAATGTTAACCTATACTCTCATATCATCTATCTTTATGTCCATTCGCTTAGTCCTTCTTATCATTGTCCATGCTGATGATTATTCTTTGGCCTGTACACCCTTTGTTATGTTAAATACACCCACATTATATCTTTCACCCTTATCCCTATTATAACTACAATGTTTCCTATTATCATTACTAGCATTATCATTGTTACTATTATATATATTACCTTGATTATTATTTCTATTACTATAACTACTATTATATTTATTGTTATTACTACTATGATTATTACTACTATTATTATTATCATAATTATTATCATCATTACTACAAATACCATGATTATTATTATTATTACCATTATTATTATTATTATTATCATTATTATTACTATTATTAAAATTAAAATTACTCTTATCATTATCGTTATTATTATTAAGATTTTGTAGGGATCCTTCCTTATTCCTCAGCGTTAAAATTCCTTATTGATATACAACATTAGCCGTAGTTCATCTATATTTTCGGTTTTTGATAAAGTATTTTTGTAAATTCGAAAATTTTAGCAGCGTTCCGCCCTTATTTTACGGTTCATCCCTATTCTACAGTTTTCGACAAAGTATTTTCATTGACTCGGAAAATTTGAGCAGCGTTCCGCCCTTATTTTATGCATTCCATTTTTACGTTACTAATTTTGTTAAGTATTTGAATTAGTTCGGAAAATTTGAGCAGCGTCCCGCCCATATTTTCCGTCTCAACTCAAATTAATTTATTTAATTCTTATTTAAAACATTATTTTTCATGATTTTGGTCGTTCGGATTAATCTTTTTCCGATGGCTATTCATTTTAACTGTTGCAACGATTTCGCAATCTTCCCCGCTACCCATTCCCTCTTTTTGTCCTTAAGATCTATTTATGTTCATTTCATAGTTAATGAGTGCCCACTGGACTACTCGGTGTTAGAGATTTTGAGCCGATTGTTGTTAAAAATTTATGTCAATTTTACAGAAACGGATGGTGAAGGAGCAGCCAACAAACTACTCATTTACCCTCCAATTTCCCCTATGTACGGATAATATTGACGTTCCAACTCCTGCGTTCCGCACGCTGAGTCTTCACGGGTACATATCATTGGCGATCTTCCACGCACTTACACGAATCTGTACTATGTAGATTTTGCTTTCTTGCGTTATGTGTTGGCTGTGGGCCGGAAAAGGAATAACAAATAATAATTTACCATAGCATTTGGAATAAAAGTTTCGATGCACTGAGGCTGTAGATATAAAATATTTATTCAGCATATTACATCGGCCACATACATTTGAAATTCATTGTATCCATTCCATAAAATTTACTTCGAAAATCCCATAAATTTAATTCGATAATCATCTATAAATTCAATTAAAACAACAAAATTATCCACAATTTAATCTGAAAAATCATTCCATAAATTCAATTGAAAAATTACCCACAAATTTGATTCAAAAAATCATCCATAAATTCAATTGGAAAAACAAAATTATCCATAAACAAAATCATCCATCAATTCGATCTGAAAAGTCATACATAAATTCAATTGAGAAAATTACCATCAATTCTCTTCGAAAAAATCAACTAATAATATTGCACCAGTTGAGAGTGATCGTGTTCAGGCAAAACACTCACCCGTGTTAATTGCCTGAATGCACGGCTCTCAACCAGCCATATAACCAGTTATACAATTCTATAATGGAATTTTTCTCTGCAAAATAAGACTGAAAATTTGTGAAAACACATCGGTATTTATACCTATTTTTCTCGCGTGTGAAATTTGATGCAGTAAAACAAATTCGACCTTGTTATTTCTAGTAAATTCTATTCGTTAATTTTATTATTTTTTTTTGATTTATTTTATAATTTTTTATTTAAGATTTTTATTGAATTATTACTAATTCAAATTTCGATTTAAATTTCATTTTAATGAACTTTTATTAATTTTTTCAATTTCGTCGAATTTGTTGTGTTTTCTTGTTATATTTGTGTAGGTATCGTGCGAATCTTGGTGCATTTTGTTATTATTTTAATTTTATTTTTATGTTTTTGATTTTATATTTATTTATATTCTCTCAGATTTTAAAGTGTTTAATTGGTGTTGTATATTGTATTTTAAGTTATCTTGGTGCTGGGTTTTCGTGCTGTATTACTGATGCATTAAACAATTCTCAAGGCTATTGGTGTGCTGGCCCAACATAAAACACTCCGGGGCCCGTAAAATTGCGACCGCAATTTCTTAAAGATCTAAGTTATGAACTATGCAGAGTTTACATTTTCCATTCAATTGGGTTTACGAGTTACATGGTCGTGACCTTAAAACCAACATGCATAAAAATAATCATACAGTATACATCAATATATGGATTACAAGATGAAGTGAAAGAGGACATACAGTCCGGTCATGATCACACATAAAGAATAGTTAATAGTCTAAGAATCATTAGTTCATTGTTAATCATGAGTTCAATATTCTGTCACTTGGGTATTCGTCTCGTTGATGCCTTGAGTTTCTTGGTTTCTGATTGATTACTTTCTTCAGCAGGTTCTGATATTTTGACGATTCGATATCTGTTGTGCGATTTGACTTTGAGATTTTGTTTGGTTTGGGGAATTGACTTCATTAGATGCCGATTGTTTGGAAGATTGGCAGGCTTAGTGAATCTCAGATAAGAAGAATAGATAGAGTGTTTAGTTCAAGACTCCTTTCTTGCTGGTTTATTTAGGGTTTTGAGTTGTAAATTGACATTCTAACTTTCGTCTGTTGATTTTTCTTTGCATCTTGCACTGGGTGGCGTTCAATTGGATTCTGTGGATAGCTGACCCTTTATCATATTATCTAGTCTCGATTATTTTATGATAATTGATCGGTTCGGGATTATTCATGATTCTTTGAGGTTGGTTTGAGTTTCTTCTTTTCAGTTATCAATTTTGGCTGTTTGTTCTCGATTTTCGGTTCTTTTTGTTATTTTGTAGGGTTTCTAAAGATCATCCATGATTATTTTAATATCGATTCCTTGATGGATGTTTCCTTTTTCTATTGACTTTCGATTTGATTTTCTAGAGTTCTGAGGGTTTGAACGATCTGGTTTTCTTGTTTTAATCCTTTGATTATTGGGTATAATAGGAATTGATCCGTCGTAATTGGTATCCTTTGGGTTTTCTCATGTATCGGCATATTTATTACAGTTAAGTTTTGCATTGATTGATTGATTGTGGGGTTTTTCGACATCTTTCTAAGGGATACTAGATTGTATATATGGGTTTATTACTGCCATCTTCCTTCGCATCGCCAATATCATGCTGCTTTCGCATTTCACAAATTTTGAGCTATTTTAATAAGACTCGTTATCATTCCTCTTGATTTTAGGTAGCGGTTGACTTTCTGTTTCTCTTCCTTTTGATTTCTGTTGCCTTTATTATCATATCTCGTTTCTCGTTTCTGTGATTGGTATTAACTTTATTTTGACATCATTTATCTTCTTTGTTTGTCTTTACTACGATTTGCAAGATCCTTTCAATATTCCATTTTGATTGAGTGCATTTTTTAGTTCAGTATCATCATCTTTTGTCTTGTCATTTATTGGTATTGTCTTTTGTAATCTCTCTTTACTGATTCGATTTTTCTTTCTTGTGATCTGGTTTTTGATTTTTGAGTTGGTTTTGATTTGTTCTCTGATCCTTTCCTTATTCATATCGCTGTTGCACGTCAGTCTTGCTTGGAATTACGATTCCGTGATATTCATTTTGTCTCGTTTGACTGCATCTAGTTTCACTTGCAGTTGGTTGTTTTTCTTACTTTATTCCGAATTGATTTTATAGTCTCTTCCACCCTTTTTTGTATTCATTTAGGTTTGTATATTGAGCTTTACTGTTTAATTCTTTGTCTTTGTCGTTTTTTCCTTTTAACTCAATCACCACAAATTTCGTTTCTCAGTTAGCTGTCCTTTATTGTTATTCGCCAGTTTCTCATTACCTGATTCAGTTTTTCATCAAATTATTCTCCCTCGTCTTTTTCGTTAACTGACTTGATATTTCATCTATTTCTTCAATGCTTTCGTTTTGTGTTGGTGATCTCTTTACTATTTTGTTGCTTTATCTTGCTCCGATCGTGGATTTGTTATCGTTGTTTCTCATTTTCGTCTTTCATCTGATTGTTCTGGATTCTCTCCAAGTTTACTCTTGTATCTGATTTCCTTGATGGCTTCGGTACCTCTTAATCGGTTAATTTCAATTTCTGATCCTGATCTGATTCTTGTTTTACACTCATCTATCTAACTAAGCTTTACTGCTTGATATTTGATTGGCTTCCATTTGATTTGTTTCTCCATTTTAACGTAATATCACATCGCATGTCTTTCTCATTCCGCTATATTCTTTATCCCATCGTCTGATTTTTAAATTTGTTTTCGCTCTTTGACTATAATATTTATATACTACTTTTATATATTATCGGATATTATTATATTCATTCCATATATATTTATACACTACTTTATACATTACTATATAAACATATCTATTATATAAATTATATGCACATTTCTAACTGTTTATTACTTTATCTCCACAGGGTCTTTACGCAAGGTGCGTATCCCTCCGCATCTCTCATCAATTACTGGATATATATCGATCTCACTTGGCTATTGGGTATTGGTTCATATTTTGACTTGCTTTGTTCTCTCGATTTTGAATTTTCTGTGAGTCCATCATTTGTTTCCAACAGATTTTGTCTGTGTTTTCTTCATCTTTTGATCTTTTCTGATTGTCTACGTTATTTGGCTTTGATTGTTGTCCTATTTCTTTGAAGGCTACTGGATTTTACCTTTTATTACTCTCTCGGTTTTCTCCCTCTTTGTCATCTTCTAGGCTCTCTTTTATTGTCCATGAATTTTATTTCTCCTCTCTTTAACAGGGCTTTTATCGTCCTTGGTAATGCATACCCGGAATTTATTGCTCTTTTTTGTAATATATTTTCATTGTTTTCGAATTTGTTTACGTCTATAATTTCGTTATCGGATTTTCTTTTTTCTCCAATTGATCAGTTTTGCTGCTGCTTTATCGTATCCTCTCCCGATTGTTCCAAGGATTGGGTTTAAATTTTGTCCTATTATTTCGATGTCTTCTTGAATTGCATTTATCGTAACGAACTCTATTGCACTTGCTTCTCGCGACATCATAATATAATTTAACATCGTTTTTCCTTTATTGTCCTTCTCATTTAGAGTTGATCCTGTTTTTAATAATTCCCTCAGAATTTTCGTTGACATATATCTTGACACTGCAATCATCATGGGTGTTTGTCCTTTCTCATTTCTGATATTTGTATGTTGTCCACCTTGGTTCATTATCTCGATAATTTCCATCGTTCGTTCCTCGTTTTCGCTTTCTATGGCATGGTGTGGTAGTTTATTACCTGCTATGTCAATTATTGTGAATAATATTGGCATTCGATTCCTTAGGATGCTGATTTCTGCTGTTGATTTTGAGCCTTTTGCGTAGTTCGTGATCATCTTTGTTACTCCTTCTAATATCTCGGTGATATTCTTGTTTCTAGTCCATTTCGGCATTATTTCCTTAGTTATTTTGATGATTGCTTCCATCTGTTCCAGTAATTCGTTCTATCATTGTAGATTTCGTTATATTCTCGTTTCAATGTCTGTTTATTTGGACAATTCCCAGTCATATGTCCCATTTTAGACAATTAAAACATGTTCCGCGTCTTTTGTTACAAAATCTATTTACGTGTCCTCTCTTCCCGAATAGTTGGCTTATTTGATGTCGATAGTAGTCGTTCTCTGTGTGTCCCGATTTTGACATGTTTCACGATATTCTCTGATATTTAAGTTGTTAGCTTTCGTATCGATTGTCCAGATACTTTCTTTGTTCGTTGTGATTTTCCTAGTTGTTTTTGTTGAGTAAATCAATACCATATTGTAATTTTCCTTTCCACATGGGTTGTATTGTTGAGTTCGTCAATTACATCTTCTTTTGTCTCAATTTTCAATTCACTGACTGTTTTTGATCTGTCTTGCATATTCAGGTTTCTCGCTTGTTGTCTTTGGATTCTCTTTTCGATTAGTTCTTCCTCTGAAATTTTATTAACCATTAAAATATCTATTACCTCTTGCTCGATTGACGTCTCTCTGATTTCTATATTGTCTTTGACTCCAATACTTTACTTTTCACGTTTATTTGAAGTTTCTCTTTCTTGTCCTTTTCATTATTGTTTAGTCCTTGTGGTAACATGTTTATTTTCGCTTTCCTTATCAGTTTTCTTTTCGATTTTTGTAGTAGTACCCTCGTATTTTGATATTTTGTTTTTTGTTTTTTCGATATCTTTTATCGCTGTTTTTCTGCTTTTTCGTCGTCTATCGTTCGGTGAACTCTTGAATTATCTTTATTTTATTTTATTTTATTTATTTTTTTTTTTTTCGCAGCTCGATTCTTGCTCTGATTTTATTTTGACCTCCTGAGTTTCATTTTTCTTAATCACGTCATTTTCTTTGTCGTTAATTTCGTTATTTATTGTTATATCCTCCTCGCTGTTGACGACACACTGCTCTGCAGTGTGAATTTCTTTTGTATTGACTATTTTCGACATATTGCTTCTACTTGATATTTAATTTCTGTTCATCCGTCTTTATCGAATTTCTTGGATTTCCTCTCTCTGTAATCTCTGCCATTCGATTTTTTGCTGTTCCGAATATTTTCTGGTCCATAAATATCGAACATCATTCCTGTTTCTCCTCGTATTACTTCGTTGTCTTTGGTTGTTTGCGGATATTCGTTTAATCATACCTCTTAATTGCTCACTCTCTTGTATTTGATTGCTTTGTGTACTTTGACTATAATGGTTCGGTTTTGGTTGTCTCGATTTTCTCTCTATTGGACAATTTTCAGCCAAATGTCCGTTTAGGTTGCAGTTGAAACAGGTTGTAATCTCGAATCTTGTTGTTGTACTCATTATCGCCCTATCTCTTGAATGTCTGACCCCTTGTGTTGGGTTATTTTATGGACTCTTCCTGAATTGGTTTGGTTTTTGTTGACCTTAAATTCTTCTCATTCGACAATTCTTTGACATATGACCGCTTTGATTGCAATTAAAACAGATTATCATTTCTTCTTCTTCTGTGCGAACTCTTCTATCACATCCTTGGCAATTCTTTAGTTGATAACCTCGATCAGTTCGGCATCCTTCTTTTAAACAGATAATACATACTGGGTTGTAACTCGCGTTTTTAATCCTGAAATAATTATTATAATTTATAAATTACCTCTACTGTCTTGAATCCTCTTAACTGGCATATCGTAAATTCGTGATGGTTTTTCAATATATTGATTTGTTTGCGGGTAAATATCTTTCGTTTGTCTCGTTATTTCCATCACTACTTTCATTGGTTCTGATACTCGATCTTTTAACTCGGTTTGCTCATTTTCTCTTTCGACTCTTTCTTCCATTGTGGTTAATATTTTCTCTTCCAGTACGATTTCCGTTTGCCATGTTTCAGCTATTTTTGTTCCAACTGTTTTTATTTCCGAATTTCCAGTTTCTTTTTTGTCATTGAAATCTTCTTCGTTGCATTTTCTTTTTGAATGCATCTCCTGTACATTCCTCTTTAAACTTGAAGATATTGGTTCTCGGCCCTTCATTTCCGGTTCATCGCGTACGATTTTGTACATTGTTGATTTTCTCAAAAATATATTTCTGTTTCATCCATGTTTTTGCTTGGCAACTCTTGGTTCATTTCCTCTCGGAGTTTTTCCATCTCTTTACTCGTACTTGTTTTCAACTGAATTGGAATTCCTAGCTCGGGTGATTTCACGTTGTTTCCTTTATCGATTAGCTTTTCCGTTGATTTATCATATTTTTCAGCTTCTGTTTCCAAACTTTCTAATCTCGTTGTAATCATTGGTTCTGCTATCGCTACTGTATTAAGTTTTCTATCTATTGCCGCTTTTCACTCTCTTTGAATTTCAATAACATGGTCTATTTCTTTATCCTTGTTCTCCGTTTGTTTTGGTATATTTTCAGTTTCTCTACACAATGGTTCCCTTGATTCCGGTTTCTCGTAACTCGTTTTCTTGATTCTATCTCTAGTTCATCGGCTCTATTATTCGTCGTTTACTTGATCTCTTTATTCTTTTGGTTTACTCGATCTCTTTATTCCTTGTCAATTATCTAAACATAAATAACACTTCTAGTATATATTATTCTACATAAATTTCCGCATTAATTCATCATACTACTCTCACTGCTTTTCCTTAATTCTTTTCTCTACGTCAACTTCTTATCTTTTTAATTTTTGTTTTTTCATTTTAATTTTATTTAAATTATCTATAGCTCGTATCAACTATCTATTTGTTTCGTCTAAATTATCCTTATCTATCCGGTCGTATCAATTAACTATTTTAATCCAATAAATCATCACCATCATATCAATAATCGTCTCGTTTACTATTCTCCTTTATCTCTATCATTGGTCCAAAAACGTTCCTTAATTTCTATGCGCTATAGGCCTTTTTACTTAACTCTTCTCGTCTTTTTCCTTAAACTTTAACCACTGTTGCTCTATGGGCCTTTTTATTTAAATTCTCTTGTCTTTTTCCGTAAACTCTATTCGCTGTAATAATTTTTCTTTTGCTTCATCTCCCTTCATTTTTTAAGTCTATTTTGAATTATCTATATCTCGTAACAATTATCTATTAATCTCGTATCAATTATCTATATAGTCTTATCAGTTGTCTATATAGTCGTATCAATTATCTATATCATAATATCAATAATATAAACTCATCATACTCATACTTTCATTCATTCCATTAATTGTTTTTCCTATGTCCCCCAAAAAATTCATTTACTTAATCCTCAATCGCTGGCGCTCTATGCCCTCTATGATTTCCGTTGGCTCTTCGGCCTTCGGCTTTAACTCTTTTACTGGTCATCCGTGACCTTAATATCTATTCATAATCATATTTCATCTTTACTCATATCATATCTTATCTGGTACTCTATGGCCTCTAGTATCTGATCATGATCATCCGGCCTCTATTGCCTCAAGTATCTGATCATAATCATCCGGCCCTCTATTGCTCAAGTATCTGATTATAATCATCCGCCCTCTATTGCCTCAAGTATCTGATTATAATCATCCGGCCCTCTATTGCCTCAAGTATCTGATTATAATCATCCGGCCCTCTATTGCCTCAAGTATCTGATTATAATCATCCGGCCCTCTATTGCCTCAAGTATCTGATTATAATCATCCGGCCCTCTATTGCCTCAAGTATCTGATTATAATCATCCGGCCCTCTATTGCCTCAAGTATTATTATAATCATCGTCTATTGCCTCGTATCTTATAATCATCCGGCCCTCTATTATCTCTTATTATTTTATCGGACTTGAGCTCAACAGTGACTTTTGGGTATGTTTGAGGCCTCACACTGACTCTCAAGCCATGGCGTCTTTTGGCCGCGCATTCTTCCGGTTACGCTTTACTCACCGCCATTCGGATATTTGGTACTCGGTGTGGGATCCGGGTTATTGTACCAAACTCCTCGCTGGGCAATAAAAAAACATTCCCTCGGTACTCGGTGTGGGATCCGGGTTGTGTACCTCGAAGAATATAAAAGTATGGAAATGCCTAGACGTTCAATCAAGTTCCAAAAGCGGTTTACTTGATTTCCCGAATAGTGAAAAGAAAAGGAAGTGCTCAAAAGTGTGAGCGGAAATAAACTATCAACTCTCTGTCCGCTCCATCCATCAGATTTCTCGCTCAATTCGAGCGCTCTCATCTGGCTTTAGTAGGACATTTTGAGTATGAACCATTTACCGGTTAGTTCACATCTCACCTACCGTTTGGCCCCGATACTCGGTGTGGGATCCGGGTTGTTGTATCGAGTGCCTCCCAGCGAAAAAAAGAATCGTTCGACACTCGGTGTGTGATCCGGGTTTTTGTATCGAACGGCCCAGCGTCATCAGTCCCTTGGCTGATAACAACCTGAGCACGACAGTCCGTAGCTGTCCTCTGGTGCCTCACCACCAGCTAGGGAAAAAAGAATATCTCTAGGTACCTTTAACGTCTAAATCATGCGCATTTTTTCAATTTTTATTTTTATTTTCGGTTTCCCCTTCACTTTCCCAATTCAAAAATTGTAGTAATCGCGTTGGTTTGTTCCCCAAAGAGGTGATCAATCTCTCGCCAGGAACTCCCCAACATTTGCGACGGATATCCTACTACCTTCCTCTCCTCGGGTTGATCAAGGTTCCCCATCGGAATAAGCGTACTATCGTTATGATAGCTCGGTTTTAAATCTTACTTTCCAGTATCATTTCCATATAGTATAATATAAATAACACTACAAAATACACTAACAAAATGATGCATCGAAACTTTTACCGTACCTTATGTGTGATTTTTCAGCTTTCACTGTTTAAGTTGTGTTTTACTTGTCCACTCAGAATTTATTTAACGGCTTTCATGAAGTTTTCGGCTTTTTCCGTAGGTTTTACACCTTTCGGTTGCTATTGTTGTCTCATTTATTATTATTATTAATCTCAACTCATCGTACTCGTTTTCAATCATCGTTTTCCTCTGGTTGCTAACTATTATTCTCGTAATTCATTATTATCTCTAATCCTTTATTTTCAATTATAACTAGCATCATCATTTTATTCATCTACGCTCATTTCTTATAATTCATTTCATTTATACCTGAACATTTCCTTTTATCTACGCCTAAGTTTCTCCATCATCTGGATTATCTTTTCGTCAATTTCTCTAACTTAATCGATTATCTGTTCTCGTTTAGTATCTAATTTGGCTTTACTTGGCCTCATGTCTTTTGTAATACTTACAATCAATTGTTCGTTACTTCCGCTAATATTTCTCATCTCATAGGAGTAGGGGTTCGAAATCGTTGCAACCTTTTCCGTTACTATTTTGATCTTTATTTTAATTACTTTCAATTAATCGTTTATTAAGTTTAGAATTGTTTTAATTGACTTGGTGATCACGTCTTATTTCAAACAATTTTAATCCAGTAATTTCTAGTTTTTCCAATTTTTTACGAACTCTTAGACGACCCGCATTTTGTGGTTTCCCCTATTTCTAATCACTTTAACCCTCGTGATTTCCACCTTTTCCCTATTTTTATTATTTTAATTTTTATTTATTTATCTATTTTTTTTTTTTTTATATTTTTATTACTACTTCTACGGTTTTTTGGATGATATTTACACGATGATTCCATTGATTTATACAACCTACCCATAATTTTATTTTTATTTATAGTTTCCTGTTTCTTTGATTCCTACTCTACAAATATTGATAATTTTATCCCCACTTTCCTGTTGAATCGTTTCATTTTTTGAAATTTTTGTGTATCTAATATTTTAACTTGTTTACATATATTGATATTTTCCTCTCTTATTACAATACTCGTCATTCATGAGTTTTCCAAACTGTTGTTTTGTTTCATCATATTGTTGGAGTTCTCGGTGACTTCGGATAGAAATTATTGTCGATCTGCCTCCAAACGTGCTTTAAACACCAGTAACGAACTCCAAACGATGTAAACTTTATTGATTAAAACACTTTGTCTCCACTGATTTACAAAAATATTTACAATTCACTTTCAAAATTTTTAATTTCTTCACAACTTTCTGAATTCTAGAGTATTCGAAGGTTTTGACCCATTGTAACTGTTTATCAAAAGTTCATACGATTATAGTTCTATGTTAATTTTTGATCGTCTTATTATTCTACACAATATATCATAAATTAAAATTTTTGCCAAAGTTGTGACCCTTTATAACTTTTTATCTAAAGCTCTGATGACTAAAGTTCTATTGGCAATTTTGTTTGTTTCGTCGATCTCTACAACATATCAAAAATTAAAAATTTTGACCAAGGTTTTGACCCTTGATAACTTTTGACCCAGAAGTCAGACTGCCATACTTCTATAGTAAATATTGCTCAGCTTCTCAAGCTCTACAACATATCAAAAATTAAAAATTTTGACCAAGGTTTGACCCTTTTTAGCTTCGAACCTTTAGAAGATATAACCATGGTTCTATTGGCAATTTTATTAAGCTCATTCTTCTCTACAACATATCAAAAGTTATATTTTTGGTCAAGGTTTGACCCTTTTTAGCTTCGGACCCTTAGAAGATATGACCATGGTTCTATTGGCAATTTTATTAAGCTCATTCTTCTCTACCACATATCAAAAATTATATTTTTGGTCAAGGTTTGACCCTTTACACCTTTGAAGTTCGATAAGATACGACTATAGTTCCATTGACAATAATACTCAACTCACCGTCCTGTACAACATATCAAAAATAAAATTTTTGGCCAAGGTTTGACCCTTTGTAACTTCGAACCTTCAGAAAATACAACCATAGTTCAATTGGCATTTTTACTCAGCTCATCGTTCTCTACATAATATCATCGAACTGTTTTCTCATCGTCAATAAGTCGATCGTTTTCCTTCGTTTGTTATTAAGTTCCATTCTTTAGTTCATCCTCTCTCCGTGGTCCGACAAAATGTCGTTCCAACATTTCTGTTTAATAATTAAACATTTGCTTTTATTTCCTTGGGTTCTTTGCAAAAACAATCATGGTTATCCCGGCTGAGCCCCCAAATTTGTACTTGGTGGGCTAGTCGTCTATTGTTTACTCTCTTGATTTGTAGTCAGGTCATTCGTTTTTCATCGATCTTTACAATTTCTCATCAATCTTTATAATCGATCTTTACATTTTTAAGTTCCACATATTTCATCTCTCTGGGGTTCGGCAAAATGTTGTCCCGACATTTCAATAAGAGAATTCTTGCTTCTCGTTTCCTTTGTTTACTTGTACAAGAAAATCGTTTATCCCGGCTGAGCCCCCAAATTTGTATGGTGGGTTACAGGGTTTCATTATCTTGCTTATCCTTCTAGTTGCCCTCGTAACGCCATACAAAATGATTCTAACCGCCACTTGGCACCCGTTGCTAAGCAACGTTGGTAATGTGTTCAAGTGGTGGATTGCCCGCAAAAATTGAGTACCATGTGCTAGTACTATAGTTGCTCGGACAACCCTCGGGTTCACGAGCTGTCGATAGAAGACCTGTGCTCGCTTTTGATTCTTAGGTCCCATTATTCTCCTATCTCCTTCAAATGTTAACCTATACTCTCATATCATCTATCTTTATGTCCATTCGCTTAGTCCTTCTTATCATTGTCCATGCTGATGATTATTCTTTGGCCTGTACACCCTTTGTTATGTTAAATACACCCACATTATATCTTTCACCCTTATCCCTATTATAACTACAATGTTTCCTATTATCATTACTAGCATTATCATTGTTACTATTATATATATTACCTTGATTATTATTTCTATTACTATAACTACTATTATATTTATTGTTATTACTACTATGATTATTACTACTATTATTATTATCATAATTATTATCATCATTACTACAAATACCATGATTATTATTATTATTACCATTATTATTATTATTATTATCATTATTATTACTATTATTAAAATTAAAATTACTCTTATCATTATCGTTATTATTATTAAGATTTTGTAGGGATCCTTCCTTATTCCTCAGCGTTAAAATTCCTTATTGATATACAACATTAGCCGTAGTTCATCTATATTTTCGGTTTTTGATAAAGTATTTTTGTAAATTCGAAAATTTTAGCAGCGTTCCGCCCTTATTTTACGGTTCATCCCTATTCTACAGTTTTCGACAAAGTATTTTCATTGACTCGGAAAATTTGAGCAGCGTTCCGCCCTTATTTTATGCATTCCATTTTTACGTTACTAATTTTGTTAAGTATTTGAATTAGTTCGGAAAATTTGAGCAGCGTCCCGCCCATATTTTCCGTCTCAACTCAAATTAATTTATTTAATTCTTATTTAAAACATTATTTTTCATGATTTTGGTCGTTCGGATTAATCTTTTTCCGATGGCTATTCATTTTAACTGTTGCAACGATTTCGCAATCTTCCCCGCTACCCATTCCCTCTTTTTGTCCTTAAGATCTATTTATGTTCATTTCATAGTTAATGAGTGCCCACTGGACTACTCGGTGTTAGAGATTTTGAGCCGATTGTTGTTAAAAATTTATGTCAATTTTACAGAAACGGATGGTGAAGGAGCAGCCAACAAACTACTCATTTACCCTCCAATTTCCCCTATGTACGGATAATATTGACGTTCCAACTCCTGCGTTCCGCACGCTGAGTCTTCACGGGTACATATCATTGGCGATCTTCCACGCACTTACACGAATCTGTACTATGTAGATTTTGCTTTCTTGCGTTATGTGTTGGCTGTGGGCCGGAAAAGGAATAACAAATAATAATTTACCATAGCATTTGGAATAAAAGTTTCGATGCACTGAGGCTGTAGATATAAAATATTTATTCAGCATATTACATCGGCCACATACATTTGAAATTCATTGTATCCATTCCATAAAATTTACTTCGAAAATCCCATAAATTTAATTCGATAAATCATCTATAAATTCAATTAAAACAACAAAATTATCCACAAATTTAATCTGAAAAATCATTCCATAAATTCAATTGAAAAATTACCCACAAATTTGATTCAAAAAATCATCCATAAATTCAATTAGAAAAACAAAATTATCCATAAACAAAATCATCCATCAATTCGATCTGAAAAGTCATACATAAATTCAATTGAGAAAATTACCCATCAATTCTCTTCGAAAAAATCAACTAATAATATTGCACCAGTTGAGAGTGATCGTGTTCAGGCAAAACACTCACCCGTGTTAATTGCCTGAATGCACGGCTCTCAACCAGCCATATAACCAGTTATACAATTCTATAATGGAATTTTTCTCTGCAAAATAAGACTGAAAATTTGTGAAAACACATCGGTATTTATACCTATTTTTCTCGCGTGTGAAATTTGATGCAGTAAAACAAAATTCGACCTTGTTATTTTCTAGTAAATTCTATTCGTTAATTTTATTATTTTTTTTTTGATTTATTTTTATAATTTTTTATTTAAGATTTTTATTGAATTATTACTAATTCAAATTTTCGATTTAAATTTCATTTTAATGAACTTTTATTAATTTTTTCAATTTCATCGAATTTGTTGTGTTTTCTTGTTATATTTGTGTAGGTATCGTGCGAATCTTGGTGCATTTTGTTATTATTTTAATTTTATTTTTATGTTTTTGATTTTATATTTATTTATATTCTCTCAGATTTTAAAGTGTTTAATTGGTGTTGTATATTGTATTTTAAGTTATCTTGGTGCTGGGTTTTCGTGCTGTATTACTGATGCATTTAAACAATTCTCAAGGCTATTGGTGTGCTGGCCCAACAGTAATTACAATTTGTGATTTATTTGCACCCTTCAACCACCGAATAAATTTGATTACCTTAAGGTAGCTTATCCAATGAATAATCACCTTTTCTGATAGATAACTTTTGACTTCGCTTGGGTTTGGACTCTTTTACTGATCTGAATAGACTACTCGTTTGCTTTAACCACTGGCCATTTCGTGTTTTTCCCTTTTCCTTTTATAGTCCTACTCAGTCTGTTTTCAGACAATTGTCAACAACATTTGCTGCCATATTAAATTATTAAAAATAATTACCTCCCCAGAGACCACCTTAGCCGAAATTTGTCAACAACGTTTGCTACCTTACTAAATCATACATTAGAAAATAATTACTTCCCCATAGATCAGTGGCGCCCATTTATTATTGTTTGGGCCAATTTACCCTTTTTACCATTTCTCGGGTTTCCCATTGTCTCGGACTTCTCATTGACTCGGGCTTCCCATTAGTAATTAACTTTTTTTAATTAATTTGTTTTTTTGTCTTATATTATTTTCTAGGGACCCCTCACTAAATTTTTATGATTATTTTTAGACTTGTTTCTGAATTTGGCGTTCAACCATACCAATTTTCCTCGATCAATACTACTTTCGAATTTTGTAATTGGTGGGTTACAGGGTTTCGTTATTTGTTTATCTTTATGGTTGCCCGAGTAACGCCATACAAAATGATTCTAGCGGCCACTTGGCACCCGTTGCTAGGCAACGTTGGAAATGTGTTCAAGTGGTGGATTGTCCGCAAAAATTGAGTATTATCACTAGTACTGTAATTGCTCGGACAATCCTCGGGTTCACGAGCTGTCGATAGAAGACCTATGCTCGCTTTGCTCTGTCCCTTGTATGAGAAAGTTCAAATTAAATCTAGGTTGATCGGTGGAGATAGAACGAAGGTTCGGAATACGGGCGTCTACTCGTGGAGATGATTTCGTGCCAATCATACCTTATAGCGGGTTACTTGGGGTTAGATTAACAATAAGTACCAATTTATTTAATGAAACAAATGACGTGCGCAATATCCATAAGTTAATTCGGTTGACTTGACGGCTGCGCGGCTCGGCGTCGGGCACGCTCCTTGCGTCCCGGCCGGCGGTTGCTTGATGGAATGGTTGTCGGATGCGATGTTGGTGTGACATTATTGTGGGAATTTCGACTCGGCAATTGGGATGGGGCGAAGATAAGCGGGCACGTTACCGCTTCCCCTTCCCGACAGGCTGCTAGGGCAACTTCTAGCCCCTTGATTTGTGTGTGAAGGCTCTGATTGAGTTGACGCTCCTCCGCCCAACCCTTTTGAGCGGCAGTGAGCCGGAGATAGAGCGTCTTCGTCTTTTTAGGGTCCGACCAGGTTGCTTTGATCTGCTGCGCCTCTTGAGTTATCTGTATTATCTGACTGAGTAGATCCACGTTTGCCCGCCTAGCGCGGTCTAGTTCGGTTTGTATCAATTGTAGGGCCGACATCGCTATAATAAAAGAAAGTATTCAAATTCCTTTATGAGTTTAATGAACTAAAATTCTGATTATTACAAACACAGTTATAAAAGTGAAATCCATTTACAGAGAAAATTAAGACGAACGACTTTTAAATTGTTCAAATTTCAATAACATCAATAAAATAAATCGTTATTTATGTTCTTTGCCCGAGGAATCAAGGTTCTTCAAAGAATTTCCTGACCCCTTCCTCCGGGGAGTAACCTGGAATGATGGCTACTGGACGTCGGGTATTGCGGGCCGGTCGAGTCGGGTAGGTCTCCGCAATGCGCCCGACGAGGATGTCCTCTTCGACATTGGCGAGGTACATCCGGGCTTTGACCACGTTTAAATCGACTTGCTCTTGTATTTTCTCCCACTGAGCAAGGAGGTTCCGCGCGTGGTCGCGGATTTCTTCGGCGGGATACTGCTCCTCATTTGGCCTGCGGGGGTCATCTTCCCGGCCCAGTATCTGCCAAATGGTCGGGCAAGATCTTTTGGAACGCGGCTCCTTGAGGGTCATTGATGGGCGCGCTCTCTTCCAAGCCCGACGCCATTCATCGGCCTCGCGGGCGGATATCCATTCGGGAAGCATTGGTTCTTCTAAAATCGTGGTAGTCAGATGATTTAACATAATGCAATCTCGAAATAGTTTGTAGGGCGTATTAACGTTAGAAATTAATGCTCATTATTAAATAATTATTGCAGGTGGACAATTTTCACCACTCTCATGGTGTATTGAAGTGTTGGTAAACGGGTATCGCCTCACGGGAATGTTCTTAGGGTTATCTAAGTCGTTCATGGTAATTCGATAGCTGGTCGCTTAGTGTTTGCCAGGAAAAACAAAAGTTTAACCATCACTCTACGGTCTAGATATGAGGGCATTAATTGCTTGAAAATGTATACTACATCTAATTAATATTTACATGATAAAAAAAACACTTAACTATGGCTGAGTGGACATACCTATTAAACTCGTGTAAACACAGCATAATTATTGTTGACCATTTGGAAAATCATCACCATCTTGGATCGAAATCTTTACGAAAAAACCTAATAGGACTGACGAGTGGCAATCTCGGATCTACGCAGTATCTATGGCTTCATAGCGCAAGAAAGTTGTTGATAAAACGTGGTGCACTATCATAATCATTGATCCCGATATTCCCGAACCTTCCGATTAGTTATAGGGAGTAAGATTACCAGTTAGTTTAACGTCCGGGGGACCTAGTATCTGAACTTGATGATATGAGATTAATGATGATGACATTTATGAATTTGAATTTAGTCAATTATAATAGTCCTTCCCCGTTTATTAAAGGTTTATAAAAATAAATATAAAATATACGTAAATGAAATTTCTAATAAGTTTAACATTATTCGATTAGGATTAAATTACATATAATTTATTTAATAATAAGACAAAATTCTTATGCGACAAATTTATATTAAATCGAGAACATTAATTCATTAAAATTGTTATTATTTCGAAGGAAAATCTACCTGTTGTCATTATAGGAAATTCCGGACGCTCGGGAGAAAAGGTTGGTCGGTTTGTTGGCGTTTCGGTGTTAGAATTACGTTGACCCGACATAGGTGATAATTTTTTGGTTTGGTTTGTAAAATGGTGTTTCGTTATTAATCCTAACTAATAAGGTGAAGCGTGTATGATACAATTAATCTTGCCTTCCGGTATGTGCCCATATTTACTCGGCTCTCGAAATGGTGAATTTTAAACATTTATCCGAAAATGTGAGGTGGTAATTTTGTAAACTTAAGTATTATTTGTGTATCTCACACACCGCCTAATAGTGAACCGGATGTTAGAATTGTCGCTGGTGGAACGAGGAATCACAATCGACGTTCGGATGAATTTTGGACTTATTGATTTATCTAAACAATTGCGACATCCGTTCGCACTTTGTATATGTTCATTGAGATATTAACTGTATCTTAAATTTTCGGAATGGATTAATTGTTGGAAATCGGTAAGTTTTCTCTTGTTTGGGTATCAACGGTGGAGGACTCACACGTGACGTTGCTAATTCTCCAACCTCACCGCGAGCGTTCCCGCGTTGATTCCAATTCTCAGCATTACCTTCGGTTTTAAAAATTTTAATCGTTCGTTTCTAAATGTTTCTAGAGGGTTGCAATTTATGAATTATCGTAGGTATTTTCTCATCTACCAGTATGGGATCTTGTTTTGGCCATTTATATTCTTACTGAATGGTCTTTATAATATTACGAGTTGGTTCTATTATATTATGGATTTATTGTTTACTCTATGGGGTTAGATAATTTCATTTCATATATTGATTAGTTTATTATTCAATGTCAAGAAGATGTTGGAGACTTGGGTTCTGGCAATTCGTGGAATTATTTGTGATGCTAGGCGAGGACGGTTAATCATTTAATGTTTTCGATCGCGAATTTATATGATTTTTAATGGTGAAATGGAGGTTAATCGTGGAAAATCTATGTCGTCGGTTATTACCGAAGTGTTATAAAGGGAACAGGTGGACTGTTACATTAGTCAGTTGGTTTCTTGGGTAATCTCCTTTTATTTGATTCATAATAAACTTTCCTTTGCTTTTTCAATTTTTACATTTAATTATTTAAGTTAGTTTAATTTTGTGCGGGAATTAGCTGATCAATATTTGGGCTTGGTAATGACTATCTTTTATTTATACGGGAGATTGAAAAGGTTCTATTACTATTTCGACTAATAAGATACGCTCTGGTTTGAGATCCGATTAGGTTTATTACTTTGTTTTTTCTCAACGAATTACTTTAATTCTTATCAATAAATTACTGTATTTTTAACCAATAAATTACTTTATTTAACCAATGAACTTCTTAATTTTAATCACAGAATTACTTTATTTTTGTCAATACATTACTTTAGTTTCAATTAATGGATTATTTTATTGTTAATCAAGGAATTACTTAATTTTTATCAATAGTTACTGAATTAATTTAATCAACTAATTACTTGTTTTGGCTTGATAATTACCTTAAATTTTTATTAATGAATTATATTAACTTAATCAATGAATCATTTTATCGTTGAGCAATGAACTACTTTATCTTAATCAATAAATTACTTTAGTTTAATAAATGAATTAATTTTATTGAATCAATGAATTACTTATTTAATGATTTTTGCTAATTTATTTCGAAATGTAAATTCAGTTTAGTTATACCAATGATTTTTATCTAATTTGTTTCAAAAGATCAATCCAATTTAGTTATATCGACGATTTCAAATTAATTTATTCCCGTACCCTTTCCCTTTAATAGGCCTTAGGCGCACATTGTGTTTATATTATATTTACTGAGTGCCCACTGGACTACTCGGTGTGATGATTTTGAGCCGTGTGTAGTATGATTTTAGGTCGATTTTACTGAAAGGAGAAACGAGGAAGCAGTCAGAGACTTCTTCCTTATTTCTCGTTTCATCTATAAGGATAATATTGACGTTACGACCCCTGCGTTCCGCACGCTGGGTCTTCACGGGTACATATCATTGGCGATTTTCCACGCACTTACACAAATCTGTACTATGTAGATTTTACTATCTTGCAATATGTGTTGGCTGTGGGCCGGAAAAATTTTGACAAATGTTTAATTAAGTTTTAAGTATGTAAAACAATTTATAAATAATTAAATATTTATTAAGCATATAACAAATAAACATAAATTACCCTACATTTCATTTCATAAAAATAAAAATCCATAACATTGCATCTCCCTTCACGCCGACTTCCAAGCAGAGCTCCATCGAGGTTGCAAGGAAGTGACGTGGAGAGAGAGTTCCAAAAATCAAACTATTTCTCACCTAAAATTATAGATTTTCAAAAATGGTTTTATGGTTTTGTTTCGAAAAACGGTGTGTTTTAATGTGAAAATGGATCAGTATTTATACTTATTTTCTGTCCCTAACCTCGCATGTTAAATTTGATGCAGTAAAACAAAATTCGACCTTGTTATTTTCTAGTGAATTCTATTCTTTAATTTTATTATCTTTCGATTTATTTTAATAATTTTTTATTCAGAATTTTTATTGAATTATTACTAATTCAAATCTTTTGATTTAAGTTTCATTTTCATGAACTTTTATTAATTTATCAAATTTTGTCGAATTTGTTGGGTTCTCTTGTTATGTTTGTGTTTGTATCGTGCGAATCTTGGTGCGTTTTGTTATTATTTTAATTTATTTTTATGTTTATTATTTTATATTTAATTCTCTTTTTTCTCATATTTGATAGGGTTTAATTGATGTTTCAATAGGTTTATTTAAATGTGCATGTTATATTTGCGTGTGTGTTACCGATCCATTTAAACATTTTCCAAGGCCATTTGTGTTCTGGCCCAACATAATTATGTTGCTCTTTTATCATTTTGGTGTTAAATTTATTTTAACGTGCTTTTTCGTAATACCCCAACATAATTATAACATCCGTAATTAAGGCACTTTCCAAAAAAACAACTTACAACAATGCCAAAACTGAATTTTTTCAATATTATCTAAACACAAAATATTCCTAAGGAGTTTTTCTTCACTGTAAAATATTGGTATTTTTTACAAGGACAGATTTTATTCTGCAAGCATTCATATTAACGTACAAATTTATTATTTTAAATTACATAACATTTAACAATATCCATTTAATGTGTTAATTTGAAAATACTATTATAATAACATTTACAGTTATTATGTAATTTTTTCAATATATATTTATATCTTCTGTTGGACCAAAACCGAGGACTTTTGTGATTCGTTTTGGTATGACGATAATACATATACATGCACAGACACCATTTTGAATTAAACTACTCTCTAATCATAAAATAATTCAAAGTAATATAAAATATTAAGAAAATAAGAATGAATAAAGCGAATTTAATATAAAATAATGAAAAACATCTGTCATACAACATGAAAATGATATTTATCAAATTAAGTGTGAAATTTATGTTTAAAAAGGAATTTTCGAGTTTATGCACTTATAAGAAAATCAATTTACAGAAAAAATATTCTACTAAAAATAAAAATTATATAAAAATTGTAATAAAATCAAAAAACTTTAAATTAAATTATTGAACTATTAATATTAAATTAATAATTTGGATCTATGAAAATAATTTCACATAAAAAATAAAAATTAGTAATAAAAATAAATACTTAAAATAATATAAAAATATATCCTTTTTATAACATATCCTTTTAAACACCCTGCTTCTCACACAAAAGCATTTAAAGGTATTTCGTGGTATAATTTTCGTCTGAGCCTAATACTATCTCCTCTACATCAACATTTTTTGCTTCTAAACCCATTTTTTGGGCCATTGACACGATATATTTTACTGCATCAACTTTGGACATAACTTCATAAGGTCCAACACAAATTTCTTTCAAACAATTCGACCAAAGTTTTTCCCACGTCTTGTTTAAGGTACGACAATTAACACCAATCCATGCTTTATCAATAAAATTTATGAAATGAAGGATTTAAAACGTTCCTTCCAAAATTCCATTAGAGCTAGGATAGTATCATTGGTAATTTCAAAACGGTTAAAATGCAATAAACTATGCGCAATTAAAAATTAACAAAAAATTGATTAAAAATGGATAAGCATTTATTTAATTTCCAGTATGTATCTGTTTTTAAAACATATTACATAACTTTAAATAGATACACGTTGTGTTATTTATTGTAGTTAATAGTTAATCTTAAAAAATTTTAATACATGGTTTATCTTAATAATTTAATTAATTTTATGTTATACTATTTGTGATAATATTTTATTTTATAGTTCTTATCCCTTCATGCTACCATCAAAATCTTATTCAAAGCGCAATAAAATATCAATTGAAAAAAAGAAAGAAGTTGTGAAGAAACATGAGATGGGCATTTGTACAACCAATATTTCAAGAAATTTTAATTTACCAAAATCACCGGTTAGTACAATTTTAAAAAACAAAGATTTAATTAAAGTAGCCGATGTTGCAAAGGGACTGAAAGTCTTGACAAAATAAAGACCGCAAATAATAGAGGAGGTAGAGAAATTATTATTAATTTGGATAAATCAAAAACCGCTTTGTGGAGATAGTATTAGTGAATTTATAATACGTTAAAAAGCTAACCAAATATATAATGATTTATTTAAGCAGATCTCTAAAATCAATGACATTGATAATGGACTTTTTAAGGCTGGTAAGGGATGGTTCGAAAAGTTTCGTAAAAGAAGTGGTATTCATAGTGTGGTTAGACATGGAGAAGCTTCGAGTTCAGATTTCCAAGTCGTGGAAATATTAAAAAAAGAGTTTATAGAGTTTATTGCAAATGAGGGTTATGTTTCACAACAAGTTTTTAATTGTGATGAGACTAGAATTTTTGGAAGCGAATGCCCAACAGAACCTTTATTACACAGGAAGAAAAATCAATGCCTGGACATAAGCCGATGAAAGAAAGTCTAACTCTTTTACTATGTAGCAATGCAAGCGGAGATTTTAAATTGAAGCCGATGCTAGCATACCATTCAGAAAATCCACAAGTTTTTAAAAAGAAAAACGTGATTAAGTCTAAATTGCCGGTGGTTTGGAAATCAAACACTAAAGCTTAGATGACAAAGCGTTTTTTATGGATTGGTTGTGTGATATATTTGCACCTGGTGTGCGAAAATATTTGCAGGAAAATAAATTAGCAATTAAGTGTCTTCTTATCATGGATAATGCACCTTCACATTCTTATAATATTGAGGTTGATTTGATTGATGAACTTAACTTCATAAAAGTCATGTATCTCTCGCCTAATACAACCCCTTTGATTCAGCCTATGGATCAAGAAGTGATTGCAAATTTTGAAAAGTTGTATATGAAAGAATTACTTTCAAAATGTTTTGAAGGTTAAAATGCAATAAACTACGCGCAATTAAAAAATGATAATAAATTGATTAATAAATAATAGTTTGAATTATTTTTTTGCAAATGGAAATAACAACATTCTTTATAAATCTCTAAATGACAATTGGATTGTCAATTTTTTGATTTAAAAATTCAATTTTATTTGTTCCAGTATGCTATAAGTGTAACAGATACATACTGGAAATTAAATAAATGCTTATCAATTTTTAATCAATTTTTTATTAATTTTTAATAGCGCGTATTTTATTGCATTTTAACCGAAATTTGTTTAATTATATAAAATGAAAATGAAATGACACATAAAAATGGCAGAATATTAGCAATCGTAGATTCTAGTTAATTTGTCATTATTCTGATGACAATCTTATTTTTTAAATTATGCGTTTTATAATAAATTTTGCACGAAAGTGGTTATGCCACACTTTATGGTCAACTTATTGGTTAATCATGATTTATTATTGTTATGTACTCAAATTTTCATAAAAGTTATTATATCCCATTTTCCTAATTTTCATTTAAAAAATATATGCTTTATATTTAATTTAAATTTTACTATTATTCATTCTTCAATCAAAATATCTTATGTTTAAAAAATAAAAATAATTTTATTTCCTATGCTTGCAAGTCAAAAATGACATATTACCTACTAGATTATTCTGGTGACTTGGAGGTTATGCCACTGTGGGATAATAATCCGAACAGCTCAGAATTTTCTCCCAGTTATCTTATTGTCAGACCCTCTGTTGAGCTTGACTGACCCTGAGACACGCCTAAATATTACATATTAAAAGAAAAATAAACTCTAATAGGAAGCAGACCGAAGAAAATTATGATAAAAATAGATTTAAACCAAAATAAATAATGAAAATTTGTCGAAATGTAGAATTCTGTAAAAATCAATGCAATATTTAATTGTAGATACAAATAATAAAAATCGATTGATTGAAGAAAGGAAATAATATCACTTAATTGAACGTAGATCATACATTGCACAAAAAAGATATTTATAGACATAACGATACTACAGAGAGTATTTAAAATTTTTGATAATTATTATTAAAGAGATATTATTCTGTAGTTAAGTATTATTTGAGACGTTTTAGTTTAATTAAAATTGGAAAATCTTCTATCAACCATTTTTTGATCTTATTTTTTAATCTTATCAGTCGTGGCAGCTTAACTCACCTTTGGTTAAACTCTAATCCTGTTGATACAGCACCAAAGTCACATAATGACCTAAATTATGCAGATATATAGCCAATGTCACTATCAAAACGATTTTATTTTAATTCCACCCGAACCCAGAAATATGAAATGCAGAAGTTGATCAGTAGTGTGTGTATTTTGTTTAGGTATTTTGGATATGATCAACGACACTTCTTACCTGAGAATTATTATATTTTAGATTCAACTTTTGTATTGAATCTACTTTTTTGTAGATGCTGGTAGTATTTTTCAGTGTCGCCAGAAAATATATGGTAAAATTTAAAAAAAAATAAAAAGATCGATGGCTGCTAAACTATTACTGCTTCTAATACGTTATTATAGGACTAGAAATTTTTAATCTATTCTTATTTTACTTAACTAGGTGTTTTCAGTTAGTTCCAAACAGCAATTACACACATGAATGGTCTTTATTATACAACTTTAAACAACATAATTTTTTGAATCCTTCCATTTTTGTTTTCTTTATTAATCAAAATTACAACAAACCTTGACTTGGTCCCGTGGATGAACGTGACAAAAATTATATCGTGGAAAAAAATCTAGAGGAAGATTGAAATTATATTTTACTTCATATGCTCATCTCATCATTTTACAATTTTTCAAGTATCTCCAAGAAGTTCTCGAATGACTTATAATATAAAAAGCGTTTAAAACAACTGAAATTGAATCAGATGAAAAATAAACTATATTATGACCGAATAGACAGAGCAGGTTTTATTTAAAAAAGATTTTTGTGTAAATAAATCAACAAATCAAATGTGAAACTATAAAATTATTTTTCGCTATTAACAATATCTATTTCAAAGATGTTTCCAATGTTGACGCCAAGAATAAATATTTCAATAGATTTTATTTATGCCGTTGTCGAAAAACAAGAACAATTACTATTCAAAATAAAGAATTTTAAGTAATTCATACAAGAAATAAATTGTAATATTTAATTTAATAAAATGGATATCCTTGTTTTATCAATACAAATAGAACTATTTATGCTTGTTTATTAAGAGATGTTAATTTGATTGATAATTAAAATGTAATATTTAAAAATTTATTTCTAATAAATTTAAACATAAAATTGTGTTTTACTTTAAGGTATAAATTTATTTTTGTTGTTGATTATTTAGATCTGGGTAACTAAAGTGGACAGTAGTGGATTAATAGCCAATTGGTGACTTTCAAGCGGTCTTGGATTAGGTGACTATTCGTACAAGAAATTAATAACAAACGCTTAAAAATTAATAATTTTTGTAATTTTGCTATTGAAATCATTAGAAATTTAAATTTTGAATTATAATTCATCTTATTACATTTGCATAGCAGATGAGTCTCAACAACCAAGTGTTTTGGACGACTATTACACAATTCACTCCAGTTTATTTTTAGATGACTATAGGTTTTGCAAGAATTTGTGCAATGCTATTTCCGTTGAAAACATCAGATGACTTGAACAGGGGAAACTGTTATAATGAAGTCGCGTTAAAACAAGTTCATCTTGCAAAGTGGAAGTACGTCCCAAAACCTTTGGAGACCACTGATTTAGCCGAATAAAAACTAAAATACTTTTTATTTCAAACTGAAAGTTCATCTCAAAAAAGATTTTCATCAATTTTTGTCTACATTGTTGATCAAGAAATAATTTTGTTATTTCGTAAAGCTTATTTTGGATAACCGATCTGGCATAGTTGTACGTAGATATACGGGTGCGTTCGTATAAAATTTATACTGTAACTTCAACATAAAATCTTTCTTTTTAAACCACCCCGGATATAACCGATTTTAACCTATAAGACATTATCTCGTATCTGGAGCGTGGTTGGCCGATTTTGTAATAGTTCAGTTTCTAGCAAGCTTTAGTTGTATTGATGCTCAGATTTTGTACTCCTTTGTTTAATCTTCAACCAGTGAACAACGTAGGAGATGTTTTCTGAAGAATTTATCTCTTGCTCTAATGAAGGAACACCTTATCTCTAGAGCAGTTATACAAATTTCCAAGTGATATAAGTGCATTTCTAAAACTAACTCTTGGTGCACATAAAATTAACATTACTGATGACAAACCATCAGCAAAGCATGGACATTGTTTTGAATATGTATTGGAAAAGAAAAATACTACAGAGTTAATGAAATGTTACAGTTGTAATTATTTTACATTTAAACGACACTCAAACCAAAGTTTTGTACACTGATGGTCAGAATAACACTTCTTCAAGTTTATAAATTCAAATTGTAGATTTACTTAAAGCCCAAATATTATGACCAGGGTCGTAACAAAGGTGGTGTGAGTGGAGCAGTCGCACAAAGTGCACATCTGAAAGTGGCACAAAGTTGGAAAGTAACATTTTTTTAATGTTCCCAACAAATAAAAAAATATAAATAAAAAAAATTATCAAATGGCATGCACGAAAAAAACCCGACACCATAGCTAGAATATCTTTAACATTACTGGTTGCACTGGTCCATTAGCGAGCCTTCGCAGGTGTGCATTTTGTAAAATCGCCACGCAAACATTATTATCATAGTATAAAAATATTCTATAGTAGTGCCAGTGAAGCAGCTATTTGGTGCTCAGGTAGATGGCAAATAAGCTATGTTTGGTCTGTGAAAAACAATAAACGTCAATCTTAACATGATCATTATAATTATTATAGAAGGCTGTTTTGAACTCGCTGTTGAAGACGCCAAATATATGAGCCGCACTTAATGCTTTGTTACGGCCCTGATTATGATGTTACTACATTACATATTTGTAATTTTTTATATTTGTTTATAGTATGATATATATGTTTTATAAATTATACTTTCATTTATTATAAAAACATATTTTTTGCCAATTTAATAATCTTACTGCGTAAAAACAGATATGTGTTGCTTAACCCATGCCGTACTATGCGACGTTCTAAAATGGCTTGGTAAATGGCGAGTTAATTCATGATATGTTGAATAGTATAAGATTTAAACGACGCGTAAATGTTAAAAGTCAAATTTAAAAAATTATATTATCTTGAGGATATCTAAATAATAAAAACCAATTAAATATCGTTAAATTGAATAAAACGATTGGGGGAAATCAATCTTGGTAATTAGGAGTAAATGAAAGATATATGTAAACAAAAGAGAAATGGCAAAAAAATGAGAAAATCAAGCAATCAAAGAAGATAAGATTAATTTTAATTAAAAAGTTCAAAGAAAAGAAGGAAAAACAAAAGCAAAATCGACATTAATTTGGTATATCTCAGATAAAAACAGGAATATATTGCAACTTCAAAATATTATGTATCTCGACAAATGTCAATGACAAGGAAAGAATTTGATTTGACCAAACAAAATCTAACGGAAAAGGTATCCAAATTGAAGTCATTATCAATTAGTGCCATTAAAATATACGCTATAAACGGAAATACAATAAAAAGAGAGGAAGAAGTTGTCGAAGGAGAAAGTTTTAAAGTAAAACGGAAACACAAGTTTTAAAAACAAAAATGAAATTAAAACTCAAGTTGTCAAATAAATTTAAATCAAAGCTAAGAAAGCCAAATTTACCGATTATTGAAATCAGAAACAGTAGTCAAGTGATCGTGACTTCCAAGTATATTGTAAACGTGTTATTTTCTCACTAAAGGTTGTAATAAGCACTCAATTTATAGTATTAACAGATAACTCTGTGTGTCACTATAAAGATGTAAAAGCCTTAAATGGCTACATTGATAGTAAATTGTATTGATCAATAAAGTTTATGTTGCCTGGAGCTCATTATTGCTATTACACAAGGCACGCTTTGGAGTCAGATCAATAATTGATAATATATAATCTAACCTTTCTTCAGTCTATAGTGATCAAGAACTTGAAAACATAGATGACGGGTAGTTATACCAATGTATGTGACATTGAATTCATGACATATATATCCATAACTAAGATCTGAACACCATTAAATAAACTAAGTAACTGGAGATAAATATTGATGCTTATAAGATAGTTTTCATGTCAAATTCTATTGCAACAGTTGAAGTTATATTCATTTATCCCATCTTACCTTTTTGAAAATGAAGTATGACCTGGAATTCATAATATATACAACATTTTCCTTTCACTAAAATATTATTAACATTTTAAAAAATTAAAGATAATTTAATAAACAATACAAAAATATAACCAATCACTCTTGGTATAGTTAATGACAGCTGGTATAGATATAAAATGATATGGCCACGAAATAATTTTGTGGAATACTGTCAAATTATCAATGAGACGAAACATGTAGATTGATTGTACATGCTACTGTTAAAGCTTAAATTTCAGTCAATGTATACAACTACACGCCGACAGTAAAACTATAAATTGATTTTAAAATCAAACTAAAATTGTCTAAGATATTAAAATTCTATATAATTATTTATTAATACATAGTAAATTAGAACGATTTGTATACAGAAATTATGAATTCATTCTCAGTGTATACCTTGATTAGTTGATGTTTACACTCACTTTGTTAAAACTTTAACTGTAACATATTAACTAAATGACATGTCATAATGTATCTGCAGTGTACGATCTCAGTTCATAAAGATTACCGAGGATCAGTAGGAGATCAAGAAAGTCTAATGTTGGACAACAAAAAATAAATAAAATAATTCAACATTATTTTATTAAAGAAATTTTGAATTTTAGTATCCCTACATTTTAATCCTTTTATCTTCACATGTTTTTACACTAAACATCGATATTTTTATAGCACGAATTTTCGAGTCTTTTAACAAAATTTCAGTAGAGATATATTGCATTTGCATAAAATGTAATTTCCCTAAAATGGGCTTAAATGCCCAAGGAAGCTGGAGAGATTTAAAATAAATTACAATAAATTACAAAAATTTGTTAATTTGATGATGATCGGAATAGATTTATAATTTCAATTTTATTAGGCTTGGATGGGTGACATGATTGAATTAGGGCCTCGTTGGCAATCTATGCTATGCGAGGCCGAATCCGGATTATAAATATATAATTTTATTTGCAAAAAATAAATGAAAATACACAAAATTATGGATAATTTAATAATTCTGTTTCATTAGCAATAACAGTTTTCTAAAAATTTTATGATAAACATATATTTTAATAAAAAAGAAAGTTGTGAAAAATATATTAATTAAAAAAAAATAATTATTTTAATTGTTTGGTATATATTTTGGTTGGCACTTTTCTGTGATAATGAAATTAAAAACCCCAGATAATTAATATTCCTCAATGTCAGCTCATTTTATGGGTTATTTTTGATTTATTAGGACAGGCCGATTATTTGAGTTTTTACAAATTTTAATTAAATTAATTTTTATCAAAATTAGCAACTCCAAAAAATTCTACAAATTTTAAAATCAAGAAGTTTGTCAATTTTTTGAGGTTTGTTTGGTTGAAATCCGGACTATGCAGCGGAAATTGGGATAATTCACAAGTTTTATTTTTATATATTTCACTGAAGAACACTGACATTTTTATTCTTACAAGTATGAAATCTTTACAATTTATTTATTCATAATGTAATTATTTCAACGTTTCAGTCCAACTTGTACACTGTCCAATTCTATCGATTTTTGTTTGCAGACTTTGTTCAATGTATTATTTTTCATTTTGTGCGACTGAGTTATATACAGTTAAAGTTTTAAATTAAAACTAACAAACCTCATCCTTCGTTTTATATAATTTCGCATTAAGGCACTCCAAGATCAAACCATTGTCTATTTTTATTTTTAAGTATTAAGAAAAATATAACGTTAGTTTGAAGCTGTCTTTTCTTTACCTTTACCAACTACACCAAAGTACTTGATACATAATACAAAATGAATAAAAAGTATTCGATTTACGTAGTTTCTATATACGTACCATATATCCAGATACATAATGAATTCGTAAAGTGACAGATGGGTGTATAAATAAAAAAACTTATCAAACCAAATTGTTTTTACCGTTATTTTTAATAGTTAATCTTACCATTATCAGTTTAGTATCGCCATTACCATTTGCTGTGCTACTTTATCTGATGTAAAGAAGCTTTTTAAAGCGGATGTTTAAAATGAAGAAACAAGTTATTTAGAAATAATAGAATATTAATAAGGTTTCGTTCGGTGCTGACTCCTCAAATAGAATCTGACTATATATATATAATTTGTCATCAATCCTCTTTGCTAATAATCTCTGTCATGCCCACATCTTAGGACAAACAAGTGATTCTTGATGTTATTCTTTCTAAAGTAACCAATAAGTTTATCAATCAAATAACTTCCAAATTATGAGTTTTCATTAAAAACTTAATAATTAATTAATTAAAAGAAAGCGCCATTCAAACAAACGATATATTTCGACAGATTCATATATAAAAAACCAACCAAAATAATATGGGCTTGATTTATATAATTTTAACAAATTCTGTTTTTGTTTTTTGCTTTAAAATCTTATTTAAAATTTAAAATTCATATTTTACTCAAAATAAATTTAATATTATAAAAATTCTCAAATTATAAAAATGTTATAATCTTGAAGACGTTTAGGCAAGAGTCAATGATAAATCGAACCACATAGTAATTAAAACAAACCGTATTCTCCAACAATATTTTCGATGTCTTTCGATGTACCGAATATTTAATAATTTATATTTTGAATATGAAGAGTTTACAATTTAAAAAGAAATTTCAAATTTGAATTATAAATTTACATTTTTTATAAATTATCAATTTTTTTAAAAGTGAAAAAAAGTAGTTATATTTTTGATTCCGAATTTATATTTTCACAAGTCATTTAAGCGCATTATTTAAATTTATTTGTATTGTGCATGTTAGTAAGGTGACCATTAGTAAAGGAACTATACTCATTTACTTAGTTTTGTACTCTTTTTTCGCAAACCGTACTCTTTTCAAATCCGGTACTCTGAAAGTCTCATTTGTATAATTTTATACTCATTTGTATTTCTAAAACATTTTTTTAGATTATTTTATTTCAATTTTTTTAATTAAATATTTAAAATTATTTTGACAGTGATTTGAATTTCACGCTCGCATATTGGTTAATATCAGATTATAATATCTATTTAAAATCAAAATAAAAAATATATTACTAATATAATTTTTAGATTATTAATTCAAATATGAGCGATAATAAAAGAAGGAAAAATCGTTTAAACGAAAATTTAAAAAAAGAGTTTCCGTTCATTGTAGTTAAAAGTCGAAATGATGACTCCTTGGTTAAATGCACAATCTGCAATAGGGAATTTTCAATTGCAATTCATGGACGTAGTGCAATTGAAAATTCCCTATTGCAGATTGTGCATTTAACCAAGGAGTGTAATCTTTTTCCAAAGTGTACTCTTTTTGAACAAAAAATAGTTGGTCACCTTAATGTTAGGAAGAAGGCTTTTCATTAGTTAATATAATAAAATTTTACCACTGCTCATTCATTTTGAAGCTTATTGATGATTAAAAACTAAAGAATTTATTATTTGAATTGAATAATAAAAACAATATTTCTATATTCATACTAAAATTTATTTAACAAAATCTACCAGACTTTCTTTTTTAAAATGAGATGAAAAATTATTCTCTGGAAACATTCATATTCCGTGCAGAACAAAATCAATTTTAATAATTTAGATGATGTTTAATAAATTAAAATATTTTATTAATTTTAATTTTTAAATTATACTAGGATATTGTTATTATTAATGCATATCAGATACATATCATTATTATATTACAAATGGTTTAAAAAATAAAAAAATTTGGTACAAATGCATCCGCTTAGGTACGTGAAGGTTAAGTGAAGTGAAACGAAGAAAATTTTTTAAATATATATTTTTCATTACACCATTACAAAAATATGACAAATTACACAATAAGAAAAAATTTATCACAGAAATTTATTATTATTATTATTATTATTATTATTATTATTATTATTATTATTATTATTATTATTATTATTATTATTATTATTATTATTATTATTATTATTATTATTATTATTATTATTATTATTATTATTATTATTATTATTATTATTATTATTATTATTATTATTATTATTATTATTATTATTATTATTATTATTATTATATTATTATTATTATTATTATTATTATATTATTATTATTATTATTATTATTATTATTATTATTATTATTATTATTATTATTATTATTATTATTATTATTATTATTATTATTATTATTATTATTATTATTATTATTATTATTATTATTATTATTATTATTATTATTATTATTATTATTATTATTATTATTATTATTATTATTATATTAATAATAATGATAATAATAAAAATAATAAAAGTAAATAAGTAAACTTAATAAATAATGTATATAATTTATTTTAAAAAGTTGTAAAGAAAATAAACTATCGTTTGCTTAACATCTAAAGAATTATTGCGTTGAATTTCATAACAAAATTTATTTTCTTTTGCATTTCCGCTGAAAATTTGATTCAATAATTGAATGAAAAATCTGTATTTATTTAACAAATTGGAAAAGGCAAGGTACCAAAGAAAGTAATTGTTTCAGCCAAATAAAAAGTGGGGAAACTCAAAATTGTCATATTTGCTTATTTACAATTGGAATTTATCAACTTTTCAATTGTTTTATCCCGAGATTCTATTTCTCGGAGTAATTTCGAATCTTAGCTTGATTCTAAATAAATATTTTGATAAAATTCCAGTGAGTTCTCTGTTGTTTCGACGGATTTCGGTGATGATTTGCAATAGCGACAGATATTTATAATTATGAGAAAATGTTTGATAAAATAGAGGATGACAATAAAATTCTTGTGATATATTACCCATTAAAACAAACGGGATGTATCACTCCGATGGAATAAACTGAACCAATAAATGTTTCATTGTGTTTTTCCTAAAAATACTTAGTAAAATAAAGTGTTTTATAATTGTGACAAAATTAACTTTATCAGAAACAGTTCATAGGGTGACACATGATGTTGTATTTTTGATTGTTCCAATAAAACCTGAAGGGGGACCTGAAGTATGCAAACAGTTATTTTTAACATTTTATGTTTATTTTCATTAACAATGAAAATATAAATTTAATAATGTTGACATAAATCAATTAATAATAGCGGGCCACCACTCACAAAACAAAAAAATATTCTTTGTTTTTTTATTTGCCATCAAAACAGGCGCGGTTTAACTACTAGGCGAACTAGTAGTTAATTAAGCTGAGGAATCCGATGAAATGAGAGTATCAAAAAAGTTTGAATCACAAAGTGAAATGCATAGTTTGTTACTTGCTGTGGCATACCTTGAATTTGGCTGTTAATGACGTGGCAAAATGTTGCTCAGAAGCCACAGCTTTCTTTTATTTAGTGCAAAGTGTTTATGTATTCTTTTCTGCATCAACTCGTCGTTGGGAAGTTTTAAATCGACATGTTCTAATCTCAAACCACTGTTAAACCACTTAGTGAAACAAAATGGGAAAGTCGAATTAATGCTTTGAAACCTCTTCGTTATCAGCTTGGTGATATCTACGATACTCTGTCAGAGATTGAGAATGACAAAAATTTAATAGGATCATCTGGTAATACATCACGGACAGATGCACGCGTTATTGCAAAAGACATTTCTAGTTTTTAGTTTGTCGTTTCTCTGGTTGTGTGGTATGACGTTTTGTTTGAGATCAACGTGAATAGTAAACAACTTCAGGCAAAAGAATTAGATATACGCGGCACCATGAATCATCTGGATGAAACTGTTAGGGTTAACAAAATCCACAAAACTAAAAAATGGAAAATCAATAAAAACATTGATATTCGAAATAATAATTAAAAAGGCAAAATCAATTAAAATTTTAAAATAAATATTTATCGGGGGAAACGGGTATGGGCGGATGCCAAATGATGAGACTAATCTAAATATAATAAAATTAAATCGATTGGGGTCCGCAGAAGGAAATATTTAATAAAAATAGAAAGTAATTAAAAATTAATTGGCTAATGGGAAACCCGAGCTAATGGGAAGTCCGAGCCAACAGAATACCTGAGTAGTGTGAGAAACCCGGAACGTCAACAAATTTTCTAATTACGGAAAACTAAATTGGTTGACGAAAGAAACCCGGGATAAAAGAGGAACCCGCCTCCAAAATAATTATTGTAAACAAATGGAAACCTAGGGAGCCCAGAAATAACTAATTTGGTTTTGGACAGAGATGTCAAAAATGCCAAAACCAATTTAGTTTGCTGGTGACTTGATTTGCGAGATGAGTATAAAAAGAAAAGGCAGATCAACAAAATTGCCAGTTGGTTGAAGAGAATATTTCAGAGAGCGGAGTAACGGGGTAATAAACTTAAAGATAAATCAATCAGTCAAACAAATTGCTTACCAGACAGGGACATCTCCCTTTGGAAGACGTATCCCTACGCATTGAATGTTGTGAAATCGTGCATAGTAATTGTGTAGAGTATTGTGAATTGAATCGATTTTGTGAGAGTTGTGAATAAAGTTGTGATATATGAATTGGAAATAAATCTTATTGTGTTGGGTCAATTGAATCAATTAAAAAAGGACACCAAGGAGTCAGACCTAAGCACCGACTTTCTATATAAAAACCCAATAAAACAAAGAACTTTCTTGAAATCCGCAAAAATGACACGGGGTTTGAGAAAAGATTGGTAAATGTAGCTGACATTGCAGTCAATTTAGATATACCGGCACTATTCGAACCCGAACCAATTCATATCAGAAGAAAGAAGAAACAATTTGTATACGAAGGAGATGACGACGAACCTGTTCGGGATCCAAAAGACAAATTCAAAGTAAACTTTTACTTCACTGTTCTTGACACCGCAATCCAATCGGTTGAAGAAAGATTTACTCTGATGCAAAAAATTAGTTCTGTGTTTTGTTTCGTCTATGATATTCACAGTTTTCAGAATAAAACTAGTAAGAAAGTTAGGGAATCTTGAAAAAGCTTTGCAACATGAAGACTACAAAGATATTGATGCAGCTGATCTAAGCAGTGAACTGAAAGCCATTTCAAGACGAGTTGCAAGGTGTACATCGCCACATGATGTACTAAACTTTATTTTTGAAAAAATAACCTAACAGATAGTGTCCCCAACACTGTTATAGCTCTACGAATTCTCTTGACACTTCCAGTTTCTGTGACTATATGCGAGAGAAGCTTCCTCTCATCTCAATCTTTTAAAAACATATTGGTGAACGTCCATTGAACATAACTCTGTCAATTGAACATGACATTGCCAAAGACATTGAGCTGATGGAACTCGTTTCTACATTTCCTAAAGCAAAAGAGCGAAAAATAAAGTTTTGAAATTACAATACCAGTGTAAACGAATATACCATTATATAGATTATAAATGTTCTATTCTATTCTTCTTTCTATTGAATGCAAATGCGAATTAAAACAAAAAGCACCATAGTATTCTTTTTTGAAAGTTAATATTATTTCAATTTTAGTTGCCATGGGCGCGAAGGCGCAGTACGAATGGTTCGCCTAGGGTGCCAAATACTCTGGCGCCAACCAAGCATCAGATATAACATTTTGTATATTAAATAGTACAATTTTACATTTATTATAATATTTATAATTTTTAAAACTTTAAGTAATACTTTACAATTTATTTTCAACCAGTTTACATTTTGCTGTAGACGTTTAAAATAATAGAATTTAATAAATATTATAATCATTGAAAATAGCCGCTTGAAGTAATAACCATTTTTAGTTTGTAGCGAACTGTATAATGAATGGCTAATTAATGGCTAATTCAAGTGATTTGTTTTATGTAATTGATGAATAAATCAAACAAAATTCCATTAAGTTTATTTTTAAATGTATAATTGAATTTATTAATTTTATATTAAAAAATGTTAAAACCTATAAATAACAGTTTTATCAATGATGTCAAAATGATTTGACTATTCTATTTAATATTAGGTTGTTGCTTAAATTAGAGCAAAATGAAACTAAAAATGTATTTATTAAAAATCACATTTAATCAGTAAAGTATTTTTCATTCAATTTTATAACCTTTCTGCTTCTATTCGGTATTTGCATAATCCCGCACTCATAGAAGCTCTGGATATTCTGGCTGAAGAAATAATCCTGTTGACTTTTCCGCTCTTTCAAGGAATAATATTTCTTACCACCTAAGCTATTTTGAAGTGATCTAAATAGGTGGTAATCGGATGGTGCACGGTCGGTAGAGTATAGTGGATGTACCAAAATTGAGCTGCAATAACTTGTTCCGGTTGGCCAAAGACACTCGTGGCCTTACATTGCATTTGTGTTTGTAATGTAGGTCATTTCTGTTTGATTGCTAGCTTAAGTTCATTTAGTTTGGATCATGGTGTCGTTTTCAGATTAGAGCTTATTCAAAGTTATTCGCTTTCAGTCCAACAAAATGCATAAAATTACCTTTAGGTACAAGCTGGCTTTGACACTAGTTAAAGGAAGTTCTCCTGCGTGGATCAAAATATCTTGCTCTTAAAACTAGTATAAGAAATCCATTTTTCATTTCCTGTAGGTCTTACTAACATACCTTTGGTCTGAATTAAAAATAAACAACCCCCATTCCTAATATTGTTATGGAATTCATGTAATGACGAATTCAACAAATACTCATTATAATGTATGAGAATATTTAGTGAACCAACTATTTCATAAAAAACAAATTTGGTAGGCACTACTAAAGAAATACTGAAGGAATATTATCAAAGAAATCGAAGCTTGAAAAGTTTGCTGGAATGGAGAATGACGGTGATGTAGAAATTATAAAACGAGAAAGAGTGTTATTTTTATACTTTCAATAAAAGTTCAAGAAAATCAGTTGTTAATTTATTTGATCAAATTACTGAATATAGTAGCTCTTGAAACGGTACGTAAAGTAACATTTCAGCTTGGACCGTTCTGTTGTAAATGCCCCTCACATTTGATTTTCAAGATTTGGAGAATTTCCAAGTAATGAGACTTTACAAAAATCTCCAATTAACACAAAATTTCTCTAGAAAGTTCAAAAAAGTAGAAAATATCTTTTCAAAAGCCACCTAAATTTTATTAAAATCACTTAGATATTTTCGTCTCAATTTATCTGTTTTTATTTACATTTTCAGTTATCTTTATTTGGTTTTCCACTGTAGATTAATGTTATAATTTTTCCACAAGTTTTCCGTATTAGCTTTATTAAGGGTAATTTGACGAAATAATTAGTTACTTATTAAAACAAAACTATATTTTTTATAATTTAATGATATTTTATTGATTGAAAGAAAAAAATTTCCTTTCCAATTACGAAATTATTGAAATTGATCACGAATGTTAATATTATCTTGTCCAATTTACTTTCATTAAAACAATGATAAAAATCGAAACTTAATTAGAGAAACGTCAGATGAAAATTTATTCAACCCCCCCCTCTTTGCAGTTACTGACGTTGCTTTGACTTTCAATTTCAATTCATGTTTTGTGAAATTCAGAATCTTTAATATTCCCGATATATTGTTTTAACTGTTATCATTTTGTTAAGAAATAATTATATTTTATGTCAAATGAAATTTGATATTATCATTCTTACAGCACAGTTTTTTGTTTTACTAAATTTATTAATATTTGTCATTTATTTTCTATAATTGAATTTTGTTTGATGAGATATTTAGAAAAATACACTTTTTTTATCAATTTCCTACATAAATGCGTACATAAATTAAAAAAATGTTAATTAATAAAATTTGTCCCAATTACATCGGAAAATTTAAATTTTAAAATACCGAAATTTTTATTTACTCATAAAACAGAGATGAAATAATTATGCATGGAATAATACATCTGATAATCGCTCTCTTCGGCTATCCTAGCAAATTTTCGTTAATTGAAAACATTTTTAATCTTGATTTAACATAACTGACTGAATTCCAGTGATAAGGCTTTAAGTCTCCTCTTTCAGGGCTCTGGTCGTCGTGGACTTGTTAACATAAACCTTTTACTTACAATAGGTCTCAGAGGAAGAAGTCCAAATGCTTTAAATCGCACAATCTAGGCGGCTAACTCTGACCGCCCAAATGGGAGATTGCACAACCCAGAAATATCTCGTGCAACAATGCAATAGTTCTATGACACCATAGACCTCATCGATGAAGATGATTTTGCTGAAAATTGTAGGCTTAAGTTAGTCAGATGGATTTTCTAGGCATAGCAACTCAAATCTTTCATGAGAATATGTATAGTGCTTTCTGAAATGTTCAATTTTTAAACACGATACCGAATGGATATTCCTGGACGTTCGATCCTAGTCTGGCAAACAACCGTGAGGTTTTCAGCTGTATGAATGTACGAACACCTGTCGAAGGTCTAACATCAGTGTTCAACCAAGTATCCTTCAAACTTTAGATTATTTTCTACACAGTTGATGCACTTGTGTCATTTTGATTTCCAAAAATTAGACACCATTTGTGAATCGTGACAGTCAAGCTTTTCACATTTATGAAATATTTTTAACAATAAAAACATGTTTTGTGTTTTTATTAATCCACTTTGAATAATTGTGGACTTCTTGCCATCAAACTATCATAAATGTTTTACTGTTAATGCACAACCGCAAAAATAACATCAAATTTTAATTTTCAATTTTTATTGGCGCACCATTTAAATAAATGACAAGGCTTTATAATTTATTAAGTTATTTGTTTTAATAGGTGAAGATTTTCGATTAATAAAGACTTAAATTTGATTTATTCACAAATGTCTGATTCTAATAAAAACATAACGTAATTCCCAGTCCAAATCCCAATAGTAAACTAATTTCCAGATAATGGCTCTCACCAGTACTATGCGGGAGGCGCTCAGATTTCTCTTTGCGCCAGGTAAGTGTATAACAGTGCAAAGTTAACACTGTTATACACTCATCCTGATGCACTGGACACCAAATCAATTTGCAATGCTTGGCATTGAGGCAAGAAAAAAGACGAATCTTTAAACCTCCTTCACTTGCTAGATACAATCTTACCTCTGCGCACTAAATTGAAACACAGAAAAAACAACTTAAATTTGATTTATTCACAAATGTCTGATTCTAAGGAAAGAATAATAAGAAACAAGATAAAAATTCGTCATATTAATAAAAATATTAAAAAATAGGTTATAAAATCACAATAAAATAAAAGAAAAATAATTAAAATTTAAAAAGAAAATAATAAATTCAATCAAATAGAATAAAATAAAAATAGAATTAAAACAAATTAAAACAAAAAGGAAATAAATTACAATTTAAAGACATAAACATTTTTTGAAATCCAAAATAGCGACAAATTAGTCAAAAAGATAATGAAAAACAAAATTAAGAAAAAATTTCGAAATCTGCTAAGAAAAATGAAAAAATTTACTAAATTTAAATAAAATAATTATAAAATTCAAATTTGTTTTACTACATCAACAAGTGCACACCAAAATACACACAGAAAGTTTATATTCCAACCAAAAGGAAAAAAATTCACTCACCCTGTAAAATTTATTTTACAAAACTACTTTTACTTTCTATAAAGAATTTTTCCAACTACTTAAAGCTCTATAAAAGCTCTCAACTAATATTTTATGAGCCTTCATTCAGACGATTTGATAAATAGAAATAAGTATTTGACCAATTTGCGAATAAAGAAGCTGTTTTTTTTTATTTATATCAAAAAGAAGGAATTTTATAAGTTGTATGTGTTGAGGATACCTAAATAATAGAATAAAATAATTAATAAACATATAAAATGATTGGGGGAAACAATGAGAAGTGAGTAAGATGTGGTTCTGAAGCTTAATATAAAGGGAATGAAAAAGAAATGTTGAACAACTAGGAAGGAATAAGAAAAAATCAATAAAAACAGACAATTAAATCAAAGAAGATCATTTATAATTAAAAAGTGCAAAAAAAATTGTAATTTTTGATATGTTGTGTAGAATAATAAGACGATCAAAAATTACCATAGAACTATAATCATGTGAAATTTTGATAAAAAGTTACAATGGGTCAAAACCTTCGATTATTCTAGATTTCAGAAAATTGTGAAAAAATTAAGAATTTTGAAAGTGAATAGTAAATATTTTTGTAAATCAGCGGAGATCGTTCAATTTATTTCATTTGCATAGGCCCAAATTTCATGAAATTTATAAATAACATAAAAACTTACATTGAACATTTGCATGTTAAATTTTTAAACAATTAGTTGTATGAAATGTCTTAAAAGAAGTTGTTATTTTTATTGATAATTGAATTAATGTAAAGTTATGAAGAGTTGTACAGCATGATCAAAATGGAATTGAGTGTCAAATTTTAATTCGAGGACGAATTTCTTTTTAATAGGGGGAGATATGTTGAGGATACTTAAATAATAGAATAAAATAATTAATAAACATGTAAAATGATTGGGGGAAACAATGAGAAGAGAGTAAGATGTGGTTCTGGAGCTTAATAAAAAGGGAATGAAAAAGAAATGTTGAACAACGAGAAAGGAATAAGAGAAAATCAATAAAAACAGGCAATTAAATCAAAGAAGATCATTTATAATTAACAAGTGCAAATTTTAGAAAACAAAAACAAAACCCAAATTTGCACGTTATCTCGAAAGCCCTTTCAAGATAAAGGAAGAAATATTGTTTGGAAATCCGGGAAAGGGCATCTCTAAAAAATTAGTTATCTGGACAGCTGTCAGTGATTATGTAGGCCCAAAAGGAATTAGCGTTAAAAGATATCAGAAATTCTATTTGACATCAGTAAGTATTATTGGATGATGGAGGAGTATAAAAAGGAAGCACAATTGAAATCAAAAAAACAAAAAATCGCAAAGCACAAAGAAATACAAGAAGAAACTAAAGAGAAATTTGAAACAGAAATTAAGCAAGTCAAAGCAAAGCAAAACAACTAAATCAGAGTTACCGATCTCAGAAACCCACCACAGTAGTCAAGTGATTGAAAAATCCAATTGATCCGAAAAGTGCTATTCTTCCCGAAGGATCGTAATAAGCACCAAATTGTGATTGATCGATAATTCGTTGTGTCATTTTAAAGTGGAGATAAAGTGTATTAATCAATAAAGTTTATGTTGAGAATTTGGTTAGTCTGTTCCCTTAGCCCCATGTTGTTTAGTAACTTGGAGAATGGATTCAAAATTTGAGTCTTTTCTCCAAGTAAAAACAATAAGAAAATTAATGATAAAAATAATGATAGAAAAATAAAAAAAAAGAATTTAACATAAAGTAAATGAAAAAAAGAATCAACATTTTTTATTCATATATTAATAGGAAATTTGTGATTTTGGTAAAAAAGATTGTGTTTTAAGTTTTTGGGTAAATTATAAAAAATTGAAATTTTGTAGTTTTGTAATTTGTGAGTGTAATTTAAGAATAAAAAGGTGTAATTTGAAAAATAAATTTTGACTTTAAACCGTTCAAAATGTTGTTAATATGTTCGATTTATAATGAAATTCCTGAAGTTCTAGTTCTTAATAGATTATCAGGGCCTGTTTATGAAAAAGGCTTAATTGATGAATACTTAACAACCAGTGATTTAAATCCAGTCACTGGGGTACAGTTTTCTGGAGATGATTTGATTGAAATTAGATTTCTAATGCACGTGAAATCGAAACCACCCAGTTTTACATCCATTCCAGCCTTATTGAAATCTTTTCAGGATGAATGGAATGCTTTGGTGCTTCAACAATTTATCATGAAACAAGAGAACCAGGCTCTTAAATGTGAATTGTCTCACGCTCTTTATCAATACGATGTTTCGTGTAGAGTTGTGACTCGTATAACCAAAGAGGCTAACACAGCTCGAGAAGCTTTGTCTACTCTAAAACCACAAGTTGGAATTATATCTCATATTGTTTCTCCTCAAGCTGCACAATTCGATAAAAGGGATGCAGGAAAAACTCTTCGTTGGACGGATATGTTAAATGCTACAGTTCCAAGTCGTATTAAAACTGCACTTGATAAAATCCCAAAAAATATTCAAGACTGCTCTATGAATGAATATCAAAACCTTCTGTTTGATGGTCTAGTTTTGGGATATTTAATGGCAGCGTTGGGTTCAGGTCATAGTGAACAATCAAATGGAAAAGCCTGGACAAATTTCTGGACAAACATTCTCATCCTCAATCAAGTAACATTAACCCATCTGAATCAATTCAATAAAAAATCACAATTGGATCTGTCCATCGGGGTTCTTCTACAGCTGCGATGTCTCTGCATCCTCGTGGGCCTTGTTGCAATCGATAATAAATAAATTAAAAAGATGATGGAATTCACCAGTTTATATCGTTTGGAGTTCGTTACTGTTGTTCAAAAGAACGCTTGGAGTCAGATTGACAATACATTCTATTCAAATTTACGACAACCCCAACAATAATCAGGCATCTATTTTCCACAAAACGATTCAAAAGATTGAAGCTGAACATATTTCAGCTACAGAAGTTAGTCTTATTACGAACTATTTTATCCTTCAATATAAATGACGATTTGAACAAAAATTAGTTTTTTAATAATAAAAAGAAAATTGTCAAACTTAGAGGAATCAAATCCTGACATGAAGGAAAAGTTATTCAAAGAAGTGCAAAATCTTAACCAAACATGTTTCCATTATGTCGAAGAATGGTCTGAAACAAAGATCAGAGGAAATAAAAGTTTTCAATGGGGTTTTTTGACTTCATCGAAAATAAATTGGGCAGATATTGAAAATTGTGTTGAGGTTTTATCGAAAGAAATGCCTGATAATAAAATCTATGACAATTGTCTGTTTGAAGAAATTAGAAGACTGAATGTATATTTAATTTCTGATAATTTATACCAATGGGAAGATCAACATGTTAAAATTGATAAAAGGTGGGTGGAAATATTTAACCATTTCAAGAAAGAATACATTCCATATGAAAATTTAGTTATTCTTGTTGAATTTACGTTGTGCTGCCCTGGAACTAATGCAGCAGTGGAAAGAGCTTTTTCAATTGGTAATGATTTTTGGGCAAGTGAGAAATCAAGATTGAATGTTGATACTCTAGCTGCAGCACTTACCGTAAAATTCAATATGAAGGATATTTCTTGCTCCGAAATTTTCAATATATTGTTAGAAAATTCTATATTGACAAAAAATATTCATTCAGTGGAAAAATACTCGTTTAATTAAATAATTATGGTAAAAGTGCTTTAAGCATAATTTGTGTATTGTTTTTTATTAATAAGTGTTTCATTTATTTACGTTTACTTTTTTCTTAAATTTTTTTGTCCTCCTTTTCATTGTAAAAAAATTGGTCACCTTACTATTAAGAAAAGTTCTAGCTGAATCTCGGCTATAATCGATTGCACAAATATCGGGTATCCTTCATCTTGTTTGTTTCACTTTTGAGCGAAGCTGTTGATCTTAGAATCCAGCTCCTGCCACTTAGAAATACCTGAAGACGGTTGGCTACAATCGATATCTTTTCTTCAGATTAACACGAGGTTTTTGGCTCATCATTTTTCGTGTTTAAATTATTTTTTGATATTCTTAACAATTCTTATTGAATATCAAAATTGAGGACGCAATCGCCGAAAGAAAAAACAATTTTAATTAAGAGATATTTTGCAAAAATATTTTATGGATAATTTAATCAAAAAATCTTGAGGATTCTTATTGGATCTGGAGTGCACATTGATATTTACTTTTTTATAAAAAAATCTTTAGATAAATCTAAATTTTCAATTTTTAAAATTTTTTTTCACAATCATATTTGTTAATAAAAATTTTGTAAATAAAAACTGAAAACATTTTTTTGATGGGTCTTATAATTGTTGGAGCAGGAGCTCAAATTTTCACAGACACGACCTATTTGTGATAAATTCACGAACATATTTTATATATTTACTTTAATTTTTAATAAATATACAAAATTTGTAGATGATTTCTATTCTTTAGTTAAGCTACATTTTGTTTCGATTGTAGTGTCATTAGCATTGCTTTATAAATATCCACTTCGGATTCAGTTTTATTCACCGCGCCCCGCTTGCTATCATCACTAGCCTAAAATGTATTATATAAAAAACCCAAATATTTTCACTTACAGTTGACGAGCTATAAAGCCTTAACCTGTCACTCTCTCTCCTATTTAAAATAAAACTTGTCAAAGCATACACTAACTTTTCTTCGTCTGGAATTAACTCGTAGCTTTTCATTAAAGATTCATCATACGTTGCCAAACCCAAATTTATTATTCTATACAACAATATAGCCAGACCTAAAATGAGAAAAATTAAGATTCCACTTATTCGAAATTTGTGAAAGTAATAAAAATTCTGAATTTCCTCAACAGCGTCTCTGTTATGCTTCTCTAGTTTGTCATTTATCGCTTCAACTATCGGAATCTCGAACCAAGCAATGAATTCTATCATCGCAAACCCGAACCCAAACCCCAAAATCAGCACCATCAATAAAGTGAACTCTTTGACAAGTCTTATTAATAATAAATAACCTTTCGTGAAAGTCGTCATTATGGATAAAATTAAAAATATTCCTCCACACCAAATTCCACAATGATGAAAGAAGGTAAATGGGAAATCTTTTCTACTGTTCGGTTCCAACAATAAAGATCCGCCTATATCCAATCCAACGCACAGCAACCCTATTGAAAATAGCATCCAATTCAGAAATGTATCAATGTAATACAGATCTTTTAGACTCATTTCTTTAGCAAAACTTTAAAATTTAAAAAGTCAATAAATAATTTTTATAATTATTATTAAAATATATGTATTATCTGGTTTCCTGACAATTGGAGCCATAGGACAACTCGGGCACAGCACAACTAGGCTCAACTACAATTTGGGCCATAAACAATTTGCTCCAACGACAACTAGGATTATAAGGAATTTGGGTCACTAATAAATGGGACAATTTTTTTTATTCAAATGAGATTTTATTTAATATAGTAGACAACAAAAGCATCATAACTATTCCAAATAAAATTTTCAATAACCTGTATCATACAAATAAGCAAGTTATGTACCCATTCCCAATTGCTTATGGCCCCAGCTGTCGTTGGATCCAGTTGTGCAGGGCCCAAGTTATCCCATGGTCTCAATTGTTTGGTTAAAGTATTATATATTCTTTAATTAGAGACAATTAACCCAAATATGCTTAGCTTCCTTCTAGAGCACTGCTGTCCAAATTTTTTGCCTCGATGAAATTCCATAAGTTTCAAAATGTATCTGCTTTTTCAAATATATTTTTTTAATTCATAAAAAATATTTTCCCATTGAAAGTTTTGAGAGAAATTTAATTATCCATATTGAGAGTATTTATAATTTTTTAAAAATATTTTCATCACTGATGTACCACAAAAAAAATTCATTTCTAAGTGTGCCGCATGAAAAAAAAGTTTGGACAATACTGTTTTAAGAGGACATGTGTGACATAATGTCTGTAGGGCAGCTACAAGCGCTTTTAATGGCAGTGCTAGATAAAAGATGAAAAGCAGTATTTGAAAGAGTATTCATATAGTTTAACACTAGCTGGTCATAGGTGACCTAAAAATTAATTTATTTAATTTATTGGACTAAGAGAAGAGGTGAACTATGAAAAAAATTCAAAAATGGGCTTGCAAATTTCCAAAAAAAGTTAACTATAGGTACGTGCGAGCCCACCAACTATATTTATTATACTAAATAAATTGCATGCAAACAAGACTTATTTCATAATTGTTTTAAAATATTTTATTTCATGGTCAAATTTATAAGGTAGAATAAAGTTTTTAAAAACATTTAAAATATGTCAGCCCGCTAAAGCTTAACACTCTTTAAGACTTTTATTAATTGCAGATTCTGAGGCTTATATGAGGATTTTATTTAGAAATCAGTGGCACAGCTATGGAGCAGGAGAACAAGAAACCTGAGCAACGCCTTGGTTGCCAGAATAACATTTTTAGAAATTCTGAAACTGATTATAGATTACTGGAAATTTTGGAAAAAATGGAGAAGAAAACCTTTGAAAAATTCAACTTGTTATTGAAATATAAAATTTATTGTTAATTTTCTTGGATATTTAGAAATTTATAGAAAATTACTATTAGTGAACGAAAGCATTTTAAATGAGCTTTAAATTGGTTTATTTCAATAAAAATTTAATAAATTTTACTTTCTTGAAAATAAATCACAAATACAATAAAAATAAATATAATAGTTTCATTTCATTAAAAATATTTTTAAAAGTAAAAGACAAAAAGCACTTGAAAAAAATATAAATTTTATTAAAAATTAACTTAAACTATCCACTGTCCATAATATGTGTACTAACTGTGTATGTTTTATGATAGCCGATGTAAGTGAGTTGAATTTCGATTGAAAGGTGAGGGAAGTTCGGAGGATATTTTAAGTATATTTTTCTTACAATCTATGTTTTTGTCAAAATTTCATGAAAATATTTTGATGGATTTCTATTATGTAGTATTTTTCAATCACAATCGACTTAGCGAATTGATTGCTATTAGTAAACTCAATTTTGTGCTGCAGGATGAAAATAAATGTAAAATAGTTTTGTTAAAAATTTTTAAAATGTTTTATTGAGAATTTATTAAAGTTTTGTTAAAATCTCGATTTTAAAATTTAAAATTAAAAAAAATTTTTTGAAAATTTGAGATTTATATAAACAGAACTTATGATTTTTGGTAAAATATTTTTAAAATATAAAAGAAGAAATTTGTTTAAATAAAAGTAACTTATTCTATAAAGTTTCAATAATTTACCTGACGATGACAGTGAGTCTATCGAAATATATAGCGATATATATGTGTTGGATTGGCGCTTTATTTTATCTTTTTAAACTTCTTGTTTTGCTTTATGTTTAGATTTCTTAAAATAATTATTATTATTATACTTGGTTAGGCTAAAAATAACTAAGACTCGCATAGTTAGTGGAGCCAAATTCCTTATTATATACAAGTCAGAAATGTAGAATTAATTTTCAACAGAACTTCCATTAACATTGTCCAACAGTCCACCACAGTTTTGACAGTCATTTCTGTTGAGGTCCCCAGAATCTAGACTCGATGTCCTATATAAATTAAAGCACAAATACTAACTCCAAAACTTTTATTTAATAATAAAATTTATGTATAAAAAAAATAAAGTTCACCTTTAATATAATTTTTGTAAAGATTTTGTGTATCCTTTCTATGCTAGATTTCATTTTGTCTTATTTACGTATTAGCTATTACCTGAGATAGGCTTTGTAATTTTCTATTGGGAGGCAAATCATTTAATATCCTGGGTTCCCTCTAATGCAAATTTTGGCTATGATACACATTCATTTTTTGTTTTTATCCCCATGATAAGTAAAATTATCAAAACAAAATATACATCAAACTTGAAAGTTTAAAATCACCATCAATATATTGTCAACTACTGTCAAAAGAAAATAAAATTAATAGATGGTTTCCTTTTGTTCTAATTTTTCCTCTTGCATTTATTATAGCTCTTTATATATATTTTCTTCAATTCTGTGGTTTCATTTTGTTTACTATCTATATCACATCCTTCTATGTTTCCAGAATTTTATATTTCTAGTTTCGATTTATCTTTTTTGTAATATTTTTTTCATTTCTTTATCTGTGGCTTGTTATGATATATCAGTCATGATATATAAGTTATGATAACTTATGATATAAAAGTCCCTAAATTATTCATTGTTAAATCTAACTTAATTCGTATAAATTTTGAATTCGTTTATAGATAAATCAAGTTTGTTTCTTCCAATAAGTCTCATATATTTGATTAAAAATTCTTTTAACTCATTTCTTAAAATCTCAATTTTATCATTGGATACCTTAATTTAAATTCTATTTATTTGTTTTACTTCAGATTCTTATCATTGTGTCCTAAAGCAGGCTTCCGCAAAGATTTTAAGTTGCGCCCACATTTTCAACATATTTATTTTTGGCGCCCCCGACTTAATAAAAAATCATAACGCCACAATAAAAAATACATTAATAAAATAAACATCTTTAAAATAAACAAAGTGTATTTTTCTATTTCTTGTAAATTGAACAAATTAAATATTATGAAAATAACAGTTCTAATGCTTTAGCAAAAAGCAATGATAAATATTCAACGAAAAAACCATACTTTGTTTGTAAAATTTAACAATTTTAAAATTTTCTGCTCCCCAATCCGGGGGCCCGCCCCCTAGTTTGAGCATCTTTGTTCTACAGTATAATATTTTCTTTTTATCATCCATATTGTTTAATTAGTAATAATTTAATAAATAATAGTGCTATTTGTTGAATTACTACATTGAATAGGTTTTATATATTACTAAATTGAAAGCAATATTTTGTGAAAATTTAATTTAAATAATATGATCGAAAAGAATTTCTTTTCAATAATTGAATAAAAATTATAATTTTTAATTATTATGTTATTAATACTGAAAGGTGTTTTCAGCCGAGAATTCAATCATTCAGGTGAATTGTTAAAACGAATTAAAGTAGTAAATAATTACAATTTAGAATAAATCTTTTAAATGTAAAATCTTTATAATTGAAAATATTCATGAGATTTAAATTATAGTAATTGTAGTGTATGTAACATTTAATTTTTAATTAATTTTATGAAATTTGAATTAAATTACAGACGCGTTATTAAAAATAACAAATACTTATTTTTGTTTGAATATTATAACACTTTTTTAACATGATCGACACATTTTTCATTTTTAAAATATACTAACTCTTGAATATCATCAACAATGTTTCACATAAATCACGGAAATTGATGTTTTGTTTCATACTAGTTTTATCACATTCAAATTCAGCTGTTCAATTAAATATTAAAAATAAAATTTTAATGTTAAATTTTAAATATTAAAATAGCAAATTCGTTTGATAAATTATTTTGAAAGTGTTTGATTCAAGGCCGAAAAAGTTTGTTTAAAAAGTAGATAATATGGTTTGACAAATAAACTTTAGAATTATGACTTATTCTTCTGACAACGATTTAGAAAACAATTAAGCAGATGTTCTCGTAATGTCTAACAAGTACAAAAGGCAATGCAATTAATATTTGGGCATAAAATGTCTATTGTCGTTTTTATCTAAAACGTTTATTACCTTTTATATTAGATTTCGTTATTGACGCGTTGATGTTTTATGATAAAATTCAATTTGGGGGAAATCAGCCATCTAGATTTTCAATCTCACTTTCCCACCTTTACATTAACAACATAAAGAAATTTTAATAGGTTAGCAAATGTCTAATTTAAATTAAACTAATTTACAAAAGCTGGTTTATTAACTACACAATTTTCTGTAAAATTTTTCTCTAATAAAAATGATTTATCAAAAGTGATTTTTTTTATTTTTAAAATTTATTTTATTCCTTCTGAGAATTGAAAATTTGGTTTTTTACTTCAAACCTTTTAGACGTTGTACTTAGATTCATATTGAAATTCATGAATCCAATAAATGACTTTGTTGAGTACAAAAGCCTAGTTATTTTTTTTCTCAAAGCACACACTTTGATCAGTGATTCTGAACCCATTTTGGGTAGCGATAAACTAAAAATATCCAAAAGTTTTTGCGATACACCAAAATATTTTAAACTTATTTGATTAAAAAGATTCTATTTTGTACATATTACTTCGGTGTGATGGCTGTGTGGGCTTAAAGAAACGCATCATATTCCACTGGGGCTCAAAAATTACCAAGAAACTCACAACTCATCATCATTACATATGGTAACAGCCGTTTATAGAGTTAAAATTGTGTATGGATACGCCACTTTTTATATGATGGTGGGTTACTGGGTTTTGTTATTTATTTGGATCATCTTATTGTTACCCCGGTAACGCTATATAAATATTTTCTAGCTACCACTCGGCACCCGCTGCTAGGCAACGTTGGAAATGTGTTCGAGTGGGTGGATTGTCCGCAAAAGTGAGCACTATTACTAATACTGTAATTGGGTTATATCGCTTCATCGACGGAATACTTAATCTCGATGATCGCGGCAGTTTTAATCTATACATTGAGAGATTCGATTTATTATTCTTGGTTGATAGTAGCCCTTATTCGGAATTTTTTTGGTTTGATTTTTATTCACTATCTATTTGTATTTGATGGCGACATATTTCTTTAGTGCACTCTCCAGATTTTGCCTACCGTTACTACACTCACTTATGGCCGGATTTGTTTAGAGGTGAGTAAGTCGGGTACGTCTATTTCATTTAATTATGCTCTTATTAACCTATTCCAGGAAAGCTCCGAGGTTTGATTCACTCATGATTTCGGATCATTCGTAGGAAGGGAGGCAATTTTAGGAATCTCTTTATGGTTGACCGAGCTACGGAAATGTTATTAATTTATTCCCAACTTTGGAATGATAGGAATTTTAATACTGGATTTTCTTTCCTGATCTGTGCTTTGAATTTTATTATATTAATTAGTTAGTTTTATTTTACATTCTTTGTGGGGACTCTTTTGATTTGCGTTTAGATTTAACAAATTATAATTGATATATACATTATGAAGGTTTTAAGGGACTTAATTATTACTGTTATTGGTGAAAAATTTGTCTTGATTCTGCAGTGTGATTTAGGTTTTAATAATTATCATTACATTTACGTCCTTATCGGGTTTCATGGTAACTACTTAGTAATAACTTTAATTTATAATTTTGATATTTCACATCAAATTTAGATTTATGGGAATAATTACTTTAATTACTTAGCAGTGATTTCGTTTTTATTTTTATTCCCCGTCACCTTCCCTTTAATAAGCCTTAAACGCATTTTTGTGTTCATATTATATTTAGTGAGTGCCCACTGGACTACTCGGTGTGGTGATTTTGAGCCGTATGTAGAATAATTTAGGTCGAATTTAAAGAAAACGAGAAACGAGGAAGTAGCCAAAAGACCCCTTCCTTATTTCTCCTTTCTTCTATACGGAATAATATTGACGTTCTGATCCCTGCGTTCCGCACGCCGGGTCTTCACGGGCACAGATCATCGGCGATATTCCACGCACTTACACGAATCTGAATAGTATATGGATTTTGATATCTTGCGGTGTGTCTTTGGCTGTGGGCCGGAAAAATTTCGACAATAAAACAATTAATTTTATAAAAACAAGTTAATTTTATGCATTATAAATATTTATTAATATATTAAACAATGTAACAAATTACTTGACCAAAATCATCATACAAAAATACAAATACATCTCTCCCCACGCCGGCATCCAAGCAGAGCTCTATCGAGGTTGCGAGGATGGGACGTGGAGAGAGAGTTTCCAAATAAAACTTTCGCTCACCTAAAAATAGATTTTTAAACAAAAGGTTCAAGTTAAAAAACTGATTAATGATTTTCAAAAAACGGTTAAAAATTATGTGAAAATGCATCGGTATATATACCTATTTTCTGTCCCTAACCTCGCGTGTTCTTTTTGATTTAATAAAACAAAATTCGACCTTGATATTTTCTAGTGTATTCTAATCTTTATTTTTATTATTTTTTAATTTATTTTGATAATTTTTTATTTACAGTTTTCATTGAATTATTTCTAATTCAAATTCTTTGATTTAAATTTCATTTTCATGAAATTTTTTATTTTTATCAAATTTTGGTCGAATTTGTTGAGTTTTCATGTTATGTTTGTATTTGTATCGTGCGGATCTTGTTGCATTTTGTTATTATTTTAATTTATTTTTATGTTTATTATTTTATGTGTAATTATCTTTTTCTCATATTTGATAGGGTTTAGTTGATGTTTTAATAGGTTTGAGTTTAAATTTGCATGTTATGTTTGCATGTGTGTTACCGATCCATTTAAACATTTTTCAAGGCCGTTTGTGTTCTGGCCCAACAATGAGAAAACTTGAGTTTTAAAATGATAAACTAAACAAATTTCATTACTAGGTTGTGTAAAAATTTCCCGGGCAGTTTTGGATTACAATTTCAACATATAGAATAAAAATGAAAGTAAACATGATTAATCAACCGTTTTATTCGTCAAAGTAAAGCCCTCCATTGTTTATAACAAGCTGCCATCTTTCCAAAAGTAGCATCTTCATTACACGCTGAAAGGGGCCTCGTCAAGATCCATATGATCTCACTGATGCACAAGCTACAAAACGAGTTGAGATATGTCAGCAGCTGCTTAAAAATCCTACAAATGATCGTTTTTGGAGACGCATTGTTACCTGGGATGAGAAATGGATTTATTTTGTTAATAACAATCGATTAAAACAATGGGTTAAACATGGAGAGGAACCTGAACCAGTGATCCGTCAAGACCGTTTTGGTAAGAAAGTGATGCTGTCAGTCTGGTGGAACTACCAAGGTGTTCTGCATTACGAGTTTATTCCTGACGGTCATGCTGTCAATGCGGAGCTTTACTGTGAACAGCTGGATCGTGTATACAACATTTTAAAAGTTAAATACCCAGCATTAGTCAATCGAAATAGAGTTCTCATGCAATTTGACAATGCCCCTGCCATCGCGTAAAATTTTGTTTTTGATTTATTATATAAGAACATTTTATTTTGTTTTATTTTAAAATTTTATAATAATTTATAATAATTTTCAGTCAGCAGTTTTAAATATTTGTCCAATATCTCGCCACAAATACCGGTTGAGAAACATTAAAGTAATCAGAATAGAACAGCAAAGAAAAGTTTTATAGAAATTTATTCAACTTGAAAATGTAAATAATGCTACAAAATGTAAAAATTTGAAAATTTATTGTGAATAAACTGGAAAGTGTATTTTTATGAATGATGGCGGAAAATGTAGTTTTTAGGGTTTTTGATAGATGGCATTATTTGCATTCAGCTAAATTGTTTAGTTTACTTTAAAAGTGGTAAATACTCTACTAAGTTTGTTTGGATTGCAGATTGTAGGATTTTTCATTTGACGGGAAATCAGTACAAAGTGATTTAAAATTTTTTTCTGATTAATCGGCTAAATAAGACTGACTAAATTGTAAAAATATTTGAGTGTGATTAATTTATTGCATAATCCATTTTTAACAATTTAAATAGATTCGTATTTTAAATTAATTGAACCAGAGTGGATCAGTTACTATGATTGGCATTGGGGTTATTAATACTATTATTGGTGCTATTAATTGGAGTTTTATTAACCAGATTTAAGGTCAATTTCAAAATATTCCATTAAACTTAAGGCAAGAATTATGTCTGAAAAAAATAATATGTGGTGCCTAATAAAAATACCAAAAATTAATATTAATATAATCAGTTGAACTCAGACTTCAAGACATTAGAGATCCAACTCCTTCAACACCTTCGCATATCGAAGCTGTCTGTATTTCACGCAATGGCAGGTCACTCGATGATCTAAGCGGAGGACTATGTAGCCAAACCAATTAAATTATTATAAATAATAAATCAATATTTAAAATAATTATTTTAAAACTTTGTTTAAATATTATGTTGATTTTGTTGGGGTTCGACAAAACATGCAAAATGTAAAAGTAAAATCACAAAAAATCAGGTGTAAATCAATAACAACATCAAATTCAAAATAATAATAAAGTGCATAATAAAAAATAAAAAATAATTTTTGATAACGCATATGCAATGTAATTGAAACTTAATAAAATTAATTAAAAATTAAATGTCGCAGGCACTGCACAATTAGAAAAAGGAAAATGGATTGAAAATATAAACATTTGAAAATCGAAAACAAGTAATTTCCAAGAAGTTGAAAAAGACTATTTAACCACTTGCGCTATGATTTAATTTTCGGTAGCTGGGCCGCGCTCTACTATATATGTAAAGTATCGTAAGGCATCGAATAATGACGTTACGTCTGTCAGCCGACGTTGCACACACGTCGTTTTTGTTTTTGCGACAAATGCTACCGACGTGGTATACACGTCACTTGCGGTTTTGAAAAAAATCATCAAGTCGTGCCTGGCACGTCAATATAGCGCAAGTGGTTAATAATCGAAATTTTTTTCATTCAATATATACTTTTCCGTTATTATCTTATTATTTACTTGTTTGAAATAATATTATTATTATTATTATTATAATTATAATAATAATTTTCAAATGCAGACCCTACATATAATAATCTCAGTCATTAAATTACAGTTTTACATTAAATTGTGCATTAATTTTATAAAACAATAGTCAATGGTTCAGGTTTATCAAAAAAAATAAAGTTCTAGATAAAATAAAATTCATTGCCATCCATTTGATAAAAATGAATGACAGAAATTCAGCAATAATTGAGGTTTTATCAACAAATTATCAGTTAATTTCTGAAAATTCCATGAAAATATTTCGTGGAGAAATATTAGATAAATCGAAACAACAAATGCTTGGTATGTTTTCCGTTCCATTACGGTGCTGCCAAATTTAATCAAGATTTGGAATAATCTCAAATTAAACTGTCATAAATTTCACTTATTAATGTTTTTCTTCAGTAAATAGCTAATGCTAAATAACGAGGAATTTCAAAGTGTAATTTATAAATATTCAATTGAATAATTTATTATTTCTCCAAATATTGTTTTATAATCAATTATTTATTTGAACAATTATAAAATATTAATTTTTTAAGCTTGGTTACCGACAGATAATCGCCTTTATCAAGTCGGACGTCCTCCTTCCTCGTACTTTAATCTTCAATATGATCTCTAATTTCGAATAAAAATAAATATAAATTTGGGTTTTCATAATACTTTGAAATTAAATGAGTTTGTAAATATTATATCTATTTATTTATATTACTCTTATTTATTTAATAAAATTCTTTTACCTTAATTTCTTTATTTAAAATCAGAAACATGTAGAGCCGTTTTTGCATTTTATGAACAGTTTACATATAATATTGTATAGTGTGAAACGGAGAGAAAGTCATCGATTGCGGTTTAGGATTTGTTAATTCAACGCAAAGATAAACATTATGAGACAGAGATTTATAGAAAACCAACTGATACTGGTCTTTATACTTCTCCAGATTTATTCTTTGCATCGTTATAGTAAAAATATTCATAACTTGTATGTAATGTACTCTTACTATATTTAATATTTGAGTTGTTATAAAATGGAAAATTATTGTATACAAAAGTGAAATCGGTCAGAGCAACTTGCCATTCACCTTCCAAGTAAATTGGATATTGAAATTCCACATTAAGTTTATCAAGACAATTATTACTCGGTAGATTTATGTAAAAATCTTTATTCATTTATTTTTCTAAATGTATTGATAAATGTGTTTTGGTATCTTTACTAAATTTAATTAATTTTCCACTATAATCGCGAATATTAATTTCAATGTTTTTATAGTTGAAGTTGAAATTGGTAAATACATTGTATTCTTCATTTCTAATTGTACAACTTCCCCTTGTTCATAATTTTTAACCCAAATAGATTTTAATAGAGGAACTCTAACATCTCCAACAGTTATTGGTTCAATAATATTCGAATAAATGAACATTTGTTGATGAGGATGTAATAATCTTGGAACTTTATTACCAACGATGTCTTTATCAATAAAAGTTTGTTTATTTAATCCTAAGGTTTTGATTAAATTGTTGTCAAAATATATTTTTGAAATGTTATCTGCAAGTTTTATTTGAACCAATTCATTGTTTTCAATTTTTAGTTCTTTAAACGGAGACGGAATAAATGACATTAAATATCCTTGTAATTCAGATAATGTGTTTATGACTAAATTATTTTCAAAATATTTTTCAAATATTGTTTTTTTCTTCATAACTTATAATTATCCCAAATTGTTCCATAACACCATCATCTGTAAATTTTGGTAATTTTAATCAACAAGGATCATCTTCAGTAATGATGGATATAGATTTTAATCCAAAACTAAACGCATGTTGAATGTCAGGGAATGTTACTTTAAATGGAACATGTGGACAGACAATAACCAAGTTCTCATATTTTTCAATAAAAACATCAACATCAGGGGTATGTTTAGGATTTATTAATTCATAAGTTTCATTTTGATTATTTATTTTCAAATATTTTATTTCAGTACCACTGTTCATCATTTCATAACTTAGGTAAGAATTACTATAAAATGGAAATGTTTTATACACAAAAGTAAAATCAATCAAAGTAACTTCCCACTCACCATCCAAGTAAAAAGGATTTTGAAATTCGACATTAAAATTACTAGCTTTATTATTAGGAAAAATAAGAGGACAACTATTACTAGGTAAAATCATATAAAACTGGTTTTCTTTCATAATATTTATTTAAATAATTGATTTTCAGATATCCAAGTTGGAGTTTCATATCCATGCCATTTAACATAGTATTGTTTATATTTACCAACATTCTTGGTTTTTAATATCATTTGAATTCTGAATACAGTAGGGGCTTCTATAACTTGGAGTTCCTGTTCGTAGAATTTTCCACTAACTCGATTGTTTTCCTCATCTTTGATAAAGTACATTACAGGATTCTTATTCGTATCAATTTCTGAGATTTGAAATAGTTCATCTCTCCAATTGTTGTCGAAATTCTTGATGAATGGAGAAGCACTGATTTTATTTACTCTAACGTGATCACCCACTTTATATTTAGACTTTTTAAGGATAGAATCAGATTGCTGTGATATCCAATTATCCATATTATTCGTTGAATAAACATCAATTAGTCGCATTCCATTTAAACCCCTATATGGCGAATAATTGTAGCTAAACATTGCTTTCTGTAAAACATTTATCCAGGTTTTATTTCCTTTATATACGAAATACTTTTTCAAGCGATCTCTTAAATCTTTCCACGTGTGCAGCTTTAAATTGAGAAAATATAGAGTAATGATTTATTCCTTTGATAATTTCTTTAACTTAACTATTATAAAATTCTTTACCTAAAAATAAATTTTATTTAGTTAATTTTTTTAATTGCAAGCCAAATCAGTTTGTAAATTACGAGGCTTGCCATCAACAAATAATTCCTTGATTGCTTCAGCCATTTCATTGGCCGATTTGTTTTTTGTTGGAATAGCACGAACGAAATATATTTGTATCCATCAAATACATTTACCATAAATCATTAAATTTGTTCAACATTGGTTTATTTAAACTGTACGCCATTTGCCCAGTTAACCAATTCTGAGTTTCTTTCTTTGAATTAACTACTTACTTTGATCTGGTGGCCGTTGTATTGCAAATTGCATTGTTTGTAAAGATAGTATGAGAGTATCATGTTCAAATGTCCATGTTGCCACGATTTCAAACGTGACCAAACAATCCATATATTGTTGGCCGAAATGCGTAAAAACATATTACTTGGATATTTTTTATTTGAAATAAAAATTAATCTTTTTTATTGTAACAATAAAAATATTTGTATGAATTAAAAGTTTGTTACTTTTACAATTCAAAATTTATGGATCAATCGTTTTTACATTGAAAAATTATTCTTAGAAATACAATTAAAGTTTTAAAAAAAATTATTAATAATAATAAAATAATAATAATAATATTATTATTAAATAAATAATTAATTATTTAATTCACTTCATTAAAACAAACAATTTAATTTAATAATAATATTATTAAAAAAAAAAATTATTGACTTGATTAAAAAAATAATTAAAGTAATTAAAATAAAAATTTTAAAAAATTATTCAGGATTTTTAATCGATGAAATATTTTTAGGCTTTTTAGTCGGTTGGCTATTTGAACCAATTTTATTCGAAAATACCCCTCACTATAGTGTGACTAATCGTAAGCTATTTAAGCCAATTTTTAGGCTTTCTAATAGGGAATAAATACTTGGGCTTTTTTAAAAATTTTCAAAAAATTTGAAATTCGAAAATTTAAACAAAAAGTTTAATTAAATAATAATTTACTTTATTAAAACAAATAATTAAAAAAAATTTATTCATTAAAGCAAATAATTTAAAAAAATTTGTAACCCCCCATCCCCCAGAAAAACTTTTTTAAACCCAAATATCCACGGGTCATAGTCCTCATTATACACTACTGTAATGAGTGTAATGCCACATACATAGGAGAGGCTTCCTGTCATCTCTTTACTCGAGTTCCACAGCATTGTCGATCAACGGGTTTGACCAATATTAGTGAGCACAAGAGGCTGTAATAAGCTGATAAGGTCATTGGATTCAAAAATTAATGTACAAAGTGTTATGACTACGAATGTTTCGAATTTCTTTTAAAAGTTTGGATATGTTAAATAGTGATAAATTGATGTTTGATAAATTATTAAAAATATTTTAAATTTTAATATTATTAAAATAACTTAATTTAATTTATAAAATATTACATTATTATTTTAAAATTATAATATAGATAAAAATTATAATGTGATTTATTCACGAATGTCTGATTCTAATTAAAGAATAATAAGAAACATAACGTGATGTCCAGTGCAAATCCCAATAGTAGACTAGTTTCGAGATAATGGCTCTCATTAGTACTATGCGTGAAGTGCTCAGATTTCTCTTCGCGCCAGGTAAGTGTAAAACAGTGCAAAGTGAACACTGTTTTACAATCATCCTGATACACTGGACACCAAATTAGTTTGCAAATTGCCATAAAAATTCCGCAAGAACCAAATCGATTCAACCAAAATATACAAGACTAAATTTATCTAAAAAAACTCGCTCTTGTTTGCACACAGAAATCCATCCAACAAAAACCATCTCGCACACAGACGGGTTAACCGAAATGCAAATTTGCATTTTGAACAGTTGGGCACGGCTGAATTAAAATTTAATAATTGATTATTATAATTAGAAATTCTGGAAATAAGTAACTAATAAAACTTTTTAAATAATGAGGATTTTGATAAAATAATAAAATATTTGAAACGTTTTATTTCTATTTCTCTGTTTATTAATATTGGTATCCGAATTAATCAACATGTAATCTTGGCAATCACATGTTGGAGTTTCAATGCTATTCAAAAAATGATCGGAAATACATTTAAACAAATTACTAATACAAGTTACCAACATTATGAAAGCTATAAAATATATAAAAATTCATAAAAGAAACCTTGATGAATATTCACTCAAATTCATACAATAAATCATGTTTCAAGAAACATTTTTGATTTTTTTTGAATTTTGTTTTATTGTACAATCGATTTACATAATATTCATTTTATATAAATTATAACCTAATTATAATATGTACCATATTTAGTATTTTAAAGTCATGTATATAATTTTTAAAAAATTATTTAATTAATTATTTAATTAATTTATTTATTCTATCATGGAATATTATTTGAAAGTGAAAGATTAAACAAGTATTTTTTTGTTGAAATGAATGATTATTTTTCACTATAAACGTGCTCATGTGAATTAATAATTAGTAATTATCAATTCACATCAGCACATTTATTGTTAGAAACAATCATTTAATTTCAACCTAACAAATTTTACAAAAACAAATTTGTTTAATCTTTCTATGTGAAATAATATTCCATGATGGAATAAATTAATTTCCCAAACATTATTCAAAATTGTCGGTTTTATTTCTCCCAATTCGGGCTATTTGCAAATCATCAACAATACCCTCTCAGTATGAAAATAATTTGTCAAAGGGAAAATAAAGCTCAAAACATTAACTATTAATTTTGTTTTGTCAGTATTAGCTGTGCAAATCAATTGAAAATATTTATGATAATTTCCCCCCAAAATAACTCGACACAGTCTCGGTGACGTCTAATGTTTTAAATTAACATATTTTTTGTTAAACTGAAAACTTTCCCATCTCCCGAGAGAATATAAATTTATAACAAATCAAATAGAGTTTCTAAAAACGAATTAACCGAATCTAATTCAAACAAATTTAATATTTGACGAATTAACCCAACCAATCAAATGCTCGCATTCGCTCCTGATATTTCCAATGACATAAAAGCCCAAGGAATGTTGTAAAAATATAAAAATTGTTCCCAATAAAAGTTTTTAAAAAAATAATTAACAAAAATGAAAATATTTTTCTCATTATGCATTTTAGGTGATTTTCAGATTTTAATAAATATTTATAATTTATTTATAAATCCAATTAAAATAAAATATTTTTTTATATATATTTTTATAAATATTTTTTTTAGGATTTTCATTCATTTGCTTTGGTAGTGGATCAAATTTCGATTCATTTGAAAAGTAATTTATATGATTTTTATTATTAATTTAATTAATTTTTGATAGTATATGAAATGACTTAATATATTTAGAAAAATGAAATGTCTTACAAATACCTTTTAAATACGTCCATTCATGTTAATCTTTAATTTAAAAAGCCGAAATCAAAACAAACTTAAATTAAAGGAACACTTAGGTAACACTTTTTATTGTAGATGAACTTATTCAATGGATTCGAAATAAGTTTTCCTTTATGTTTATTCATAAAATTGCATTATCGGATTTATCTTAGCAAATAAAATAATATGCCAAAAACATTAGTTATTCGAGTAAGCAAGAGTATTTAAATTGGTAATTTTTGGGAAACTCTTTATTGTCATTTCGTTTTTGTCCGACTACACCTAGTTCGAAACTTGGCATCCATATTTGTCTAAACCCTTCAATAAAATATCAAATTGTATAAATTACATTCAAATATTAAATAAATTAATAGAAAAATTAAAACAAAATTTAATAAAATCAAATTAAAATATGATTTTCATAAAAACAAGTTGTCGCATTTATGCGAGATTTAGAAATTCAAATAAATTTTTGACTCCCTAGGATTCTTTTCAATCTCTTTTACAATGCATGTTTTCTGAATTTTTATCTACTAAATTTCTAATGTTTTGTAATACTATATACATCCACTTCTACTCTTACTCCTTTTTGGGAAAACTTTAAACTCTTTCCCACATACTCAGATGGACATTGACACATTTAAAAGCCTGTAAGTAATAAAATACTCCAAAATTTTAATTTTTTAATTTCGACAATAAACCAAAATTACCTAGTAAAAATACAAAAAAAAACAAAATAACATTTAAACCGAATTTTTGTAAATATTTATATTTAATCAGAAGTTCCCTAAGTCTGGGTCACCAAAGATGTTTAATGCTTAGCTTATCGATTTTAGCCGTGTGTGTATTTACAATTTATTTTGTCTAATAATTTCATCATAGGAACCAATAAACGACATTGTAACCATGCAACAAGCTATTAATAACGTTTCATTATGCTTTAACAACAAATATATAAATATAATTTTTTCTTAATTTTTTCCTATACTGTTATCTCGAGAAAATTTAACGGTAAAAGTTATTTCCGTTATTTTTAATTAAAATAAACTAAAATGAAAGTATTCTTGTATAGAAATTATAAAATAATTATAATTTTCATTATATTATCATTTCAGAGTGTAAATTAATGTTTTATTCATTAAACACAAATTCTAAGTAATTATTTCAAGGTCGATTTAAACATTCGTGTTAAATAAATATTGATAAATAATATACAATAATGACAATAAAAATGATACTAATAGATTGATGGTGAAAATGATAAAATATTATAATTATAATTTCCTAAGTCTAAAATACAATGTATTTTAATTTTGAAATATTCCCTTTGCAATATTATTATTTTTTCTTTTTATTGTTCACTTTTGATTTTTCTATTTGAAAATATTATTTAATTCAGAATATTAAATTTTAACATCAATTCAAATACGTAAGAGATAACAGATTTTCAATTAAAACATAATAAAACATTAATAATAATTACATAATTTTTATAAATATTATGTCGTTTTATATTATATTATTCTATGTTTGATGAAAAGAAATGACTTCTAACTAATATTTATTAGAATATTCACAAATGAATAACTACATAATTTTTAATCTCTATAAATCACAATAAATTTATGGATAAAATAATAATCAAATGATATAATAAGGTTTTGCTGTAAGTTTGAAAAATTTCAACTATGAATTTGAGTCGAAAGTCCTCAATTTTTGTTTTTAAAACATTGAAATTCGGAACAAAGACTTATTATATCATTTCATAATTATTTTATTGTGAATTGATAGTGCTACCAGGAAATCATCGTTTTATATTAAATTATGTTTATATAAAACACCATATATTTTTACAATTTCAATAGGATCTCTATGTTTTAAAAAATATTTATTTTATTAATGGACTTCTGATAAATGTTAAAATTATATTTTAGGCGTGAATTAAATCTATAAATTTATAAATTTATATTTATCTAAAAATAATGCTTATTTAGAATAAATTATTTATATCATCAATATTATAAAATAATAATTTTATAAGGTTTTGATAAATATATTGTATCTATAATTTTTACTATTCTACCTGATGATGCCAGTGAGAATGCCGAAATATATTGTTATACGAATGATCGAGTAGCTTTGTCTTATAATTAAATCATTGCTATGCATATTTAGAAATTATTTTTTGTTAGTTTTTGACTTCATAGAATTTATTTTTGTTTCAATTTGCCTATTCAGAAAATGAATCCAAGTTGGCGCTGGTGTAATTAAAATAAGCTTTCATTTAAAAAATTTCATCGACTGGAAAGAGTGATATCATTGTTTTAGTTATGTACTTTTTTTATTATGAATTTCTTGCATTATAAAAATATATTTAATTAAACTTTAGACTCAAAATGTCTACTGTTTTGATAAATGTAATTAATCGACATGTTAGCGTATCTAATCAAACATTCTTCGAAATAATTATTTTTAGATTTTTCTTTATAAACAAATAAATAGCTACCTAATTAATTAAAAAGTTATTTATATTAAAAGTAATATATCATTTTAATATTATTTTCATATCTTAGATATCAAAAACGCTGGTTTCCTGTTAAAGAATTCCACTATCCCGAACCTTTGGAATTCAAAAGATCATATTTGTAAGAGTTTGTTTTAATATCTAATATTAATCACAATTTTATTTTTCCTTCATAATAATGCGCAATTAATTTTTAATAATATTTTTGGAATTGTAATTTTATTGGATAAATTTTATTATTTTGAATAAAAATCTTAATTTTGGAACGTAACTTTCAAAGGGATTTTACAAAGTTTCAACTTGTAAATAATTAAACTTTAATTAATATAAAAGTTGATAAAATTGGTTAAAATTTGGCGGACGCCAAACACCGAGTATTTGAATTAAAATAGAATTTATAATTTTGTTGTTTTAAATATAGTTTGAATTTTTCACTTAATTTTAAAAAGACGATTTTGTTTATTTTTTAATTTGAATTGAAATCTTTGATAAAGAATTTTTAGAAAAGCGTAAAAATAAAAACTTGGGACCAACTTGGGTTAAAAAACCGGGTTGGATAAAAATTAAATAAAAATGATATTTATTGAAATTTTAACATATTAACTAATTTTTTAATCCCCTTAAAATGGAGATCGATAGAATAATTAAAATGAATGAAGAAGAACTCATATGTTTTATGAAAGACAATGGCATGTTAGTGAATGAATTAAAATGCTCTTCTTGCCAAAAAGAAATGATACTAGTAAAAACAAAAAGAAATTATGATGGTATGTGTTGGAGATGCCGATTATCTGAGGCTAGAAAACGATGTTTCGGTTAGAGAAAATAGTTATTTTTGAGAAGATGAGGATACCTCTCAAAGAAATTTTAAAATTTCTATTTTATTGGTCGAAAGGGTTGCAAAGTGCTGAAATTTTGAAGTTTGTGAAAATTATAGAAGATTCAATAATATAAGTTATAATTTATTAATAAAAAAAATTCTGGGTTAAAAAATCGGGATGATCCAAAAATTGAGCTTGTTATTACATTAAATAACTTTCCACTGATCTTAATTAATTATACATATTAATGAAAAATTCAAATATAAAATATATATAATATTCATTTAAAGAAGTTTTTTTAAATAAATTTCTTTTAAAGTAAATTTTAATTTGAAAATCTCAAAATCTGCATTAAGCCTAAGAATGATTCAGATTTTATAATAATTTTATAATGAATTGATCAGATCATCCCCTCTACTTTCGTTCACTGATTTCTTCTATTCAATTAAAATATTGTAAATAGAGCTACTCAATTTTATATTTTTTAATTTAATATATCACAGAATTGTGAAAAAGTAAAAGTTTTTACTTTCAAATTTATATCTGATATCCATTTGTAAACGTTATTTAAAATCCTTTTTACGCCTCTTTCATAAATCCGAACATTTTACCTAAAATACCTAACGATTTATGTAATATTGTTTGATTACAACATGTTTGATTAGATGCAGTAATTATTAAAATTATTTAAAATTATTTTATTATTACTTTAAAAATATTTAAAAATATTTATTAATAGTTAAAAAAATATTTATTTGTATTATCTATTTTTCTTTTCATTTCTCAGTAACAATAAAAGAGTAATTTTTAAAGAAACCTTAACAACATTTCCATGTATTGTTTCAAAATCTTCAAAATATACAAAAAACGTATTTTATAAAGGAAAGGTTGAAGAGATATTTCTATATTTATTTAGTAAAAAATATATTGAAATATTCATTTGATAAATAGAAATTGATATTTGCTTTCAATGAATAGTATTATAACTGTTTCACTGCCTGGAAATGATGAAGACTTATTTGTTTTATTGAAACTCATATTTATATTTATTCCATAAATCATTCGATGACATTCACATTTTCTTATTGTGTTTATAATTATAAGGTAGAAAACTATTTGATAATATTTTTAGTTTTTAGATTTCTTTATAATAAATAATCATAAATAATGAGATCATATATTATTTTTTTTATTAAAAATGAGTATATAAACAAATTTGGCTAAAAACACAATAGTATATATTTGTAATAAGGCATGTATTTCTCTTAACAACTTTATAAATGTATTACGATGAAACCAAGGATATTTTTAATAAAATGGAAATGTTACATATTTCAGAGTAAAATATAAAGTATCGAAATCGAGTTGTTTAAATATAGGTTTATATGAAGGATACGGCTGTATGAGTACCTTGCTCGTTTGGATTGCTACACATAAATTCAACTAGATCGCTAAACCCTATTTTCCCTTAGATATTATGGCTTTGCACATTTTTGAAGAAAAGATATCCTTTTTATTGCATCCTATTATGGATGTCTAATGGATGGCTCTAATGTTTGTGTAACATGTTTAAATAACTTTCTGTAATAATTTGCAGCTTGGAAGCCAGGTACGAAACTTTCGAATACTGACATAAAAAATTAATGAAAAATAAAAATAAATTCTTAATTCAAAAATGTCGTTTTATCAACATAATATTAAAAAAAACAATTAATATTTAAAATAACAATTTCAATTATTATGTAACATCTTAAAACATAGTGATATATCTTCTATCATTTGTTAAAACAAATTTAAAAAATCAGTAAAATAATATTCCGTAAATAATTCGTAATCCTTATTTTTTTTGTTTATTCTTGATCTGCTTTCTTTTAATATTTCATTATATTCATTATTGCTAAAAACAAAAATCTATAATGTGATGAAACGCAAATTTACAAAAAACCTATTTTTTATCAAGTAATAATAAAATGACATCATATTTATATTTATTAAAAAATATATATTTTGACTATGAATCAGAAAGGATATCAATGTTTTTTTGATATTCACGAATTTTCGGCACAGTCTTTTTCAAATCACTTAAAAATGCAAATAAATGAAAATGTAAAATTAATATATTACCAATAAATATTAAATAATAATTAATTTTAAAATATATTTTTTACGAATTCTTACAATTTTTGCCAATTACAACAAGCGCTAATTAAAGAATAAAATTGTTTCAGTTTACTGAATTTTCGTTGTTTTTTTAAATCATACTTTCATTTCTATTTCCATATAGCTTCGAAGACAATAATGTAATAAAATATCTTAAAGCATTTCAACTGGGTCTATAAGTTCTGTTTTTTATGAACGCTTCCGATTATTAATATTTTTTTTATTGAATTAATTATTTAATATTTTATTAACCTTAATGACATTATAAATTGAAAAAAGTCTAGCACTTATTTTTCTTTGTCATATTCCGTCTCTTTGATAAAACTTTCAGAATTTTAAATTTCAATGAAGTAAACTTTCAGAAGATTTCTGACAGAATTTATTGAATTAAAAGCGCAGTTGACCGAAAAAATTCGCCGCCCCATAAATTTCTCCAATCGTTTGCCATTTTTCTAAATCAGCAAAACATCAATTTCATTATTTTATTTTCGAAATCCTAAGAGCATTTGTTAATAGAATAACAAATTAGATATTTTGTGATGATAGTGTCAAAATTTCATTCCCCCCCGGACAGAATTCAATCGATAGTGATTCGATTAAAACAAAAAATAGATCTATTTCAATTTACGAGCAAATGACAAAAAAATGGATTTTAATAGAAATAGTGAATTCCTAAATTTTACTTATTAAATTTTTTAGCCGTAATAAATGTAAATTTTATTCAGAAAAATAATTAATTAATTATGAAATCAGTCAATTATTATTGAAACCTAAATTTCTGTTCATTTATCTCGAAATAATTTTCATTTTTCTTTTTTCGACTCGAAAAAATATCGCTCACCTCATCGATCTTAGAGGATGTTTGTCTGCAAATAATTCAGATTAGCATCTTAGAGTTCTAATGCGTCCAGGAAACGTTTAGTCCCATTACTTCGACTTAAATTTCTTATTACATTTTTGTATATTTTTTAATAATCACAAATTTAAAAATCAATTATTAATTTAAAAAAAAGATCAACATTATAAATAATAAATTCAAAATAAAGAAATTGAAAAACACAATGGATTTATTGGGTAAGTCGTTTGAACAAAGACGAGCAATGAAAAAGGAATACTCCCCTTTAGCTGAAAAATAATCTTCAATATTTCTTTAAGTTACAATTTTCAAGCGTGTAAATTTATGTCTTTCAAGAATGACATTTACTTAATTTATCGTTCTCCGAAAATACATAGCAAATTAAATGCAACTATTCGGTTAGATAACAATTGATGAAGACAGTGCAGAAAATTTGGTTTACATAGGGAAACACTTTGATCTGTAGTCATAAGGAAAATAAATGAAGTATTAAAACAAAAAAATAAAATATTTCACCAACAAATTGAAGCTATTTCATTTTCTAATAAAATACCTAAAATTTTGTTTGTTAAATTTCCTATTGCGAACAACATAAAATTCTACAAAATGTATAGTGTAGAGCCGAGATTATTCGGCTTTGGGTCATGAACAAATGTCTAGTCAAATATTATAAAAACATTTCCACAAATCAACGCTCATGAATGTAACTTTGGACATATACGTAAAAATTACTATTTAGTTTTAGTATTGGTTTTCAAAAATTTTAGGAAAAAATTTAATATTTTGAATGGGAAAACTTTTTAAACATTTTTTCTTTCAAGAAATGTTTGAACAAGCAGTAATATTCTTTGGTAAAATTTTTATTTTATTTAAAATATACTGATAAGTTTATATTTCTTAAATGCCTTAAATAAAAACATAAAACAATAAATTGACATTTTGATTTATCCTTTTTTTGACTATATTCACTACCGGTAGTTCCATAAAAAACGTTTCAAAGATGGTCTCGATCCACGAAAGTTTGGGTACCACCAGTGTAGAAGACAAATTTACAAATTTATTTATTTTTAGCTGAAATATTAATTCTGCTCTTTTAAACAATCTCAAACAGTTGGCTTTACACAAAAATATTTGAATTATTGGAAGGAATAGATTTCATAGTTACGTCAATGACAACGGCGTTTGTTTGAAATTGTATTTTGGAATTGTATTTTAAACAAAATATTTAAATGAAAAAAATCTTGGTAAATAACAAATTGTTGGGATTAGGTGATTTTCAAAAATTATTATTATAAATAAAAATTTAGGAAAATAAAATAATTAATTAAAAATAATCAAAAAATTAAAATCAATATTTTCCGGAGGAAATGGGTAGGTGCCGATGCCAATCGACGAGATGAGTACGAAAATAATAATATAAAATATATTTAATATAAAATATATTAAATTAGGAAGAAATTCTCCGATTTGGATAAATTTAATTACGAAAGGAACTATTTATTCCCTAATTTTATTTATTTTGCAGTCTTCGATCGGGGAACGGCTGAAACGGCGAACAGATGAAAGTAAGTTGTCTAGCTAGTTCCCCGGGAGTCCAATGTAAATTGCAGTAAATCAGATTAGTTGTTTGAGGAGAGATTACCTATATAAGGGAGTCTCAAATCAACAACGGGGACACAAAAAATTTCGAAAAGTTGAGAGTAACAGAAAAATTAAAAAGATTCGTGAGATTGGAAAAGAACTAGTCAGACTTGTCAAGGATATTTTAGTAGTTAATTGAAAAGGCGGCTTCCAGCGGGGATTCCTTCCATTATTGTAAAAGTAACATTCGAATCGTTGTGAAATTGTTAGTATTGAATAAAAGTTTTCCTGTGTTGAGTTATTCCAGTATCATTTAAAGAGCACTTGGAGTCAGAGCAAACAGTTCTACCGAACCAAGTAAAATTATAACCCAACAAAATATTACTAAGATAATTTATTGATTTCAATTTTTTTAAAAGATAAAATTAACAATAAAATTTATTAATGGTAAAAATAATGAATTTTTATTTTTAACGAAATTTTGCCTTTTATCTCGAACAGCGGTTTTCAACCTTTATTTTCATTGTACTACCAGGTAAGAAATTTTATTGTTGGTGTACCACCAGCAAAAGTCAAATCAAAAACAACATAATTTATAATTTTAATACCAACTATTGATTATTACTAATTTGAATTTTAGACTTGCAATTAGTTATTGTTAGTCAGTTAGTTACTGTCAGTGGACATTACTCATTTAAAACAACAAGATGCATGATGGACGATTATAATCTTTGATATTAATATGGTAAAAAGGTTGACTTTTAAGTTATACAATTTATAAATTATTTATAAATTATTTTCACATACCACTTTGTGACATCTGGGGTACCATCAGTAGTAAGCGTACCACCGGTTGAAAACCGCTGATCTAGAATTTAATAAATAAATTTATAACTGAAATTTTAGCTCTTTTAGCGTCAGTTACTAATTGTTTTGGTAATTGATAATTTTGGTAATAAATAATCTTTGAAATAGATATTGTTTATCTCTAGAAATTAGAAAGATTGTAAATTTCAAAATTAGAGTTTTCATTTTTTATGAGTATGTCTATAATTGAACATATTCATAGTAAAAATATTAATTGCTGTCAAATGAGTTTTTAATTGAATCTAAATAAATACATTAAACCCTATCACTGTCAATATAAGTCTTTTACATCACATGTTAAAGTCAATTCAATGTTTGAAAAGTGTAAGAAAAATCGCTGTGACTCTAAATAAATAATTTTTGTTATTTTTACGCTGAATTTGAATTTACGCCTAAAGTAAGGTGGCAGTAATAGGGTTAATTAAAATTTTAAAATAACTTAAAGTTTATTCTTGGAAGAAATATTCATTTAAGAAATTATACAGCATTCAAAAATTATGATATTTTTTCCGAATAATAATTTAAACTCTTTAGAATTAATAATTTATTAATATTTTATTTTTTTATTTTTTTTAATTGTTAATTTTTTTGTTTTTTAAATGTTTTTATAATTTCAATTTTATTTTATAATTATTATAAAATTGAAAGAAACTTTTCCCTAACATTTAAATCATTGGCGTGCAAACATTTAAGTTCGTAGTACACAAAATATGTCAGAACACAAATATAAAGCGATAGTCTAAAATTTGAAAAAACTCAAAGCAAATTTGAATAGAAAGACTGAAAATTTTTAAAAATATTAAATTTAAAAAAAATTAACATATGTGCGTGGGTGGATTTTTAATGGCTGACTAGATTCGAGCCATTTTGGCTCTAATCTTTACATTGTATAGATATTTAATATAAGATTGTACAATGTAAGAAATTCAAAATCATCATACTTTATTACCAGAACTCAGAATCTGATCACTCTATGACAAGGAAACTTTAAATATCAAATCTTTTTGTGAATCACTCTAATCAAATTTATAAAGACATATTTAATAACTTACGAACTAAGCGTTTGAGAAACTCATGTCATCTCTTTGTTACCAAATTCGTGTGTGCACAATTAAAGCTTGCAACGGCATCCGATAACAGTAAATGACTTAATGAATTCAATTGTTTTTGGTTTATTGGTAACTTACTAAATAAACTTAAGTTTTCACTATATTTATATGCTTTTTATGACTTTATAAATTTCATAAATCTGTTTTATTTTTCCAAATTTTAATTTATTTCAATGAAATTCATTTAATTTAAACAACTAAAAATATAAAATATATAAATAAAAAAGTATATATAATTATTATAATAAAATATAATAAAATATTTTTTCTATTGGCAATATTCAAAAATTTTATAAATTTTTTTGTTTGAAATAATTTTAATTCCATTGAAAGAAATAGTTCAAATATATATATAAATTATTAAACTTAAAAATTGAAATAACAGTATAACATTTTAACAACATATTTAATTTTTTTCAATATTTTATTAACAATTATTTTGTTCTAGAAATTCACTCAAACAAAGAATGGATTTAATACGAGTAATTTACTATTTGAATAATATTTTCTTACCATTTTCCTTTTATCTTATTAAGTACATATTATTCACTACTAAATTTTACTGAATATTTAACATAAAAAGATTTTATTTTATTTAGTGTGATGTGATTTTAAAAATTTTAGATAAAATTCAGGGAATTATTTAAATTTTTTTTTAAATAAATGAGGCAAAAATATTTTGTATTTGTATGAAATATATCAATAAAAAATGAAGTACTATATTGTTTATGGTTTTCAATTCTTGTCAAAAACGTAACTAAATAATACCTTAATTTGTTACGGATATATTCCCGAAACTAGGTTGTTTAAATAAATATAAATAATTATTATTCAATCTCTATACTATGAATTTCTATGTTCAGTATCTTAAAAGTAAGCATCATAGATATAATAATAATAATAATAATAATAATAATAATAATAATAATAATAATAATAATAATATTAATAATAATAATAATAATAATAATAATAATAATAATAATAATAATAATAATAATAATAATAATAATAATAATAATAATAATAATAATAATAATAATAATAATAATAATAATAATAATAATAATAATAATAATAATGAGGTTCCCAGAATCTCAACTTGATGTCTTATATAAATAAGAACACAAAGATCTTTTATGCAGCTTCCTGAGCTTGGATATGTACTATAGGTATGCTTTAATTTATGATGTAATATCAACTACTGAATTTACAACTCTTCAGAGAATATGATTTTATGGGTGATTTAAATAAGAAAAACTGGGGGTTTATATAGTTATTTTTTGTGGTTCTTCATGTTAAGTGGCAGGGATCATTAATTTTCAATAATATCATTTCGTTAGGATATCAATTATTAAACAGTAACGGAATGAGTGTTGTTTAGGAGTTTAATTAACTCATCATTAAAAATTTGAGTTTATTTGCATTCTCAAATATTTAATAATAATAATAATAACGATAATATAAATAAAAATAGTGACAGTAATAGTAATAATAATAATGTTGGGGTTAGGTGATTTTCAAAAATTATTATTATAAATAAAAATTTGGGAAAATAAAATAATTAATTAAAAATAATAAAAAAATTAAAATCAATATTTTCCGGAGGAAATGGGTAGGTGCCGATGCCAATCGACGAGACGAGTACGAAAATAATAATATAGAATGTATTTGGAACCGTTACAAAACGTTATTTAAAAAATACAAATTAATCAATTAATTAAAATGACGAAAACAAATAAATTAAATTAGGAAGAAATTCTCCGATTTGGATAAATTTAATTACGAAGGGAACTAATTATTCCATAATTTGATTTATTTTGCAGTCTTCTTCCGGGGAACGGCTGAAGCGGCGAACAGATGAAAGTAAATTGTCTAGCTCGTTCTCCGGGAGTCCAATGTAAATTGCAGTAAATCAGATTAGTTGTTTGAGGAGAGATTCCTTATATAAGGGAGTCTCAAATCAACAACGGGGCACAAATAATTTCGAAAAATTGTGAGTAACAGAATAATTAAAAAGATTCGTGAGATTGAAAAAAAACTAGTCTATCGAACCATATAAAATTATAACTCAACATTTTGGTGAGCCTGAATTGATGGGAAGGTCGGTGGAAAATTGTTGAAACTTGTTATTAACGACGTGATAGAGAAATCGGTGGAAAATTGTTAAAAAAAAAAGTGTGATAAATGACATAATTTAAAAGTAGGTGAAAAATTGTCAGAAAATTGATTTATTGTGATTGTGAAACGAGTGAAACGTGAATAAAAATTTGAAATAAATTGTGACAAAGAGAATTAATAATAAAAGTTGTGAAAATTTGGAAAATGACACATTGTGAATTATTATAAAGAATTATCGGAATATTTTAAAAAAATTAGTGTGTGATTATTAAGATAGTGGAAAAAGGAAATTGAATCAAAAAGGTAAATTTTATAATTGTAAAAATTTGAAATTTAGGCGAGAGAAGCTGATACCCAAAAAACGATTTTATAATTCAAATAATAGCTGAGACTTGCCAGTGTCAACATCTAATAATACGGAAAGCAACGACTACGCCAGTTGTCAGAAGCTACCAGTCGCCCAGTATGGAGGTGACCCGGTCGAGATTGTCGATTTTATCGCTGATTATTATATGTACTCCACTGTATATGAATGGAGCCAAGCGATAATGGTGCAAAAATTGCCGTTATATCTGAAAGGAGCCGCAAGAGAAGCATGGCAGCAAATAGACAAGACAGTGGTTGACAATGACTGGACAAAGCTTAAAGATGGCCTCGCGCTCAAGCTGATAGGAGGGGATGTAAAGCGCATTATGCGACAAAACTTTTATAAACTTATTCAAAAGCCGGATGAGTCGGTAAATGAATTTGCATATTATTTAATTACTCTTGTAGAAAAGGCGTTTGATGTGAAACCAGGCCAAGGTGATGTTGCAAAGCAAGTAAAAGAATTATTACAAGATCAATTCTTAGATAGTGTCAACAAGGAAATCAAAAAAGCATTATGCTATGTGGATTTCAACAACTTCGACGAGTTAATTAAAGAAGCCATGAGAATTGAGTTGAACCTCAAGGGAACTACATCTAAATCTGAATCATTTGCAGTAATTAATGAGCCAAAGAACAGCTACGTAACACCAATGAAAACCAACTCCTTTCAAAGATACTATAGTCCTTCACCAAAGTTCAAAACCAAATTCGAATCGGAAAAGCCAGTGAATATTAAAACTTAAACAATGCAACTTATAACAATGCAAGAAAATCTGACATCATATTAGTCAATGTTTGTTTAGGAACAATATAAAAAGAAGCCCCAAACAAATGCGCCAAGGATGGTTTAGAGGAAGTGGTGATAGAAGTCCCAGACCAATAAAATTCAATGACCAGCGAGCCAAAGATAATATACAGTGCTATAATTGTGGAAAAAAGGGACATTTGTCGAAAAATTGTTTTTCCATATCAAGATCATTATCAAAATCACCATCACCACAGAGAGATAAAGTGAATCTGAGAGGCCAAGTGCAATGTCATTTTAGCCGAGGATATGGACATATGGCCAGATTATGCCCAAGAAATTGGGACAAATTTGAGAATCCAATATTTAAAAAATCAATCCGATTCCAAGATGATAGTTCACCTACCAATGTTGCTTTTGTTCAGTCAGACGACTTTAGAGGTCGGATGGAAAAAGAAATGAAAGATATGAGCCGACGATTGGAAAAATTAATGTCTAAATTTGAATCAGGCGAAGAATCAGAAATTCATATGATATATGATTCTCAATTGGAAACATCGGAGGAAGAATCGAGTGAAAATATATTAACCAAAGACTTAAATAGTGAGAAAACAACAATGATCGTGACGAGGCTTAGAAAGTTGCTGGATAAAAGAAAAACAGATTCATCCTAAATAATAAAATCGTTCAATGAGTTAAGCCAGATATCAATGAGTTCAAAAAAATTCGAACGTGTAATTAAATTGTGTGCTGATTATTACGAAAATGGAACAAAGAATAATGATGAAATAAAAATATTAATAAGATTATTTGGAAAAATGTTAAGAGAAACTAAAAGGTTAGATTTTATTTCTGTAAATTTTGTAGATGAAGTTAATAATTGTGAATTATGTTGTCGTTGTGAGGCGTATGCGAATGTTAAGCAATTGAAAAATGAAATGAAATAAAAGTATGGAGAAATAATTGAATTGAAATTTAGAAATAGAAGTTTGGAAGATAATGAATTCTTAGTTGATTGTGGTTTTATTCCTGGAAGTAAAAATGAAATACAGATAACAAGGATGACTGAAATTTGTGAAACATTAAATACTAGTTTAAAGGAAATTGTGAATAGTTTAGCTGATGCTTTGTTCATAGGAGATGAAACTGAAATTGATAATGTATTGAAAATATTTTTGAGAACAGAATTCAATGAAGATAGTCAATTAGAAATTAGTAAAATAGTTAGGTGTCATTTGCATGGTAATATGAGTTATAAGCAAAAGTTGAAAGAGATAGAGCAGAGATGTGGTAAAGAGCTCAGAAGAGCAGGAGTTGAATTAAACTCAATAGTATTAGTATTAAATTATGAAGGATTTAACAGAGTAGAATATATTCAGGAACATTGGTGTACGAAAGTTCAAAAAATAAGAAAACGAGCTGCGGAAGTAATGGGAAGAGATGGAATTATCGTGTTATTATAAAAAGGAGATGAACTTGATGATGACGAATATTTATTTGATTGTGGATATATACCATAAGAGTTAGACGAAGATGGATATTTAAGGGATGATGAAAATTTTGTGAATTATCCAATTGCAGTTAAGGAGATATCTCGATCAATATTTAAAAAATTTAATCAATTTGAGGGTACAGATGAGGATAAGAATGTTAATGAAAATATAGAAAAGATAGAAAACGAAAATGTTTTAGAAGATGATTCAAAATGAATTGATAACTTTGAAGAAAGTGTTGAAAAAAGTAGTAAACAGCATGCCGATGAACAGATAAAGGAAACTAGAAGTGCATTAGAATCAAGTATAATAAAGATAGATGATAATAAGTGTGAGAAAGTTCGGGAATACAGAAGTTTATATGAGATTAAAAAGGAATTAGTAAAATTAGCAATGCTAGAACAAGATTTAGGAAAGACGAAACAAATATTAAAATGCATAATAAAGATTTTATACCCGATGTTTAAAATTGAAGTATATTTATAAAATTGAAGTGAAAGATTATGTGAAGAGATTAGTGGAAGAATTGAAAACTAGACTTCCTGAAGTTGCTCAGATGTTTGGCCGAGAAAATGAATTTTGTGATAGAAGGGTAATTGAAACGTTAAAGGGTAAAGAAATTAATAGAAATTCAGTGTTGACAAGTTTGACGTACATTATTTGAGAAGTTGGCACTCATACCATTGTACAGACAGATAAAATAGAAAATTTGGTTGAAATTGCAGCAAAAATTTTTAATGAAAACTTTATAAAATGGGGGAAAGAAAACGGGGGTTGGAAGGCTTTGAGTTCACTTCCCCAAGGTATTAAAAGAGAAAAAGAAAATGAAGTCCAAATTGAGCAGCAAGAAAATTTAAATCGGAGTGTGAATTCAGAAATGAGAAAAAATATGATATTTCCGTGGGCATTGTTTATGATAATAATTTTATGCACCGTGATTACTCAAACAACCTCGTTAGTAGCTTATGACTGTTCCCAATTTGAAATGGGAAAAATTTATTCAATGGTAGACATGGCAGAATGTCCTGATGCGTACCCCATGGAGCTAAAAATTGAAAATGATGTAAAATATCATGTATATCAAGAGGAAGATTTGAGGAGATCGACAGTTAGAGAGTTTATCGTAAAAAGTACAACTTTTGTATTTTATTGCGGAAAATGGAGCCATACCTAGTTAATAAAAATGCATACCATCCCCAGGCCGGTCGAGGTGACTCCAGAAAATTGTTTATTTGTGTTTGAAACTGAAAAATTAAAAATTAGCTCAGAAATTAAATTGAAAGCCAAATTGAATAACAGAATTAGAGAAACTATAGTAGTAAAAGGGATAATGAAAGCTAATGGCGATTGCAAAGGTGAAGCGCATAAAATGGACGGTCAAATAGTTGAAAAGGCCGTAGTAATGAAGGAGTACGTAACACAATTAAGAAAATTTGAAGGATCCTTTGATGACGATACAGGAAAATAACAGACGCCTCCGTTTTGTAACATGAAACAGACAAGTTGTAAAACGGGAGAATCAATCCTAGTATATGAAGTCAAATTGAATGTATGCAATTTAGTACTTTTAAAGACGATGAATTTTAAAGAATTAGTTGGAAAACAGTTCAGAGAACGACCAGACAGTTTTCATACGAATTATAGAACAAATAATACTATTGAAATATCTCTTGTCTGGATAAGACAAGCTACTGCAGTCTTGATGTCGACGTTACCAAAGGATGGTATGCGATTTATTAAAAAGGATAGTACCAATAAATGTTGGCATATGGTGTTTACAACAAATTACAAAGGAATCTATGTTTCCAAAAAATTCATTGATGATGCAAGAGTTTTGCATAAAAATGATATTAAACTAACTCATTATTTCAATAATAAAATTGATTATTTATATCATTATAGCCAAAATGGGATGGATAACATGTCTCAAGAGATGATTTTAAATAATGGTAAACTAAATAAAGAAATATTACGAAATATAATGACCATGGCAGTTCCAAATCCAAATCTGGTGGCATCTATTTTATATCAGAAAACGGAGTATTTGCTAGAATTTTCGGCGAAGCGCTGTATAGCTATAAATGTAAAGAATTGATGGTAAAAATTACAAAATATGATAAGTAAACAAATGAGTTGCCAATGAGTGTTGGCAAAAAATTGAGGTTTTTGGAACTCATTACTAGAATATTACTAGAAGAAGAAACAAAACCCAAGATTTTGGAATGTAACCTATTGCTATCCCCATTATATCGTTTAGCGCTAGATTCCTGGATAGCAATACCAGAATATTGTGGTGTTAAAAGTCCAGATAAATTAGAGTTAACAAAATTAGAATATTTAGTAAATTTTACGTCATTAAATAAAATGTCGCAAATGGGCTTGTATTCCAGCGAAGATATTGAAGAAGCACAACGGGACTTGTTGTTTCCGTCAAAAAGGATCGTATAATTTTTGAAATAGTGGATACAATATTACCTCATGGTGAAATTAAAGCAAATTACGAATACCTTTTAACACCAGGCAACATATAAAACTATGAAAAAGATATGGGGAAAATTTATGTTTTTGGGACAAGCATGTGCTGGATTAATAGGCATTTATGTAATCGCAGTAACAATTAAAGTAATACTTTCTCAGATTTTGTCAGCACACCAAATCTATACAATTTCTGGTTGGTCGTAGAAAATGATTATTGGAGGTATACCACTGTTAGCTCGGTTTTTCATTACAAGTCATCAGTATAAAGAGATGGCTGAAGTGAAAGCAAGGGTTGAAAGATAACCAAAATAGTGAAGAATCAATATTCGAATCTAAAAACGAAAACAAAGGTAGTAACAGTAATAATAGTGAAAATAAATCACCACGTCGTCAAAAAGGAATAATAAATTGTAAAATAGAACCGGAATCAAAGTTCTTGCTAGAACCAATTCCAAAATTTTGTGTAATCGGTACGCTCACTCGGTGGTGCACACCAACAACGTTTGTACCAACAGCACCATTTTATCTCGGAGAGAGATTAAAAGAGATGAAACCATTAAACGATATTAAATTAGAACTCGAAAAGGTTGAGTCAACGAGTGCCAAAATTGAACGGAAAAACAGGTTGGGTTTACCTGGCGATTACGTATTGATGACGATATCAGCTGGAAGGAAGCAACCTCAAATAGACATACAATTCAATGAACGAAAAGTTAAAGAATTATTAGATTCAGGTTCAAGCCATACGATTGTATCAGAAAAACTCTTAACTAAGCAAGAAAAGGCAACAATAAAACGCTCAAAGAAACATATAAAGTCAATGTCTTGAAATTGTTTGAATATAAATGGAGAAGTAATAGCGAATTTATTTATTGGTAATACAAAAATAGTTTATCCAGTATTGGTAATGCGAAAGAGTCCTGTGAAATGTTTAATTTGTATGGATGTAATGGAGCAGCTATAATGAGTATCACTTGATTTGAAAACTGGAAACTTAGTGGAAGTTGAAACAGGTGAAATCATACACAATGCAGGCGATGTGTTCTTGAATCAATAATACCCACGAAAAGTGAAATGATTTTTTATGCTAACGTCATGAATGTAACTGATGAAGAATTTATATTTGAACCAAGTCAAACATTAATTGAAAAATATGATATTCCAATGTGTAATGAAGTGGTGAAAGTTAAAAGTAAATTCTCCTAGTGAGAATAGCAAATACCTGTACAAAACCTATAGAATTACAACAGGAAACTAGGTTGGGGAAACCGTCAAGAATTAAATCAGAGGAAGCTCAGAAACTATCAAGAAACATTAAAATTTATAAGGATCCAAAAGTCACAAGTGATGATTTAAATGAAACAAAGGTTTACGGCGTTACTGATAAGGTACAAAGCCATATTTGCGAAACATCAGTATGATCTAGGACTCACTCAGATAATTGAGCATGAGATACCTTTGCTCAACGAAACTCCAATTAAATTGAGACCATATAAAATTCCTTAGATTCATCAAGAAGAAAGTAATAGACAGCTCATCACCCTTTTCTTCATCAATTGTAGTGGTTAAAAAGAACTATGAAAACCTAAGATTTTGTGTAGATTATAGAAAGTTAAATCAAGTCACAAGGGAAAACACCTATCCTATTCCTGTACCACAGGAAATGTTTGACCAAATGGAGAACCAAAGTTCTTCTCAGTGATCGATCTCATTAAAGGATATAATTAGTTTAAAGTAAAAGAAGAAGATGAAACATAGAGATTCAGCCAGCAAGTTAATTAGGTGGTCAATATCGTTACAGGAATATGACTTCGAAATTAATTATCGAACAGGCGAATCAAATGCCAATGCGGACGCTATGTCGAGAATTCCGGAGAATGATCAAGCCGAATCAAAGGAAATAAATAATAATGATACGATATTTTTGGCAATTAAAGCAGCCAATAATATGGAAAATTTACAATTTGAACAAGATGATGATGAAGAATTAAACCAGTTACGTAAACATGCAGTTGAGATTAAAAAGGAAAATGACTGGAAGCATATTGTTGATGAAAAGCAAAAATATGTTATTCATAATGGATTATTAAAATGTGTAAAAAATGATAACTTACTAATTGTAATACCAACAAAACATCGCAGCGCATTATTGTTGTTATATCATGATGGTGCATTAGGTGGACATTTATCCGCTCGAAAAACAATATCACGATTAAAGTTGAAATATCACTGGGAAACTATGGAGCAAGATGTGAGACAGTGGTGTAACACTTGTGAGGTATGCATTACTAGACGTAATACCGGTCTTGAAATTACAGTTTTATTGAAACTGATGCCAGTACCGACAGCACCTATGGAAATAACAGCAATGGATATTGTTGGTCTATTGCCGGAAACAATAAATGGTAATAAATATATAATTTGTTTTGTGACTATTTGACAAAATGGCCAGAAGCTTATGCGATGCCAAATCAAAAAGCAGATACGGTGGCAAAGATATTTGTAGAAAATATTGTTTTCAGATATCGAGCTCCTAAGAAGTTACTAACGGACCAAGGAACAAATTCTCAAAGTGATATATTTAAATAAATTACTGAATTGTTTGGAATAATGAAATTATGTACATATCCATATCACCCACAAACAGATGGACTAGTGGAAAGATTCAATAGAACCTTAATTAACATGATATCGTCTTAAGTGAATAGAAAACCAAAAGATTTGGACGTATTCATTAAACCGTGTTTGTATGCTTATCGGAATGCAGTAAATGAAAGTACTGGAGAAACACCTTTCTACCTGATGTACTTAAGGCCCAATAATATGCAAATTGATTTGAAATTTCAAGCACTGATATCACAATATATGGATGTAACAGACTATAAAGTAATTATGCAAGAGAGATTGCAGTCTACAAGGATGCAAGCAGGACTTAAAAAACGGCATGGCCAAAAAATGTATAAAGAGTCCTATGATCATGCTATTAGAATTGGAGATTTAGTGTATCTCAACAAACCAGAACCAGAAAAAGGACTGTCGCCAAAATTGCAAAGACCGTTTAAGGGACCTTGTGTAGTGTGTGATGCTACAGAAACGAAAATCAACAATCTAAATGTCAGGAAATCATTTATAAATTATATTAATTTAAAATTAAATCAGACTTATAATATTTTAGCTCATTATTATGAATAAGCTCTTCGAAAAAATGGAACCTACATTGATGATTGAAATTCACTCTCATAAACATTCGATGTATTTAATCAATGAAACTAATCGTGTTATTTTCCACTACGACAACCAAACAATTACAGTTGCTCGAAAAACAGATTCAAACCAAAAAGCATTGGGGAAAAACCCAGGCTACCCTAAGTGATAAAAATGATACCCAAGTTTTAAAATTCTACCAGCTACGTTCAAAGTCAACATCAAAAATGATATTAATTCAAATTCAGTATTATCGTAGTAAAACCATTTCGGACCCATGACGTCTTACCCTTGTAGATTGCAATTTCGTTCGCGTGTATTATTAGAACATTCACGATGAGCACCCAAATAAAGTTGAACTAACCATCCAAAACAAATCATATCTAAAATTCCAAAACAGTACGATGAGAACTTCTTCAGATAACAATACCTATGACATTATATCGTCTCAAAATCGTATCAAATCATTAATGATAAACGGAACTATACGTATTGGATAACAATGACATCTCATGTATATTTGTGATAACCAGCCTCATCATCATAATAATCATTCTCATTCTTGCTGGATTTATGGAAATGTATGAAAAGAAATTGACAAATTAACCTCATGGAAAATTGGAAAAGAAATAATGGCAAAGGGATTAAGAGCAGCCAACGATGACGTATTAATTGCCGTTAAAGCGAGAAGATCAAACTCGGAAGGAGAAGTCTCATATGCATATTCAGTGGAAAATTCCGATCCAAGATTACTCCCAATATCTGAAGAAATGCTCAAGAATAAAATGTCGGTTATCCGAAAACGGCTAATTATTGATGAAATTCGAGAGAAAATATTGTTTATGGACGCAGAATATGGGATCTCAGAAGCACACGAGATGATCCCATTGTCCGTAGCAATAATGGATTATTACGGAAAAGTAATTAAGGATGTTATATTACACCAAGATTCAAACTACAGTATTTTAATGCAAGTATTCACGGCATTACTGAGCGCAACAGCCGAAATCAACAGGATCAATATGAGGAAATGAAAAGTATTCAAAATCTTACCAGAGGCAAAATATTGATTGGACACGATTAATAATCTGAACGAAAATATCTAAAATTTTGGATTAACCATTTCTATGGGATAAGGGATTTTGCTGCTGCTCAGGTGTTTAAATCATTTGGGATAATACGCAATGGAGTGGTACAAACTAAAATCGTTAGTACAAGAAACATGTAGCGAAGAAATGCAGCAAGGTTTCCACTCAGCCTTAGAAGATGTTAAAGATCTCCAAAAGTTTATCTTAAGGTGGAACAGCAATGGATCTATGATGTAGAGTGGAAAACAATAAACCCATCAAGGAAATACTCGCAAAGTGAGTATAAAACAATGAGAGCCTCAACGAGCAAGCACCCAGAGAGCGAGGGAGAATGTGAAATCATAGAAATTCAAATGGAGTTGAATCAAACAATGTCTGAATTAAAATACGCAACAAAAGAAACAATTGAAATGCCAGAGGAAGGCTTTGGTGAAATTGAAGATGCTAAAATTATTAAACTACAAATAACGTTAGAATATGGGCCTATGTTGAGGGAAAAACCTATTAGAAAAAGGAAAATTATGTCAGAGATTGGAGAAGACACATTGGTCATCAATGGGAAAATTTTCGAAAAAGAAGAAACCATGCATCGTTACAAATGTGGAAATGAACAGTTCTTTCCCAGATGGTTTTGTGGAAAATTCAAATTGTTATTATTTCTTTGAACATTTGATACAAAATGCATTGATTTTCATTTTGGTAAGTGTCTCGTTCCTTGTTTCACTTTAAGTAATAATAATTAGGAATAACAAATACTAGCCAGGCAAAGTAATTAAAGTAACTAAGTAAAATAAATCTTTCAGCAATAATACATTACTAATAATAATTACTATTAGAATTCAGTTTCCAGTTTCTTTTTTTCGTTGTCTAAAAATTATAAAGTTCTTACATATTCTGTTGTAAATATATAAAAAATATTTCTAAAAAAGTCAATTTAAATAGACTCAATTTAAATAGAGTCTATTTAAATTGAAAATAACACTAAATAAAAACAAAAACGTATGCACTTCTTCAAAAGATGAACAATAAATGATAAATGAAAGAAATTTGTTTTATAAACATGTTTTATTATTAATCTTAAAGATGCTAGCGAATCAATTTCAAATGTATTCGATGCTTTAAAGGCAGCACAATTATTTTATCCATCAGTATTCAGGGCACTTTGCATTAATCTTATTATTCCGGCCACTACTTGTACCACAGAACGATCATTTAGTTAGCAAAGTTAAAACTTGGCTGCGCTTGAAAATGTCGGAAGGCTGACTTGATGCCCTTTGTATGATGTACATACATCGCAATTTAGTCAATGAGTTAATTGAAAAAGGATTTTACTCAGAAATCATAGATCGCTTCGGACGAGATCGGAGATTCACATTTAATGTCATTAAACCAAAGATTTTTTATAGAATAAGTTATTTGTTTAACAAAGCTGTGTATTTTCTTATCTGTATAAGTCATCTATGTACACATATATGGCTCATTACATATATTTGGTATGAATAAAAATAAATGTTGAAACAGTCCAATTTTATTATTTTTATTTTAACTATAAAAGAACACAACTTTTTACTACAAAATAAGTATCAAGCTTTATGTCTATATCTCTGTTTTGGTTTTGTCCCACCCCTGGATTTATTTCTGCTGGCGCCTTTGATAATTATTATATTAATAGATCAACCGGCAAACTTACAGATTCGAGGGCGATTCTCAATTAAAGGGGGGAGATTTTTTGGGGTTAGGTGATTTTCAAAAATTATTATAATAAATAAAAAAAATTGGGAAAATAAAATAATTAATTAAAAATAATAAAAAAATTAAAATCAATATTTTCCGGAGGAAATGGGTAGGTGCCGATGCCAATCGACGAGACGAGTACGAAAATAATAATATAAAACTAATTTGGGACTCTTAGAAAAAGTTATTTAAAAAATACAAATTAATCAATTAATTAAAATGACGAAAACAAATAAATTAAATTAGGGAGAAATTCTCCGATTTGGATAAATTTAATTACGAAGGGAACTGATTATTCCCTAATGTGATTTATTTAGCAGTTTTCTCCTGGGGAACGGCCGAAGCGGCCAAATGATGAAAGTAAATTGTTTAACTAGTTCCCCGGGAGTCCAATGTAAATTGCAGTAAATCAGATTAGTTGTTTGAGGAGAGATTACCTATATAAGGGAGTCTCAAATCAACAACCGGGACACAAATAATTTTGAAAAATTGCGAGTAACAGAAAAGTTAAAAAGATTCGTGAGATTGGAAAAGAACTAATCAGACTTGTCAAGGTTATTTTGGTAGTTAATTGAAAAGGCGGCTTCTCGTGGGGATTCCTGCCATTATTGTAAAAGTAGCATTCGTATAGTTGTGAAATTGTTAGTATCGAATAAAAGTTTTCCTGTGTTATTTTCCTGAGTTATTCCAGTATCATTTGAGTCAGAGCAAACAGTTCTACCGAACCAAGTAAAATTATAACTCAACAATAATAATAATAATAATAATAATAATAATAATAATAATAATAATAATAATATTGCATTAAAGGTCAAAGACCAAATGCTTATTAGTTTAGTGTATACTTGCGTAATATAATATAATGATTGTGAAATATACACTACTATTTAACCCTTTAAAAGTCACAAGATTTTAGTATAGAAATTTGTCCCGCCAAAATATTTTTTTATCATTTCAAGAGATGCAACTTTGGGTTTAAGATATTATATCACGTGAAATACTAGATCTTAGCTACTAAAAAAAATGCAAAGAATTAAGAGTTAACTCGCTTAGTTTGTATGATCGGTGTGGCATGCATGAAAATACAAAGCAAGTTAACTTTCTTATGGCACTTAATGGATTAAAAAGAGTTATCGATCAATGTTATGAAATTGAGTGTTTTAACTATAATATTGTTGTTTTTTTGGAAAAAATGTCGGTTTGACAAGATAAATTTCTAATATTTGATTAATTTTTTTCCGTTTTGAAATTTAAAATTTAACTTTATTATTTTTTAGAAACTAAAAGGTCAAGAGAAGAAATAGCAAATCCTCGGTGGTTAACGTCTGATCATTCTTCTTTCGTTTGATGATAATCTAAAAATTAATAAATTAAAAATATTTTTAACAATTTTATTGAGTTCTTGCTCTTTGATCTAAAATTTAGAATATAATTAATTTAGAATCTAAATGAATTCATAAACCTAACATAACTAAATATTGCTTTAAAGAAATATCTAAAAAACCCAGCGATAAATCAGAGTTCTTCAACCTATATACCGCGAACATTTGATGGATGAAAAATTAGATTTTTTGGAAAATGGAGCGCGATGAAGATTCTTCATTTTATTCTAAATAAATAAAGTGAATCTTTGTGAATTTCAGTTGAAAACGCATAACTAAACCATTATAATTAAAACTTAAAGTGTATATTGTGTAATGTGCTGGTGGTTGACTACCCAGAAAGTTAAGCTTAATATGTGCTATGAGATGGATACAATTTGTTGGTATAAATTAGTTGTCGGTGAAATATGCAATCAGAATTTATCGATATGACACCGGCGTGTCTTGAAATATTAATAACAATGACAAATTCTTGATATTCTCAATATTTATTGTCTATCACAATTACAATAAATTTGACTTAACCAACACAACTAAACAAAAGATTCACTACTTAAAATTCGATACTCAGGATTTATTACGTCATACATAGAGTATAGCCCAAAAAATAACTGTTTTTTGGTGGCACTTGAGATAATTTAAACTTTGACAGCTGTCACGTTAAGTAACTTTTATCTTTTTTACATTTCCCTAATAACCCACTTTTTATCTTGGATAACTTTTAAGATAAAGAAATTCCATTCACAAGCTGTTTTTGTTTTTATTTTATTTTTTATTTGCACTTATTAATTAATAACGACGTTGTAGTATTTCTTTGTTTAAGCTTTCGGCGGGCGCGCCATTTAAATTTTATTGAGTGCAACATATCATGAATTAAGCAACAGATATTAAATAAAAGTATAATTTATAAAACATATATATCTTATTATAAACAAATATAAAACTTTACAAATAGTAACATAATATTTGGATTGAAGTAAATCTACAATTTGAATTTATGAACTTTAAGAAGTGTTATTTTGACAATCAGTGTCGTTCACATATAAAATAATTACAACTGTAACATTACATTAACGCTGCAGTATTTTTCTTATCCAAATTGGAAAATTATTATTATTATTTCCAATACACATTCAAGACAATGTCCGAGCTTTGCTGATGGTTTGTCATCATGAATTTTGATTGTAGGTTATTTTTAGATATGCACTTATATTATATTAATTATTTATATTAAAAATGTATAATGCGCGCAGTATAAATTATACAGTAGACGTTCTCTACAACTAAAGCTTGCTAAAAACTGCACTAACACAAAAGTGGCCAATCACGCTCCAGTGACGTGGAGGTGATAATGTCTTCTTGATTCAAAACAAGTTATATCCGAAACGGTTTTGAAAGAACAAATTTATGATGAAATATTTGAGAGTGCAAATAAACTCAAATTTTTAATGATGAGTTAATTAAACTCCTAAACAACACTCATTCCGTTACTGTTTAATAATTGATATCCTAACGAAATGATATTATTGAAAATTAATGATCCCTGCCACTTAACACGAAGAACCACAAAAAATAACTATATAAACCCCCAGTTTTTCTTATTTAAATCACCCATAAAATCATATTCTCTGAAGAGTTGTAAATTCAGTAGTTGATATTACATCATAAATTAAAGCATACCTATAGTACATATCCGAGCTCAGGAAGCTGCATAAAAGATCTTTGTGTTCTTATTTATATAAGACATCAAGTTGAGATTCTGGGAACCTCATTATTATTATTATTATTATTATTATTATTATTATTATTATTATTATTATTATTGTTATTATATTTGTGTTATTATGAACCCAACTTTTACAGCGTGCCACTAAATTTTGAACCTCTGAAAGCCTATCAAAGAAATACACTTTGAAACCTTAATTTTTTTCACCAATAAAATAAATTACTTTGATGATTTACCGATCTTGTTTTTATTTATTACTCCTTATCGACACTTAAATCGATCTCTTCCATGAATTTCCAACCGATAAATAGGTCTTTGAATCAAATAACTTCTTAAGTAATGATTATTAATTATTTTGATTATCATTCTTAATTTATCTAAATTTAACTAATTATTTTATTTACTTCCCGGATTCTCTATACGTCTCGTGTTTTTCTCTCTGTTCGGGCTTTTCATTAGCTCGAGTTTATCATTTGGGAATTAATTAACTTTAATTAGTTTGGTTTTTGATTATAGCTTTCTTTAGGTATAGCTTTCTTCACTAAATTTTTATTATCATATTTGAGATAGTCTCTAGATTTTGCGTCCAACAATCTGTTTCCCCAATTCAATATTAATTTTCAAATTTTTTTAATTTTAAAATAATTTATGTATTTCAATTATTTTTGATGTTTTTTGTTCATTTTTGATTTTTAATGCCCTCCTTTTATTTCCTTCGTCTTGTAATAACCCAACAGTTTTATAATACCAATTACAACGCTAATCATTGAAATATCTCAATTACGCTACTAGTTTTCGGTCGTATATGCCCTGAACCTCGCTTCAAGCATGTGGTGAACTTTAGAAATTTCTTTCTGTTGTACTTTTATTCACGTACTTTGATTCAATATACTACTTCAATGATTTTATACATTCATGCACGTTCATACGCATTCAAAGTTTCATAAGCATCACTCTACAGTCACTCATATAAAACTATATTTATTTATTCAAACATTTAATATTAAAACAAAAACTGTTGTAGATGTCAGGCAATCCTTATAACTGGATACTATTTATCACTGGTATGCCTCCTCAATGGATTTTGGCATAGGATATCCTGTTTCCTGATCGTTACTATGTGAATTATCCTCTGTGGTGTTCGTAGACTTTTCCAGAGCCTTTGATAACACGCTCTATCATTTTTGGTTTTGTATTTTTATATTCTTCATAGTTCATTTTGAAGTTTCTAAGTAAGGAGTTGTTTTTTGATCGATGTTCCGAGAGAGCGCAACACAAAAATTTCTGCAGGTGTGTCAATACGTTTCTTTTCTTAGATCTCTTTGGTTAACTCGTATATATATATATATGATTGTTATTTTGTCCTTCATTCCAATAAATATGCTTGGTTTGAGATTCTTCTTTGATTCAGCTGTTCTTGTTTTGATATAAAATTTAAGTTTTTTTCATATTTTCACAGTTTTACAGATACTTTCTAAACTTTGAGCTTGACAGCTCGTATTTGGTTTCCGTGGTCGCAGTCATTGATCACATATCCTGTACCAGTATTTTCTGCATTTTGTGGATCTAATTCTAGTTCCTTGGTTAGCTTTTTTCATATAGGTGTCAAGTTTTTTGGATCTTGCAATTATGATGAAACGCTATTTTGGATCATTGAGGTTAGGAGGCAATTTCCATTTCATATTCTGAGTTTAGTAGATTGAGAATGTGACCTTAGCAAGTTGCTTTCTTAAATATTTCTCTGTATGTCTTCTTTAGAATCCAGTGTAAGGTCTTAAATGGATCCTTTATTGCGGGGTAGTTTATTGTGTAAACGCTTTGTTGGGTTCCATATTTCCTCATGAAACCCACGCTTTCGTTCTTGGTTTTGAACACAGCATTTATATTATGAATCTTCAATAAGTTTGTATAGCCATGTAGATTTATGGTTTTTCATGAATTTATTTTCGAAGGTTCCTTCTACAATTTTAGCGTTTCTTTTTAGGTTAGTTATTAGCTGATTAGTTCTTATCTTAGCTATTAAAGATTTTTCTTTTTCTTGTTTCCGATTCTAACTCGAAGCTAGGTGTATATATTTTTGTTGTTAACATGTTTATCTTTTTTCCCTTAATATACATTTTATTTTCAAATTCTTTTGAGTCGGTGTAGTGGCTGCATTTCTTCGGTTTTTCATTAAGGTGGATATTTCTTGATTGGTGACCTCACCCATGTTTTGATTTTGGCTAGAAACAAAAATGAGAAATGAGGTTTATCTTTTGTGTTGGTTGACGTCACTTAACAAAGACGTACAGTTCATTCGTTTAAAGTCAAAGTATGGAATCGGTTGTTTATAGGTTCATTGTATATTGTGCCTCGACCATTCCTGTTTATAAATATCGCATTCAAAACCTAATGTCTAGTAAATTATTAGCATCTCTATCGGCATACTTATTTACCTTTGTTTCAGTATATACACCAAACTGTGATGAGATAAATTCTCTTGTAATACAAGTTGATATGTAAATGAACTTTTTTAGTAATTTTTTCAAATTATTTTTAAGACTTGAAGTATGATTTCATAATGAAATAATATCATTGATCAAGCTTTTATATTACTTTTGCCACTATTTTGTAAATATATTATTATTAACACATTGTGATCGGGCAGTTTTCGGCCGCGTACTAGTGCTGGTAACGGGTGATTTTTCGCGTAATTTCGCGCTAACGTAGATCTCTAGAAACATTGCGATAACTTCAAAAATATTGGAACCCCCATTTTAACGTGACCCGCGCTCCACTAACAATCTATCAAAAACGTATAAATACTTGATACGCTCTCTAGCATTAATTTGCTAAACAAGTATTAATACGTGATCCGATTACAATGTGTTAATAATGTAAATGAATATTCAAGAAATGATTTATTTTTCGGAATTAATTCAAAATAAAGTGAGTTAAGTTTTTTCGAAGTAATAAATAAAATTAATCGCCATAAATATGTATTTTTTTATACATATTGGAAAAAAATCTCCAAATATGTAAAAAATAATTAATATTTATTTTTTAAATTAATTATGTAGAAATCTTACAATAGCTTACGAAGAATTATCCTTGTGAAATATTTTTAATTATAAATTAAATTATTAATGTATGTTGACTGTATCTTGAAATCCTTACTTACGCATTTATTATTTAGATAGAAACTACTCAAACAAATTACAGTGGCCGCCGTTTATTGTAATCAATTTGGGCCAACATGAAACTGAAAACATTATCCGAATAATAACAATACCCGAAAAAAATGCAATTTTTTTTTCAAATTTTTAATTAAACATTTATCAATACATTTCATTCCGAAATCTCAACATGCATAAAAAATTTAGAAAAAATCATGTAAAGACGATTGCCTGGTATTTTTTCTCAGTTAACTGTTAAAAAATACTCATATTCATACTGTTTGTGAAATTCTGAAGATCTGTGCTGTACACCCAGTCTTAAAATTTGAACAGCATTTCTGATTTCACAAGCATTCGGTGGTTTGTTATTTGTTTGGCTTTTATCTTCATCTTCTTCCTCAATTGATGCTGAGCTAGTCTGAGTTACTGTGTCACAGATTTCTGAATCTGTCCGTTTTTTCTGCAATTGGTATGTTTTGATCAATTAACATACATTCCTCAAAAGCTTCATCAGTCAGATCAGTTGGGTTTACAACAATTTCCTCTGATTTCAAGTCTTCTGTTGTGAACCCGCCATGACTGAAGCAATTTTTGATTAGCTTTTCAAAGACACTTTATCACGATATTGCTAAAATATGAAGAGCGTCAAGAATGTTTGTTTTTTTGGCTAACTCATTTGCAGTCAGTTTTTGACTATCCTCCATATTTTCCAAGACTCTTGATCGCATTTTCCTTCGATAATATGCATTCAGTGTTCAAATGATTCGTTGATCAAAGGGCTTAATCAAAGTTGTCGTATTTGCTGGTAAAGAAGATCACCTTGATCTGTGTTAAATTGACCTTAACAATATGCGCGGTGCAGTTGTCAACCAAAAAAAAAATTTTTGCGGTTCAGTTTGTTATCCCATTTCAGAAGCCATTCATTAAAAATCCGAGTTGTCATCCAAGCATTTTTGTTAGCATAGTAATCAACTGGAAGTTATTTTACACCATTAAAGCATCTTGGGTTTGCAGATTTTCCAATAAACAACAGTTTTTCTTTGCTGCTTGACATGCTTGCACAACAAAGTACTGTCAAACGTTCTTCTGAAGTTTTGCAGTCTTTGGAACTCTCATTTTTTAGTATAAAAGTGTGCGCAGACAAGGCACGATAGCACAGGCCAGTTCCATTTGCATTGTACACATTTTCTGGTGAATACTCTGCAATAATCTTTGGCCACTCCTCAATGAGCCATGCTTCAGCTGCTGAAAAATCAGAATCTTTTTGCTCACCATGAGCGCGTTTGTAAACAATGTTTTCCCTTTTTCCACCGATTAAACAATCGATCAGTAGCAGCAAAATCATCTTTTCCCATTTTAGTGGCAAGCTCTTCAGCTTTCTGTCTCATCAGAGGCCCATCAACAAGTGCATCATTTTGTTGGGGTTGTCAGTGAATTTAAATAAGATGTATTGTCAATCTGGCTCCAAGCCTGCTTTTAAACATCAGTAATGAACTACAAACGATACAAACTTTATTGATTAATACACTTTATCTCCACTTTAAAATTACACAAAGAATTATCTATTACAGTCACAACTTGGTGCTTATTACTACCCTTAGGAAGAATAGCACTTTTCGGATCCATTGGATTTCACAATCACTTGACTACTGTGACGGGTTTCTGAGATCAGTAAATCTGATTTAGTTGCTTTGCTTTGATTTCACTTTATTTCCTTTTCACAATTTCGGCTTTATTTTTATTTCTTTATTATTTTTTCGTTTAATTTCTGTTTCAAATTTCTCTTTTCCTTGATTTCAATTTCTAGTTTTCTCCATATTTAATTTTCTGTAATTTTCTCCTTTTACTTCTTAGTCCAATTTTTCTCTCTAATCTTTTTCTCTCTTTGATTCCAGTTGCGCTTCCTTTTTATACTCCGTCACCCAATAATACTTACTGATGTCAAATAGAATTTCCAATATCTTTTACCGCTAATTCCATTTGGACTTCTATAGTCAATGACAGCTTCCAGATAAATAATTTTTAGAGATACCCTTTCCGGATCCCCAAACAACATTCCTTCCCTTATCTTGAAAGAGCTTTCGAAATAACGTGCAAATTTGGCTTTTGTTTTTGTTTTCATAAATTTGCATTCGTAAATTATAAATGGCCTTCTTTTATTCAATTGTCTGTTTTTATTGATTTTCTCTCATTCCCTTCTCATTATTGGACTTTTTTTTTCATTCCCTTTATATTAAGCTCCAGAACCACATCTTAATCACTTATAATTGTTTCCCCTAATCATTTTACATGTTTATTAATTATTTTACTCTATTATTTAGGTATCCTCGACAACTTTATCAAAAAACTGTAAAATATGGACAGAACGCTGCGCAAATTTTTCGAAATAAGTAAAATACTTCATCAAAAATTGTAAGGTAAAAGTGGAGTGCGGCTCAATTGTTTGTATAATTAAAATTTTCCGATAAAACTTAGAAATAAGGGCAGATTCCTACAAAAAAATTAATAATAATAATGACAATAGTAAGGATAATGGTAATTATAACAATAACAATAATAATAATAATAATAATAATAATAATAATAATAATAATAATAATAATAATGATAATAATAATAATAATAATAGTAAATATACTAATAATAATAAAAATAATAATAATATCAATAATAATAATAATATTATTTAATATTATCTATTATTTAGGTATCCTCAACAATTTTCTCGAACATTAGTAAACCAAAGTTTTAAAGCAGATTTAACCTGAGCATCCTTTCTAACTCGTTTTCGGATCCAACTTAAATTTTCATTTAGTTTTGCGTCCCTTAAAATTTCATCTGGATTTTTTAGAATTTTACAAAATAAAGCCTGAGAAATCTTTAATTGAACAGATGCATTTCGTTGACCCATCTTTGGTAATTTGTCATAGTTCTCGATAATTTGAACTTTTTCCTTCAGTGTTAAGTTTTTTTTTCTGTTTCATGGACATTTTGGTTTAAGCTTCAGATTAAGATAAGGATTTGATTTGATAATTAATTTTTTGAATGAAACATTGAATTTAAAGATTTTAATTAGGTTTTAACTGATATTTTAAATTAAAAAAGTGATAACAATAAGCGAATTTTTAATAGATTCTGATAACAATAAGCAGATTATTTTCAGTATAAAAAGGAATATGCGGCCGGGACTTAGTGAAAGTGATATCATTAGCCGAATGATAACATTAACAGTGGTTATAATAAGTGGTGGCCACTGCATTATGAATTTCTTTTAATATATTATTGTATTGTAAATGATAATTTTATTATTTGAAATTGATTTTTAAATGGATTCGAATAATACCAATAATAATATTATTAATTTTCATTTTATATTATAGAATATCACAACACAGCATGGTGTATTAAACTAAATATGAATTCAACTTGTATGTTAAGTGAAAACAATCACATTGTCTAGTTAACGTTACGTGTCGTTAGTTAAGTTGCGTTTTATTTTTAATATGAAAGAGTGATTATAATTCTCAATTACTGTCATTAGTAAAAATCCGAACAAAATAGTACTAAACTCCATACTATTTTTGATAAAATGGATAAATGGAACTTATCACTTCTTAGTTATCAATTCATCGAAAAAATATATATCAACATGCATTTCATGTAAGGTGTCCCCAAGCTTTTCCCCTATCTCCTCTAAATATTATTATTTGACTAATGCATAAGTTTCGCTGAATTTTCATTTTCTTTTTGTTATCAAGTTGGATTTACGCACCAAGTAGTATTATATGAGTTGTTATTCAACTGAAATATGTATGGATTTTGCAACCTTTTGCAAAATTTGACTATATATAACATGCTTGGAGGTATTATTTTATTCTGTGAAAGAAAAGAGCAACCAGAGAAGCAGAAAGTGAGTTTTATTAAATTTTGTTTGTGAGTGATCAGAAGCTATTTTAGCTCTAAATATTTCATGAAAATACTCTGTAAATGGGCTTAAATAGTTATTTATCCAAATTATGTTTAATAATAATAACGAAAAAACAATAAAAAAAATAATGAAAAAAATTAAGAATAATAAATTAAAAATAAAATAAAAAATGAAATCAATAATCAAAATAATAAACAATGAAATTAATTATAATAAAAATAAAAAATCAATAATAAAAATAATAAAAGTAATAATAAAAAATGAAATTAATAATAATAAAATTAATAAAACAAAAATAATAATAATAAAAATAATAAACAATGAAATTAATTATAATAAAAATAATAATAAGGATATTAAGCAAAATAATCGAACAATAACAATATTGTATTTACTATCATTGACACATCCATTATGCACACAAATAAAGCCAGCAAATTATCAATGTTACCGGCATTTCACACAGGCATATCGAAATATACATATATATGTATAAAATAACCAATATAAATAAAATAATATATTGATAACGATTCAAATACCTGAACTGTGGTGTCCGTAAAGTATTTTAATAAATAAATATTTATTAGAAAATCTAATTCAATCGGAATATTGTTCTATAATTAATGAATATGTACCGAAATCAATGAACTATGCCACATAGATATTAAATAATAATAATAAGCATCACAATCTCAATGAACAGAACCAAAATAATAAATTGTACTTTCAAAAAATAGGGCAAATTTCAACTCGTAAATATAAAATTCAAGTTTTAGTAAATAATTGATCCTGATAACTGACAAGTATAGAACAATTGGGATATTGGCTAGTCCATTGGAGTATTTGTCTGCGATCAATGCTTCCACAAAAACTGAGATCAAGCATTTTCAGATTAGTACAATTTTGAAGGAGTAACATGACAGACTGCGCTGTTATTCTAGGAGCACCAAGAACATCCAACTGTTCCAGTAAGGGGCACATCAGAGCTAGGGCTGTTAAATCAGAATCGGTGACAGATCTTGTAGAGAGAAACGCTTATTTACTCAAAGATTATTAATAAGTCAAATGCTCACCGATTAGAGGTCAGATATAATTTCTTCAAATGTGGAATATTTTGTGCTATAGCTGTAAAAGATCCAGCTTCTGATGAAATAAGTGTGCACCAACCTAACTCCAGTTCTTCCAATTCTCTGCAATTCATAACAAGTTCTTTGAGTGCTTCGTTACTTATATTACTACGCCATAAATCTATAGATATTAACTCACTATACCAATCAATTAATAAAAATATTGATAGTTTCAAACAAATTTTTACCGACAATGAATACTAATTGTCTTGATTACATCATTCCATTTATCAATTTTTATGCAGGAGCCCAAATTTAAATGCTGTAAATTACTCCAAGAAACTACAGCACTTTCAATTGACTGAGAATCGATATTGGTGCGGTATAAATTCAAATATTTTATTTTATAGAGGTATTGCAAATCAGAAAATGAATGAGAACTGATATTGACGCAGGAAGATAGATCTAAATCTAGAAAGAATCTTAATGAATTTCATTTAAGTCAAACATGATTTTATATCTTCAAATATTAGGGTGGCCCTTAAAACAAAAAGTTTGAAATCATCTTCTGGCACCCCACTAATATGTTCCACTTACAGAAATAAAATTATGTGCAAAAAATCATGCAGATTGGGCAATATTTAGAGGTGGCCCTCAAGCTTTGAAGTTTGACTAAATCCGTGAAATTTAAATAAATCGTTAAGTTTTAAACCTGTTTCGTGTTTTGTATAAATATGATGTATTGTAACGGTACAATATATTAACGTACATACTACATCATCATTGCATCATCCCAATGACAAAATAAATATTCTTTGGTACAGTAGACACTGTGCAAATTTGCAAAAAAGCCTACAACCCTTAAATAATTTGACTGCTATCATTGAATTGCTTAGTCAATACTTATCTGTGTCTGCCAAGTCTTTAATTGCAGCACTAGTGCGCTAGATTGGTCTCACTGGATTGTAGTGGATTCAAGTGGATTGCTTGCATTCAAGGTAAATGTAATTTTTTCTATTAATCCAATTTGTATATTATTTGAATGGGTTTAATTACTTCTGTTAATTCATTATTCTATCATTCGTTACTCATTACTCAATACTCAATAGTCATTATTTGAAGTGATTAGTAAACGCCTAGTCCATAATTATGTGTTGTCACTTGTCAGTTTTTGATATAATGTTTATTTTTATAGATTAAAAATGGAGACCAGAGGAAAATCAAATGTCTACTTGCTCGGTTCAGCGGAGTCTGACATTCTGGGAGCAAAGTTGCCATCGCATCGCCAAACTTTTGATTATTTCATGCATCTTCACAAAGTTGAGAATCTGACCGTTCGTGACTCTAGTCGACAAACCATCGAAAAGGTGTTTGGATTTTGGCATAAGGCTGGTATTCCAGTTCGAGCAGCCAAACATTGCATCGACAAGTTGGAAGCATTTTTTGCTGAATGTAAAAGTCTCCAAAAGCACAAGAATCGGATTACCGATGGACACATTATGAAGGAGGATGAATTCACTTCACGCCTAGACAACCTCTTTGACATCGCACATTCGGATGCACTGACTTTGATTACTATTCCTGAAGATAGAGCGTTCCTCCTCTCTCAAAGGCAGGAAGGCCGGCCAGGTTCAATTGGAGCTGTTGACAAGGTGGAAGAACTGAAGACACGCCGTCGTCAGGATCGGAAGGAGGCAGAACTGAAGCGCAAGAAGCGATCACAAGAGGAAATTGAAGCATATTCGAGCCAGGCTGCTCTTAAAACTGCTTTATCTTCAGATGATGATGCAGTTGATGAGTATGATGATGATGAGTACTTCGATAAAAGTAAAACTTGCAGTCGATCGGATGTGTTGTCTCCTGGTTTAACTTCAGCTTTGGACAGAACTAAGATTTCATCACGGAATGCTACCTTCGTTCTCAGTGAAGTAACTTCCAGTCTTGTCCATGATGTGAACACTTTAAACATCAATCGAAGCTCAATACATCGTGCTAGAGCAAGTCATCGGGCTGCCAGATCGAGCTATTCAACAACTGTACCTTTAACGGTTCACTGGGACGGCAAGCTGATGGAAGACTTATCGACACATGAACATATAGACCGTCTTCCAATCCTTATCTCAGGTATTGGAGTCGAACAGTTACTTGGCGTCCCAAAGCTGTCAGCTGGGACAGGTGAAGCACAAGCATCTGCAGTCGTTCAATGTTTGGAAGAGTGGGGTGTTGCAGAGCAGGTCGCTGCAGTTTGTTTTGACACGACAGCATCTAATACTGGTCATCGTTCATGGGCATGTTCTCTGATCGAGCAGAAACTAAACAAAGATCTTCTATACCTGGCCTGTCGTCACCACATTATAGAGTTAATAGTTGGGGCTGCATTTGAGACAACATCAGTTGGCACTTCATCTGGGCCAGAAATTCAGATTTTCAAGAGGTTCAGAGATTACTGGCAATTCATAGATCGTGACGGTTTTCAGGTTGCTTCTTCAGACCCGTCGGTTGAGTTGTTATTTGCACCATATCTTTCTGTCATCCTGAGTTTTGCCAGAACATATTTGCAAGCTGAACATCCAAGAGATGACTACAGAGAATTTCTGGAGCTTGCAGTCATATTTATTGGAGATGTTCCTGATCGCGGAATTCGATTTCAGGTGCCTGGTGCAATGCATCGGGCACGATGGATGGCGAAAGTTATCTACTCAATCAAAATGTTTCTCTTTCGCAGTCAGTTTAAGATGACTGCTTCAGAAGAGCGTGATATTTGTGATGTCACCACTTTTTCCGTTGTCATCCACCTCAAAGCCTGGATGACTGCACCACTGGCTGTTGAAGCACCTCTGAATGACTTCACGCTTATGGGACAACTTAGGAGCTATCCGCATACGGCTATTTCTGCTGCTACCAGCAAGAAGCTCGGGCTACATATGTGGTACTTGTCCGAAGAGCTTATTGGTCTGGCTCTGTTTGACTCCAGACTATCACATGACTCCAAGAGGCTAATGATTGCTGCAATGGACGAAGAAGCTCCAGATCATCCATCGAAGCGACCCAGCATAAAGTCCGATGCATTCCTGGGAAAACGAGGTTTGGAACAGTTCTGCACAGTGAACTCCAAGAAACTGTTCCAGTTGCTTGATCTACCTGACTGTACCAAACGAAACCTGGCGACTTGTGCTAGTGGTCAACAATCTGACACTGTGAAATTGTGAATGTTGTGAAATAATAATACAGCGAAGAACAGTTGGCAGAGAGACATAATTCTTAACATTTTCAGTTGGAGCTATTTCTGAATCAGTGACATTATTGTTTATTTGTTGTAAAGTAAACTAACCTGTTCAGGCTGTTGTGTATAGAATAAATGTGATTTAAAAATGTAAGAAACCTTTAACAATTTGCAATATCGACTATCGAGCTTGAAATTGTGGTACATACAAAACTTCAATGCCTGAGGGCCACCTCTAAATATTCTTCAATTGTAATGATGTTTTACACAATTCATTATTTCAATATTTGGCACAGATTGGATGGGTGCCAGAATTCAAATTATGAATTTCATTTTTTTGCCCTATGCTAAGGGCAACCCTATCAAATTTACTTAATCGGGAAAATTGTTCTAGGCCAGTTGCGCCTAACGGATTAGGTAAAAACTTCCTAAGGGTTAATGGAGGCTTGGAGTTTTTTACAGGTCTTTTTTAAAGGTCTGAACTCCTAATTAATCGATGACTTCAAGAGTTTAATAAGTAGTTAAAGTATATCTTAATTTATAATAATTTTAATATATTAGACAAGGCGATATTGTCACGACAAAAAATTCACTATAGTCGACTTTACTATATCCAGAATATATTGTATTATAGATTTCTTTTATCTACATAATATATCCATATAATATACTAGAGATCAATAATATATTTAACATAATATAATTAACCTGTAATGTAATTTTATTAGAAAATTTAATTGCCCTGACCTATGTAAAACCTATGTAAAGTCATAATTAGTTTATATGATTGACTGAATAATCCTGAACATGAGTCCTCAAATTATGTAATTTATTATTTATCAAAATTGAATCTGCTATAATTATTTTTGCATTTAACCGTTTCGATGCCGCAAAATGCTGGCTTTAGCTAGTCTCTGAGAAAACGGCGGGGTTTTATAGCGAACTGCACTTCTGCGTAGTCTATAATCGATAAAATGCTATAAATAGCTAAAAATTTTTTATAAATGCTCGTCTTGTCTAATGTTACCCGAAATCGCTTCAAGTTAAAACGTCCTCGGGCAAAGTCAGATTAGCCAGGGTTAAATCTTACATTCTCACTTAATTGAATATACTGAGATTTGTAACAAATTTATTATATTCACTCATAATTCATTTGTCTGTCCTACAACATCCTTTAACAACCCTTAAACTGATCTGAATCGGCGCATTGCAAATAGAGCTCGTGTAATATTGTTCAAATCTCGCAAATCATAAAACGACAAAAAAACGCAAGCGAAGGACGCTGAGTTCTTGACAAAAAATAAGTAAGCAAATTGATGATAATGCCAAATTAAAAAGTTATAAATGGCTGTTAGAGTGGCTTGTTATAGTTGTTATAGCTTATGGATGTGGTCAACAATAATAAAATCTATCCTTACGAAAGATGTCATAATCGAATGAGAAATTTCCCAGAAAGATTGATTTGTTCGAGAAAAATTACTCATTTGTTTGATAAGTTTTTAACACAGACTTTCACTCGTTTCTGTTGTATATGTAATCGATTGGACATTTTAGGATAATGGTTAACCGATCAAGTCATGATATCGACCTTGACTGGGGTGCTTTTGGCCATTTTATTCCACGTTGACTTAGCCAACGGCGGGGAGTTATTTTTAGCTCTTCTGAATTAGGAATATCCTTTGAAAATCCTGAGATTTTTGTTTAAAAAATAAACTGAGGTAAATTTTTGTAAATTTTTATTATTATTTATTTCTGTGGATAAAACTACATTCTAGTTTATGAAAGATATAGAATCATATTTCAATATTAAATTATATTTAAAAATCTTTAAATTTAAAATCAATACAATAATTTCAAATTAATGATAATTTTTTAAATGTTTTTAAATTTAAAAAACATTTAATCGAGGAATAAGTCATTTAAGTTAAATATTAGGATTCTCACTAGGCAAGAAATTCTATAATTGCATGAAAAATTAGATAAATTTTTAAATAAACATTCGTAAGAATACCTTCTAAATCAGAACAGTTTTTAACAATTGAACGCAGCACAACATCATTAACAGCAGAGCACGCTGATAATCGAAGAGTAATCAACTGAGCTCCAACGAGAGTAAGAAAATGGCAAAGTCCGAATAGTGTAAAATTCACATTTTTGCCACACCATGACAAATCAACTCTGGATAAATTAATGCATTTACTTCCAATCCAAATGAGACTGGGATGGTCCAGTTTGGACCACACATTTCGAAAATTTATTTCTTTTATGTCTGTCATTGCCTGATTTACACTCCGTAAGAAGCGTCTGTATAAATAAAAAACTATTTTTGTTAAATTCTAACAAAAATATTCAACATTTACAAAAATTATGTGATTTTTATATAATCAATACTAATGCCCAATGAGATTATTAGGCCAACACGATCCACTGTTCAACATAGTCAATTCAAACAGCATGTTCAGAAAATACAAAATTTACAAAACTTATTCAGTTCTATGGTTACGATTATACAAATATAATATTACGTAATAAAATTATTCTGTTTCCGTAAAAAAAACTCAAATTTGAATTGAATTTTCCTCTTATCGATTAAGTACTCACACTCTTTTCATCATGAAATGTTGAAGCAAAATCGTGTAAATGTCATGTATATATATACTATTTTAAAATATTATTAATCACTATGTCTGATTCTAATCAAATATATTATACATTAAGTTATATCTAGTACAATTCCCAATAGTATACTAGTTTCGAGCTAATGGCTCTCATTAGTACTATGTCTGGAGGCGCTCAGATTTCTTTTCGCGCCAGGTATTGGGAATTGTACTGGATATCACTTAATGTATCCTAAGTTCTTTGATTAGAATCAGACATAGTGATTTATAAAATTAAGTTTTTCAAGTGGTTTTGGTAGTCTGATAGCTTGTTATCAGTTTCTGTGTTGAACTTGTAGTTCACAGAGGTAAGATTGTATCTACCATTGTTTCAAGTGAAAGGAGGTTTCAAGATAAAGATTCGTCTTTTTTCTTGCCTTAAAGCCAAACTTTGCAAACTTATTTGATGTCCAGTGCATCAGGATAAGTGTATAATGGTGTTAACTTGACACTGTTTTTACACTTATCTGACGGTAAGAGAAATCTGAGCGCTTCCCGCATAGTACTGATGAGAGCCATTAGCTCGAAACTAGTGTACTATTGGGAACTGTATTGAATATCACTTAATGTATCGTATATTTTAAAATAGTTATTACTTTAGAATTCGTAGGAAAAATTCGAAAATTTGGAAGAAACCGGCTGTAAGTAAATATTAAACTTGAAAAATGTTTCATTTGACACAGCTCGAGTACTTAAGGATCGTGTTTGGTGACATTGGATTTTTGTCCAAGAAATAACTCTTAACATATTAATCTAATATAGTAACCTTTTTTTAGTTTACAGCTCTGATTTCTTTACATTTTCCAATGAGATTAAAATTTAGTGATTGACAGAATTTAAAATCATGAAATCTAATAATAAATATTTAATTATTGAAATGCTGGAAATAATAATTTAACAAGTTGTTTAAACAATATTAGAATATGTGTAATTACTGTTGGGGTTGTAAAAAATAACAAGAAATAAAATACAGAATTTCAAAAATATAAAAATAAATTAGAAATTTGGAAAAAATTTGATAATTTTCGGGGTGAAGTGGTAACCGGTGGCAAATGAAATTGTGAAGACAAATAAAATAACCTTAAATCAATCAGAGGTCTATAGAAGTGTCAGGAGCCTAAAACTAAAGTAATTAATATTTAAATTTAAGACAGAGCTCATTAATCAAATTATTCAGTCATATGTCAGAATAATGGATTACCGGAATCAGGTTAATTGGTAATAAATTGAGACCCGACTTAGAAATATTTTTGTTTTTTAGGCATAATTGATGTGCGATAAAAGCAGAGAGCAAGGGAAGACAAAGACCAGTTGGTCAAAGAAGAAATTTGAAATAATTTTTATTTTGAATACAAAATAAAATGAGAGATTGTACTGAGGAAAGTGTAAAGTCACATTGTGTTTGATTTAAATAAGGTGTTTACCAAAGGTGCAACAATTATATTTAATTAAAAATTATGTCTAATTGAAATGTGTGAAAATAAATATTACTTTGTTGTGACTTCTCTATTATTGATTTGATTTATTGAACACGGAGAGTCGGATCTAGTTTCAGTTCCATCGACAAACTTCTTACCATCCCAACATTACTAATAAATTTTGATCATATTTTGTGAAATATTAACAATTGTAGTCTAGTGTTCAGAAATTAAATTTTTTATCAGCTGATTTCTTTTAAATATATTTTATCCCAGGGAATTTTGCAATAAGTTGAATATTAAATATAATAACAAACGCAATTATCTCGGTCATGCCTAATCAGTTGCCACATGCAGCAGATGCCACTTATAACGTTGCAGATGATAGAACGATAACAGAAATCTACGAAAATGGATGTAACTTTTAAATTAAATCGCAATAATTTTTACTAGCTGTATGTTGTATGGCTAATATGATATGTGAGCTGTCTTAAATCTAAATTTAATAATATAACTACACTTGGATATTATGTCCACTTTTGGCAGATTATATAACATTTATAATACAAATCTAAAATGTTTACAAAATAATCCAATGTTCGTTAATACCTTTGGTAAGCATTTATAAAGCTAAGCCAATTATAAAAAATCATGGTGTCTCAATTAAACCAAATATATTAGAGTTATTTAGTTATAGGAATAAACAGTTATCTCTCATATATCTTCCACTATAGAAAATAAATTTACTCAATAAAAAGCGTCCAGAATTATTTATATTTGGTGTAAGAAACACCAAAGTTTTCAATTTCTTGCGATTTAATAAACATAGACTGACAAGAAAAGCTTAGTACAGCTGAAAAGATTAAATCACTCAAACCCAAAACACTGCGAGATATTCTGAGAATTTATTCAATTCAGGACTATTGGTGTACATGTGCGTTTAAAGATGTTTGACTCTGGGTTTTAAAAAGATGTTGAGTAATAAATAATTTAGTACATAATATTTGCGAATGTGGATCAACTCCTGGATTTCTGAATTGAAATTCAGTTATGGTAACCTTGTTAGACATTTTTGAAATTTGAATTTTTTAAATATATATTTAAATTTAATATTTTTAAATTAAAAGTTATTTAGTATTAATTTAAATATAATTTAAAATAATGTTTATTAAATATAGTTGATAATTTTGTTATAAATTCTATTTGAATTGTATGACAAGGACAGGGGATTAGGAAGAAATCCAAATAATAACTATCAATGATACTAACTCGGATGCAGTCAAAAATATTAATTGCGTTTATCAATTGTAATTAACTGAGCTAATATTTTTTTTAAAAATATTGAACTATACTTCAATGCAATAAAATTTTACTTCTTTAATTTCTTCAAAAATTATGATCCATGTGCTACATGAGCATTTTTATTTACTTTTCATTAACATTAGTTTATCTGTTGACGATTTTAGATTAAAATACTCGTAATTTCACACAATTTGACTTAAATAATGTATTATTTATATTGTTCAAAAATACACCCATAGCAACTATGTTCTCTTTGACATTAAAATATCATTAATGAGATTGAAAATGATCAAAAATTAAATGTAGATTTAAAAAATCTTTTAAAAATTCTAAATATATAATCTAATTTAGCTATATTCGACTTTAATTTAAAAATTTTATATTCATTTACCTGGAAACAGAAGCAATTGTCGATAAAGTCTTCAATGGAAAATATGAAAAAATATTGATTAGTATTTCTTCCTAAACATTTACTAAATAATAAACTAAAAAACGACCATATTACTGGCAAATAAGATATGTAATCTTGACTAATCGAAAAGGTTGACGATTTTTCATTGAAATCTGAAAACTGCACAAAAAGATGAGACAGAAAATAAAATTTGCAAAAAACATTTCTATAAGTACAAATAATAACATAAAAAAAAACCATTCTAATAAAAATAAAATTTTTAATCACTAAATTTAATAAAAATTGTTGTTCAACAAAATTGTATTAATTTCTGATATATTTACACGTTTTAAATATTTGATAAGGCCCAATAAGCAGCTGTCAGAAATGATAAATTATCAGAGAAAACTCTGGACAATTATAATATTTATTATTTAAATTTTTCATTTAGGGAAATATCGCCGTTCCCAAATATAACATTTCTCGTATTTAAACATTTATTTTTATTACGATTATAGATGAAAAAAGATTTTGCCTCTATGTGACACATATTTTCTTCACACTGCATTTTCAAGTGTTAACACTTGATAAATACAGTGAGAAAAAAACTGTGTTACACGGATGGCGGGATTTTTTTATCTATAGTTGTAATGGAAATAAATAAAATGTAAGAGAACAAAAACAGATAAAAGGTGAACAAAAAAGAACTTTATATATACATTTCTGAAAAGACTCAAATAAGTGATAAATCGCTAATACTTTTATTTAAATATATTTGTGCTTGAGTTTCACAAATTTTAGTGTCTATGTCTATAATCAGAGTCAATTTATAAATGAAGAAAGTCAAAAATAATTGTGTAAAATGTAAGTAGTATAATCGATAAGAGATATAATAGAATATAACAAATATTATTAAAAGTTTTAGCAATAGACTAAAAGTAAGCAGAAATCTAATAAATTATATTATATATATATATATATATATATATATATATATTATATATATAGATTACTGGCCAATACAAGGTTTTATTTAAATGAATCGGAAATAACACAGCAACGCAAATTTAAAATCAGACCTACTAACAACAAGTAAACAACCCTAAATCATGAAAAAAATGTAATTAAATACAAAATCAAAAACATAAAAGTAAATAAAATGATATACAAAATGCACCAAGAACCGCACGACATTAACATAGAAATAACAAAATAACATGAAAATTTGACCGAAAATAAACTAAATTATAAAACCAGCATTTTTACAAATAAACTGGTAAAAAATAAAATATTTCTGGTTGGAAATATTCAATTAAAAAAAATAATAAGAATTGATTATCTAATTAATGTAAGAAAATGGAAAAATTATAATTAGATATTACAAGGAAAGTCGAGGTTAAATTTTGTTTTAACGCACTAAAAAGAACACGCAAGGTTAGGGTCACAAAATAGGTATATATACCGATTCATTTTTAATAGAATGAAATCACTAAAATCACTTTTTCTTGTGAAAGTCGTTTTTCTAGCGAAAAGTTAATACTTGCTTTTATCTAGGAAAATATTCTTTCATTGTGAAATATTTACTGGAAGCAGAACGCTCGAGAATTTTTGTAATCAACTTACTACGACGTCTTCAAGCAAATTTCAAGTGAGTCCCTACTTGTTTGCCAAATGTACTGATTATCTTATATGACTGATTATCTTATTACACACACACACACACATATATATATAATACAAAGTCATCGATTGTTGATAATTTGATTAAAAATCCTAAGGATCCATGTTTTGGAAAGTCTGAGTGTAATTTGTCAATTGAGTGTGAATTGAGTGTTGATCTAATAATAGTAAAAATGGATATAAAAAATTGAGCCTAAATATGTGTTAGTATTGCCGTACTCTGAAGGTTTTACAAATTATAAAAGGAAGTTACGTAAACAGATGGGAAATTTAGAGTATAAGATCGTCTCTAATTCGTGTAAGGTACGCAATATGTTTATTAATAAATCAAAAACTCCGGTTGGATTGTGTTCTGATCTCGTTTATCAATTTACATGTAATGGGTGTAATGCCACATACATTGGAGAGACTTCCCGTCATCTCTGTACTCGAGTTCTAGAATCTAGAGCATTGTCGATTGAAGGGTTTGACCAATATTAGTGAGCACAACAGAGGCTGTAAAAGTGAAATTGAAATGTCTGATTTTAGAATTTTGTTGAGAAGTTTTAATAATTATTGGGAACGCGTGATATGTGAAGCATTGCTGATAAGGTCATTGGATCCAAAAATTAATGTGCAAAGTGCTGTGACTACGAATGTTTTAAGTGTTTTTAAATAGTTTAAGTATGTTAAATCATGTTTATGTATTGTTTTTTTCAAAAAAACTTTTTTAATATTATTAAAATAATTTTATTTATAAATTACATTATTTTTAAAATTATAATATAGATAAAAAAAATTATAATATTTATATAAATAACATTTTAAAATTAGTTAAAAGTATTTGAATATTTTTTAAATGTTTGTTTTTTACAAAATTAAATAAATTAATATAAAAAAAATAATTTGTTTAAATTATAAGTTAATTCATAATAATATTAGTTGGTTTTGTGTAGCTGAAGGTGACAGTTATGCTGTCGAAATATATTGTACGAAGAGTTTTTTATTGGCGTTATATTTTAGTAGTAGTAATAATAATAATAATAATAATAATAATAATAATAATAATAATAATAATAATAATAATAATAATATATTAGATAAGTGAATAACAAAATAATCTCTTGCTGCGAATTAATAATTATATTTTTGAAAAGTTTCGATTTTTAAATAATCCCTTCAGTTTCTTTTGGTAATTCCAATTAATGTAATAATGAATTTGCAGCAAGGGCTTATTTTATTATTTATATATATATATATATATATATATGAGATAGTTTAATTTATGCTGCTACCAAGCAATCGCCGTTTTATACATATTTAATTAATATATTAATTATTAGATAAAAAATCAATAAAAATATTTGTTTGAATAATGATAACAAGCTAACATTATTAAAGTTGATTATTTCAATATTTGAGTCCTTGTGGAGATTTTTATTCCAGTATTCGTATTTTTGTACTTGACAGTAAAAAAAAACAGTGGAAATTTAAGATTAGCCTTTTGGTTTTGTCGCTTGTAAGTATAGCAGGGGTTGTGTTAAATTGTATTTTTTCCTTAATTAATTCAATAATTTGTATTAACTAATAAATTACTTTTAAACAGAAAAAAGAATTATATTTCATGCGTAACAAAATGTAATATTTATTTTAGATATATTGCATAATTTAAGGTTTTATAATAATATTCAAATGTATAAATTATGTGTATACTTTTATCATCGATTTCAATGACAACTTCTCAAGATAAGCAAGTTCCATATTCAAATCTCGATATCCACTTACCTTGACAGCATCAATCTCCGCATAATATTCACATCTAGATTGATTGATTTCAATTCTGAATTTATCACAAGGAACTGATTGTTTTTTCTAAAAATTCATCTTAAATCAACAGCAGAGCTCCATTTATACAAATATAATAATAATAATAAATAGCCAACATAATTAATGTTAAAGTTCTAATGGTTAAGTCGAGCCACAACTTGACGGACGACCACAAATGTAGGACCTGGCAAGTACATCAGTGATTTCCTTAACAGCCACTATTAAGCCTGATATCTACAATTCAGTGCGTGAAGATATTTTTGATCAAATGCAATCATATTAAACACACACACACATATATTGAAATATAGTAGATGTAATCAATTTCAACGTTAAGGGAAATGATTAAAATTGAATAAAACTAACAATATTTGGAGAAAATATTCTAGATTTTTTCAAAATACAATCATTAGAATTTGCTGGCCTCTCCCACATAATTGACCAACCTTCGGGTAAATAGAAATATATTTTTTCAACTGAACCTGGGTTATAAGTTTCAAAAATCTACATAATTAACGTTATTATATAAATTCTATTAATGAAATAATGCCTCAAATTTACAAACAATTACGGGGTATTCTATAGAAAATTCTACAAAATCTTCACTAAGGCTATTTTCACAGACAACAGATTTAATATCTTTTAATTTTGAAGAGCATTGTTTCCAAAATGTACCATACGTTCTCTAAATCATTGGGATTTTATATTGTTTTTAAATGTTCATAACGTAAACTTACAAAAACTGCGGCATTACTGAAGTCTCCGTATGCTGGATAAATAGTGGGTTTTTTAAGAAAATTTAAAATACTGTATGAAGAACCAATTTCAGAACCGTATTGAGAACTGAAATCCAATATCTTATTTACATAAAGTTCTGTTATATTTCCATTCATGATTCATATTGAAATTAGTATATTTGAACAATGTCCAGGTTAGATTAATCAATTTTTAAAAAATCTAAAAATAGCGGCTTGAAATAAACTCAAATCAATCATTTAAACAAGTATTTAAATTTAAACCAAACAATATTGAATTATTATTTCAAATAATGAACAAAAATGATAATAAACGTATTACGTAAAAATTATGAATAATTATGTAGAATTATGTAGAAAATCTTAATTTATACATGTCATCGATAGAATCTCAAACGTCTATTGTTTTAGATAGTGGTGGGTTTCTGGGTTTTGATATTTGAGACTATATGGTTGTTACCCAGACAACCCCATACAAATATCTTTCGCTTACCACTCGGCACCCGCTGCTAAGCAACGTTGTAACTGTGTTCGAGTGGGTAGATCGTCCGCAAAAAGTGAGCGTTATTGCTAATGCTATAATTGACCGAACGATCTCTGGGTCCAACGAGCTGTCGATAGAAGACCTGAGCTCGCTTTCGATTCTTAGGTCCCATTATTCTTCTATCTCTTTCAAATGTTAACCTATACTCTCATATCATTTATTGTTAGGTCCATTCCCATAGTCCTTCTTATCGTCACCCGTGTTGATGATTATTCTTTGGCCTGTACACCCTTTGTTATGTTAAATATTCACACAGTATCTTTCTTACTCTTATCCCTATTATAACCACAATGTTCCCTATTATTATTACTAGCATCATCAATTGTTAATATTATATATATTACCTTTATTAGTTGTTACTAATATTACCTTTATTATTAGCTTTATTACTATAACTTACTGTTATATTTATTTTTATTACTACTATTATTTTTTTCTACTATTATTATTATCATAATTATTATTATTATTATTATTATTATTATTATTATTATTATTATTATTATTATTATTATTATTATTATCAAGTTTTTACTAGGGATCCTTCATTATTCCTCAGCTTTATAAAATATTTTTCTTGTATAAAAATTTAGTTGTAATCCATCTGTATTTTTCCGGTTTTTGATAAAGTATTTATGTTAATTCGAAAATTTTTGCAGCGTTCCGCCCTTATTTTACGGTTTTATCCTTATTCTGTAGTTTTCGATAAAGTATTTTCATCGATTCGGAAAATTTGAGCAGCGTTCCGCCCTTATTTTTCAGTTTCATAATGATCTTATACCAATCGTTGAGTCGCATTTCACTTTTATTTTTCTATTTTCTATAAGTATTTTAGTTGATTCGGAAAATTTGCGCAGCGTTCTGCCCATATTTTCCGTTTCAATTTAACATAATTTATTTAATACTTATTTAAAAACATTATTTTCATGATTTTGTTCGTTCGGATTAATCTTTTTCCGATGGCTATTCATTTTAACTGTTGCAACGATTTCGCAATTTTCCCCACTACCCATTCCCTCTCTTTGTCCTTAAGATCTATGTATGTTCATTTCATAATTAATGAGTGCCCACTGGACTACTCGGTGTGATAAGTTTAAGCCGTATGTAATATAAATTTAGGTCGATTAAAGGGAAAAGGTACGGGGATAAATTAAACTGAAGTCGTTGATATAGCTAACCTGAATTAATAATTTGAATTAATTTGATCATTGGGTACTAAATTGAATTTATTTCGAAATAACTATAAAAATCATTAAATTAAATTACCTTATGGATTAAAAATAAATTGATCATAATTAAATTAAATTATGGATTTAAAAATAAATAAATTACAATTATCTCATTACTTAAATTAAATTACATTATGGATTAAAAGCAAATTAATTACAATTATCTCATAGATTAAATTAAATTAAATTATGGATTAAAAGTAAATTGATTACAACTATCTCATTGATTAAATTAAATTAAATTACGGATTAAAAGTAAAATTAGTTACAAATATCTCTTTGATTAAATTAAATAACGGAGTAAAAGTAAACTGATTATAAATATATCATTCAGTAAATTGAACTAATTCGTTATTGGGTAAGAATAGGTAAACCATTAATTAAATTACTACAATCCATTTTTATAAAATTATAAGTAATTCAACAATGTCTCCTAAATTAATTTGATCCATTGATCTAAATAATTACTAAGTGAAAATAACGTTTTGATTTAATTTATATTAATGAAAATAATCATCAAAAGAATTTTGAGCAAATTATAGATTTGAACTAAATTAATTCATTGTTTAAAAACTAAAGTAATCCAGTGTCAGTAAAGTAAAATTTTTTGGGTAAAGAGGAAGTCAAATTAGTTTAAAGATCCAACTTATTAAAATAAAGTCTTTTAGTTTTAAAATAAGTTAACAGTAAAGAAACCCTTTCAAAGTATTTGGTTAGGAAAATTGGAGTGGCTTGCAGATAAAAATTAATGCATTGGTTAAGACTAGGTAAATCCCCACTTATTGATAAAGTGACCCACTAATCAAGCTGAAGTAATGTGTGGAGAAAGTAGGGCGAAACTACGATTAAAATCAAATTACTTAAATTGATAACTACCTGCGGCATAGGATTGAAATGATTCAATAGGTAAATTAAGATCAGGTACCAAATTAAATCAAAACCGAGCGTGTTTAGTAATTAAAATAATAACAATATCTTCCCCACCTCTCATGTAATTAAGCGATGTTCAGCATAAAAATCCAAAGAAAATCGGTTAACTTTAGAATGAAATTTGAATAGTCTAAATAATTCCGTAAAAACTAAAATTATAAAATACGAATAAAACGGATAAGAATTTATTGCATTGAAATCCCCACGAATAAATCAACCGCTAGTATAAAACTTCCTTCATAACTGCCATTATTAATTCCCACTAGTCAGCCTTCACGATGCGATCAGAATTCAGGTAACGTGTGAATCGAAAGACAGCACCCAGATAATCGCCACGAATAACTCCCCAAACGCGATAACTGCATTGATGTAAAACCATAAACCACTCGATAGTCAAAATAAAACTCACTGTCCCCATAGAGTAATCCGTGAACCCATGCTACAACCGCACTGACTCCCATAGTATAAAGATCACCCGAATGTACCAAACTAGATTCGAATTCATACCTGTAGTAACTCCAAGTTTCGTCCTCTAAAAAGATAAATGATTTAGATTCGAATAATAAATTAATAAACCTGAATTGAAATTCATAGTAAATCCGTTACAATCAAATATCCGGCACAAAGGGCGAACGGAAGTCGCCATTAGGAATACACGGATTCCGAAATCTCGCCGAATGTCGACGGCGAACATCCTGTTCGACATTAACGGATGACGAATGCGTCAACAATTAGTCCACCTTGATAAATAGTAAAATTATGTAGATGCAAGTAATCGTTCCAATTTGATTAATAATTGAATTCATAAATGCACTAGTAATCACTCCAATTCGAGAAATAAATAGAATCATAAATGCGCAGATAATCGTTGCAATTTGGCAAATAATAAAAATTATTAACACGCAAAGTATCATAGATAATCCGAACCCTACAATAGAGGAACCGAGTACAGATCAATAAGACCCCGCTGTACGATAAACGCGGATAGATTCTTTTCCGAAATGGTAACGTATTAAAGGATGAACGACCTAAATCCAACATAGAGAAACCACAGAAATTACCCGAACGCACCAACCTATACATCTCACCGCCATAATTCTTATGATTCCAGTTCAAATATCAAGTTCCCGAACATTAACTTAATCAATTGATGTACCCCCTGAAATTAACTAGCGATTTAATTATATGAGCCTATGACTATTGATTAAACGTTCATATACTAGTAAATAGTGTGAGAGTGTATTACATTAACTCATTTCAGAAGAACTCATGCTCCCAAATTGGATTTCAGTACAAGAGGCCGATGAATGGCGCCGAGCCTGGAAACGGGCGCGCCCGTCAATGACTCTCGAGGAGCCACGCCCGAAACGATCGTGCCCGTCTCTATGGCAAATACTAGGCCGAGAAAATGATCCCCGCAAACCAGCTGAAGAACAGTACCCTGCCGAGGAGACCCTCGATCATGCGCGAAGTCTCCTTGCGCAGTGGGAGAAGATCCAGGAAGAGGTCGATTTGCACGTTGTGAAGGCGAGGATGTACCTCGCCAACGTTGAAGAGGACATCCTCGTCGGGCGCATCGCGGAGACGTACCCGGTTCGACCGGCACGCAACACTCGACGACCAGTGCCCGTCATCCCCGGTTACTCCCCGGAAGAAGGAGTTAAGAAGTTCCTTGAAGAGTCATGAACCTCCAAACACAATCGTAACTGACATTTTTATCCTAGTGATGTTGTTAATATTAAATTACAATGAGTTGTTCATCTTAAAACTTTTTGTTTTAATAAATTTCCCTTCTATAACTATGTTTGGAATAATTAGAATTCTTCTCATTAAACAAAATTAATCCGAGTGTTTTTCTTTATAGTAATGTCGGTCCTGAAACTAATGCAAAGCGAACTAGACCGTGCGAGGCAGACAAATGCAGAGCTTCTCAGTCAGATACTACAATTAACTCGCGAGGTGCAGCAGGTCAAAGCGACCTGGTCCGACCCCAAACGGACGAATATACTCTATCATCGACTCACTGCAACTCAAAAGGGCTGGGCGGAAGAACGCCAGCTAAATCAGAGTCTTCGCACACAGATCAGGGGCTTAGAGGTTGCCCTAGCAGCCTGTAGGGAAGGGGAAGCGGTAACGTATCCGCTCGTCTTCGCCCCTTCCCAACTACCGAGTCAACATGCCGTTGATGGCGCCGCACCAAGCTCAAAGTCGACAGCCATTCAACCAACCATCCGCCGGCCGGGACGTAAGGAACGGGCCCGACGCCGAGCCGCACAAGCATCAAGTCAATCGAATTAACTTATCATCGTTATACATGTTCTTGTCCATTAAATAAATCAGCACTTATGTATTCAGTCATAGTGGGTTAGACGCGAACTCATCTACGCTAATCAGTCTGGATTTTCATATAAGGGACCAAGCAAAGCGAGCATAGGTCTTCTATCGACAGCTCGTGAACCCGAGGATTGTCCGAGCAATTATAGTATTAGCAGTAACACTCAATTTTTGCGGGCAGTCCACCACTTGAACACATTACCAACGTTGCCTAGCAACGGGTGCCAAGTGGCGGTTAGCATCTTTTTGTATGGCGTTACGGGGGCAACCACAAAGCTAACCAAGATTCGAAACCCTGTAACCCACCACTAATTTGTGAAAACACGTCAGTATATATACCTACAATTTGGCCTTAACCTTGCGTGTTAATTTTATTGCGATTAAACAAAATTCGACCTTGAAATTATTTGTGTTATCTAAATTAAATTTTTATTTATTTCTTAATTTAAATTGGTAATTTATTTTTAACATTTTTAATTAAATTTATTCAGCTAAAAGTATTTTATTTTTATTCATTTAATTCATTAATTTTTAATTTTATATAAATGGTCATTTTACGGTCGAATTTTCTTGTTATTATGTTATTTTTTATGTAAATTTCGTGCGGTTCTTGATGCATTTTGTATTTATTTTATTTTACTTTTATGTTTTTAATTTTAAAATGTTTAGTTGGTGTTGTATATTGTATTTTAAGTTATCTTGGTGCTGTGTTTTCGTGCTGTATTCCTGATGCATTTAAACAATTCTCAAGGCTATTTGTGTGCTGGCCCAACAATAGTATAAGGCAAAAACTATTCTTGCCACTGTTTATCATCAAATTAAAAATATATAATTATAACCATCGCAAATCTGAATCAGCTGCCAAAAATTTTCAAATGATAGAAATAAAAAAAAATTCTTTCGTTAAATTTAATTTCATTTAGATATCTATTCCAAAGTAAACTTTGCTATTTATTATTGGTTTATGTAATTAAATATAATGAAACTTGATCATATTGTGGGGTTCGTGGACTGTCTGGCCTTGAACTCCTGACATACAATCTTTCTACCCTCCACTGGTTACCCGTTGCTAGGCAACATTGGTAATGTAACTGCTGGTGTGCTGGGTAGAATTAATTTTGTTTAAACATGCGCTCATCTATTTTAATCTATTTACTTCACTAACTCTTAACTTTTCTAGGGTAATTGCTATCTCACCCAGACACCCTACAACTTGGACCTTACCACTATATACCCATGAGCAAGCTCATGTTGGTTCTGTATATAGCAGCCGAGAGTCCACAAGCAGGTGAGCCCCATTTCTAAGACTACTCCTTGTGATAATCTCGCTTTCGGGTTCCTAAGTGCCGTTAGAAGGACTTACGTCTTCTTAACTCCTCTGACACCCTCAACATTAATACTCACATTTCCCATTTTTTCTTATCGATCTCATAATTGTTATTAACTAACGTGGTATTTTGTTTAATGTACAGATTGGTCGTTAACTAATAATAATAAAATTCGAAAAAATAAAATAACTGATGCTCCGGCCGTAACATGATTTAGTAAAATTATTTTTTAAATTCAATATTGTCTATTATTCTCTATAGAATATGATTTAAATTAACCACAAAAGAAAAATAATTTCCATTGATTTTCTCGTTAGTTTCTATACTTAACCCTAGTCGATCCCCTCAATATATCTAATTTCGACAGGAATTTGAAAAAAATATAAAAATCGTATCGTCCTACCTAAACATCTACACAAATGTTATCCCCTTAACTATAGCGTTCTTCCCCCAGTTTACCCTCTTACCGCTGCAGCCAACTCGCAATGGCCGCCGCGGTGAATTCCGACGGTGTCCTACCCCGTGATCGATTCATAGCCGACCAGACTAAGCAGACACCGAAGGGTGGTCAGTGATAAGATAACACGTCAACGTCCTGCAAAATCAACTGCCGGAATTGAATGTTATCCTACCATTTTCCACAAACTAATATGAATATATAAAATTGAATTTAGGGGGACCTGTCGCAGATGCTAAAAAGTATCGCGGCCATCCATGATCAAAAGTTCATTAACATAACAAAAATATATTTATGATATCAAATCAATAAAAATCCACTTACGATTAAAGTACAAAGTTTTTCAAAGTTAGTTCAAAAGTTCATAAAAGTTTTTAAAGGTTAGTTTTTATGAAAATGGCTGTTATATATATATATATATATATATATATATATATAGTGTTCCTGTGCCTGTGTGCGACCAATCAGCGAATTTTAAATCTTTTTTTGGTTATTTTTTCGGGTTTTTAATGGCTTTTATTTATTTTAATATATTTTTTTCTATTTATTTTTCGTAATTTTTTAATATTAGTTTTATTAAATTTACATTTTTTTATTTTTGCTGATTGTTACTTTTATTCTGGTCGTCACTTCCACCTGTGCATTTTCTAGACCTTATTTTGGAAGGTTATAGGCGGTTTTGTGTTTTACTTTATTTTAACATATGCAATTGTGTGCAAAATGTATTAATTATTTGTTTAAATTAATTATGTTATTTTTATTTTGTTTTAATTTACACAATTTTCTCATTTTTTTTTAAATTATGGCTTATAGCCCAACATAACCAATGGTTCTGTGACCGCCAAAGGTGAGCTTTATTTCTAAAACTGCTAAGGCACAGTCTACAGCTGGGCTCAGTGAGCTACCGTTAGAAGGTGTGTTCTCGTCTTACACTTTTAGGTCCCTAAATTCACATGGTGCATGCTCTATATCTTTCATAATTCTATTATCTATTTATTGACGACCACATTAATTAAAACAACCAGAGAATTCTATTGATCATATTATTTGTGAATACATTCATTTAATATATGGAAAATAGTTTATCAGTTGATTTCAGTATTTGATGGATTCGATTATCCTTGTCCCTTGATGTCATTTAGAATAAATCGACGACGTTTCCGTTCAGATCTTCCTGGTAGAGAGTGAGGGAGGTTGTTCTTTGTTCCTTGGTCTCGGTAGGCTAATTGAGCTGGGGCGAAAACTAACGGATATGTGACTGAATTGCCTTTTTGACTGGCAGTCAATTCTACTTCCAGACCACGTATCTGGGTGCGCAATGCCTGTACCAGTTGCTTCTCCTCCTGCCAGCCGCGTTGTGCTGCATCCATCTTCTGGTAAATCTTCCTCGCCCGCTCAGGTTTGATACAAGGGGATTTAATCTCCTGACATTACTTGCTTACTCGTAACAATTGTTGGTGAAGATCCAAATTGGTTGAACATAATCGGGATAGCTTTTGGTTTATCACCTGAATTGCTTTCATACCTGAAGTATAAAGATATTAGTGAACGTGATACGGCTAGTGTTGGTAGAAGTCGGGGTTTGTACTTATTAATGAGGTCATAACTAAAGAGAGCTATATAGAATGTGAACTTAACCTATTAATTTTGTGGGGTTAATGGTGCTTGTAACCTTGACCCCTTACATACAATGCCATGTGTCTGCCACTGGTTACTCGTTGCTAAGCAACGTCGGTAATGTAACCAATGGTTCTGAGACGGTCAAAGGAGAGCTTTGTTTCCAAAACTACTAAGACCTGGTCTGCAGCTGGTTCAGTGAGCTACCGATAGAAGGTACATGCTCGTCTTACTTTTAAGTCCCTTACTTTCTTTACTTCTTTAATTCTTCAGCTCACGACTCACTTCTCAACTAAAATCTTATTGTCAGAAATACGACGTCAGAATCAAACAAATACCAAGTTAAACACGAAACATTTATTATGACATTAAATAAACAACTTTTATCCACATACGAAAAACAATCAAAACATTCATCACAAAATTCTCACAATCACGTTCAGTTAGATTTTGGTTGGAGCTTCCTATGCTCTCGCTCGGCTCTTCCAGGCCTCGTATGAGTCTTCGGCTTACCGGTGATTTTATTGGGCAGATTCTGCTCTTGGTAAGCCACTTTCTCGGGCGCAAATACCAAGGGGTAAGTGACAGCATTCCACTCTTGGCTTGTCGCTATAGCCACTTCCAGTCCACGGATTTGAACCTTTTGGACCTGATTCGAGGCCTTTTCCTTTTGCCACTCCTTTTTGGCTGCAGTGATTTTATAGTATAGGCATTTTACCCAAGAGGGCTCGATCCAGGTAGGTTTGGTGCGTTGCAGTTCACAACTGAGCTGCTCGCACTGTTGGTGGAGATTGACGTTCTCCTTTCTGAAAAAGACGTTCTTTTTGTTAAAACAAAACGTGTTTTTACTGAATTTCAAATTCATTTTTTTCATAATTATCAGATTTTCATGTTTTTTTTTATTGAATTACATTTTGAGCTTAATTCTCATAATTGTTTGCTAAAATACAATCATTTTTGATAAATTTGGAGCTGATTTGGTAAATTTGGGTTATTTTCTTAGTTTTGTTGTTATTTTCTAATTATTTTTTAAAGTTTTGATTTTTTAAATATTTTTAAATTCTTAGTATCTATTTCAACTTTTTCATTATTTTTTATCTTGTTTATCGTTAAATTGACGATATTCGGTCAATTTTCGTCCATTTGCATTTTCAGCTACCGAATTTTATCGGGCGTCGTGCCAAATAAACAAAATTTCACAAACCTAGTCTTTGCCCAACAGTTAAGACATCGGTGACCAAAAATAAATAACAATCGCCTTGTACAAATATTTCGGTTATGTGTAGATAATTAATGTGTCATGTGATCAAATTCAACTTCCTGAGCTCAGACATGTTCTTTAGGTATGTTCTAATTTATTTTATAATATCAACCACTGAATTTACAACTCTTCAGTGAATATGATTTTATGGGTGATTTAACTAAGCAAAACTGGGGTTTATATAGTTATTTTTCATTAAAAATTTTCTATTTTTAAAAGTGCAGAAAACAACTTCTATTTTTAGGGTTATCTTTATTCCCAGTATCCTTGAACTTATAAATATAAGAGTTCACGCCTTCATATTGGTGGGTTACTGGGTATTGTACTTTGTTTTAATCTCCCTGTGGTTGCCCAGGTAACGCCATATAAATATTTTCTTACTGCCACTCGACAGCCGTTGCTAAGCAACGTTGGAAATGTGCTCGAGCGGGTAGGTCGTTCGCAAAAAGTGAGCGCTATTTCTAATGCTGTAATTGCTCGAACGATCTCTGGGTCCAACGAGCTGTCGTTAGAAGACTTGTGCTCGCTTTAGGTCCTTTGGTCCCCTTTAAGTCGTAGGCTTTATCACTCATGTTCCCTGAGTTCTTTAGTCCAAGAAAAAAAAATTTTAACGAATATATGTTGAGAACAAAACTAGTGAACACTTATTAATGAATGAAAAACGACTAAAATATACTAGATAAAACAAATTTTCTACATGAAGTGAATCAATTTCAGTTTGTAGGCTGCGTTATATTTAGCAGTCGCGCGGCCCGTCGTTTGGCCCGCTCCTTGCGTCCTGGACGATAACTGTTCTTTATTATTGTCGGGGTTGAAGGTGTGGTCGTCCTTGGAGTTGCCGCCGTCTCTCGGTAAGCCAATTGGGCGGGGGCAAAGACAAAGGGGTACGTTACAGCGGCTCCTTCTTGGCAGGCCGATAAGGCGACCTCCAGCCCCCTTATATGAGTCCGGAGGCTTTGATTTATCTGTCTTTCATCCGCCCATCCCTTTTGGGCTGCAGTCAGTCGCTGATGGAGTAGTTTTACTTTTCTTGGCTCCAACCATGAAGCTTTGGTTTGTTGAACTTCTCTGGACATCTCATTAAGTTGAGCGTAGAAGTTCTTATTGAGCTTTCGGGAATGTTCTAATTCCTTTTGTAAAATTTCCAGCGGATCCATAACTACAAAACAATGATATTAACTCAGGATTCACCAATCGTAATTAAAAATAATGTTCAGACAAATCTTTATGATATCAAACGCGGGTCAACAAAATTCAGAAAGCGAAAACAGAACAGTTAATTATTTATTGACAAATGACATTCAATCCTATTAGAGTCACTAGGAATATTTCCCACTGTACCTGCAAGTGGAGTCGAGCATTGATGTTAATCAACCACTTTCTCATCCTCGGTTGACTGGGTGAAGGGGTGACCGTAGTATACTGTTGGGCCAGAACACGTACGGCCTTGGAAAATGTTTAAATGGATCGGTAACACACACGCAAACATAACATGCAAATTCAAAATAAACCTTTTAAAACACCAATTAATCCCACCAAAATATGAGAGGAAAAACAATAAAATACAAAATAATAAACATAAAAATAAATTAAAATAATAACAAAATGCAACAAGATTCGCATGATACCAACACAAACATAACATGAAAACCCAACAAATTCGACAAAAGTTGATAAATTAATAAAAGTTCATGAAAATGAAATTTAAATCAAAGAATTTGAATTAGAAATAATTCAATAAAAATTCTAAATAAAAAATTATTAAAATAAATTAAAAAATAATAAAAATAAAGAATAGAATATACTGGAAAATAACAAGGTCGAATTTTGTTTTACTACATCAAAATTAACATGCGAGGTTAGGGACAGAAAATAGGTATAAATACCGATATATTTTCACATAAAATTTAACCAATTTTGAAAACGAAAATCTTAGTTATTTTTAAAACCATTTTTGTTTGAAAATTTTCAATTTTTTGAAAGCTATTTTTAGGTGAGAAGTAGTTTTATTTGGAACTCTCTCTCCACGTCACCTCCTCGCAACCTCGATAGAGCTCTGCTTGGACGTCGGCGTGGGAGGAGAGGTATTTATTTTGTTATGAAAATTTTATTGGAATGGATTGTTATGGTAACCTTGTATTTTACTTTTAATATACATTAATAAATATTTATAATGTTTAAAATTGTTTTTTATGCATTTAATAAAATTAATCTGTCGAAATTTTTCCGGCCCACAGCCAAAACACACCGCAAGTCAGTAAAATCAACACATAACTCAGACTCGTGTAAGCGCGTGGAAAATCGCCAATGATCTGTGCCCGTGAAGACCCGGCGTGCGGAACGCAGGGGTTGGAACGTCAATATTATTCCATATAGAAGAAAAGAGAAATAAGGAAGAAGTCTTTTGGCTGCTTCCTCGTTTCTCATTTCTGTAAATTCGACCTAAAATATTTTACACACGGCTCAAAATCATCACACCGAGTAGTCCAGTGGGCACTCATTAACTGTAATATAAACATAAAATGCGTCTAAGGCTTATTAAAGGGAAAAGGTACTGGGAATAAATTAACATGAAATCGTTGATATGAATAAATTAATTCGTTGTTACGAAATAAATTAAAAATCAGTGATATAAATTTACTTAATAAATTTAACTTGACTATAATGTTTTAGTTGTTAATCACTATGGTATAAACTACTGATAAAACACTAAAATTAATCCTAAACCCGAGACTCGACGCGACTATTGCCCTATAAATCTAAAATCGATGAAAAATTAAAAGGAAAGACCATAAATTTATATTGAGATTACAATTTCTTCATAAATCGATTAAATACATAATAGTAGGCTTACCACTGATTTGCCCTAAATCTACGATAGCGAATTTGACAACTTCAGCTTAGAATACACTCCCCAAGTATAGCAGGCACAAAGTAAATATAATTTTTCAGTGGACAGCCGATTAATAATTGGACCCATTGTTGAAATCCATCAGTATAAAGATAACAAATTACGATGCCCTGAATCACGAAAAGTCCTCGAACAAACGGGTAATCTCCAAGAGTTATGGATAGAGTTATAAAGCATCTCTAACATTTCGATAAAAATCATATAGAGTAATTGAATCACTAACCTACTCGAAAAACTAAAGTTGATAGCTAATCCCCAAGCATGAATACGAAAATCTGATTCAAATAAAGTCCGGATTGACAAACCTCCCAAACGAAATAAGCATATGTAAATCCACAAGACACTAAGTCCAGGTTGAACCAACCACTAAATTCCCTTAAATAAATTAATAACGACTCAACCAAATAGAACAAACCTACCCAAATTCCTCAACGCAGAAAAATTAAGAAAATCGGTAGCATACTAAATAAAATGAAAATATCAGTTACAAACCAAACAAAATTAAAACCTGAAAAATCGATAACGACTATGACCAACCGGAAATCGTAAAACCTAATTCATAAATTATTCTGATCTTCGAGATTGGATTGACATAAAAAATTTTTCGTACGAATGTGTGGTATAACAGCGGAAGCACACGCATCTATCTTAATTTGTATAGTTGGATTTACATATAGACAATTATTGATTCTAAATTATCATCATCGTTGGAAATATGGATCGAACAATAGGAGGAAAATTACCAGGGGAATCAAGTCCGCCAAACCAAGGTAGTTTGTAGAATTTCATTTAAATTATTTTTCTAATTTATAAATCTTTGATAAACGGGGAATGACCCTTATAGTTTTTTTCCATAAATTCGTCTATAAATTAAAATTAATTATTTAATAAATGCAATCGATAGTATCCCTATATCATCGAATTCAGGTACCAGATTCCACAAACGTTAAACTAATGGTTAATTTTGCTCCCCACGAATCTTCGAAATAGCTAATCAGGAATATTTAGGAATATTGAAATCAAGGATTATGTTACTTCATCAGGAATGGTAATCATTCCCTTTGCGCTGTGTGATAAGTCAAAATGTTCAGACACCGCGTAGATTAAAGGGTGCTAACTGTCATAGTGTGAAATTTTATTTTAGTAAAGATTTCGATCCGCGATGGCGATAATTTTCTGAATAACCAGTAATAATTATTCCGGGTTTCACGAATTTCAATATGTACTTTCTCTCATCAAATTTTAAATAAGGAATTATTTTCATTGCATAAATATTAAATGGATTTAGTATGAATTTTTAAAGCAATCAATTTCTCTCCTACCTAAACCTTGGATTTATAACTAAACTTTTGTTTCCTCGTGAACCCTAAGCAGACAGTTATTAAATTGCCACAGATGACTTGGATAGGCCTGTAGACACGTGTGTGAGGCATAGATAGATCGATATTTGTATTCAACCTTTCGTCACACCATAAGAGTAGTGTAGATTGTCCATCCACAATAATTACTCGACGACAAATATTATTTTGACGTTAATACGCCAAGTTACGATTAAAATAAATTATTTTTAGATTACGTTATGTCCAATCACCTAACTATAATGATATTTTAGAAGAGCCAATGCCTCTCGAATGGATACCCGCCCATGTGGCAGAAGAATGGCGTCGTGCTTGGAAGAGAGCACGACCGACAACAATCCTCGAGGAGCCTCAATCCAAAAAACCACATCCGACCACCTGACAGATACTGGGCCTGGAAAACGACCCCCGTAGGGTGAACGAGCGGGTCTGCCAGCAATACCCTGCCGAAGAAATCCGAGACCACGCGCGGGACCTCCTCGCCCAGTGGGAGAGGATTCAAGAACAGGTTGATCTGAACGTGGTCAAAGCCCGCATGTATCTTGCCAATGTCGAAGAGGACATCTTCGTCGGGCGCATCGCGGAGGCCTATCCAACTCGACCGGTCCGCAATACCCGGCGACCAGTAGCTATTATCCAAGGCTACTCCCCGGAAGAAGGGGTTAGGAAATTCTTTGAGGAACCCTGATTCCTCGGACAAAGGAAACATAGACCATAATTTGTATCATTAGTTTTATTGAAATTTAAAATTTAAAAAATGTCGTTCGTTTTAATTTTCTTTGTGTATAAACTCATGCTTGTAACTATGTTTTGTAGTAATCAGAATTTTGATTTATTAAGTCCATAAAGAAATTTAAAGATTTTTTATTGTAGCGATGACAACTACTCAACTACTACAAACCGAATTAGACCATTCTAGACGTACGAACGCGAATAAATTTGTATTTATGGTTAATCAAATCCCAAGTAACAGGCTACAAATTATGATTTGCAGGAGATCATCATTATGAGTACTCGCGCCGTATCCCCGAACCATCATTCTATCTCTACCGGTTAATATAGATCTGATTTTGAACTTTTTTACACAAGGGACAGAGTAAAGCGAGCATAGGTCTTCCATCGACAGCTCGTTGAACCCGAGGGTTGTCCGAGCAATTACAGTATTAGTAATAGTGCTCACTTTTTGCGGACAATCCACCCACTCGAACACATTTCCAACGTTGCCTAGCAACGGGTGCCGAGTGGTAGCTAGAAAACTTTTGTATGGCGTTACTGGGGCAACAATAAGACGATTTAAACAAATAACGAAACCCTGTAACCCACCAATACAAAGACGGGTCTCTTTGTATTTCGGATGGGTCTGGAGCTGGGTTGTGTCATGAAATGATAGGACTCCGCGATCCTACCATTGGCAATGTCATCCTCGACGTTTGCCAGGTAATTACTGGCCCAGTCTACCAGGAAGTTGACCCGGCGCTGACGGTCCTTGAGGCATGCCAGAAGTGCTCGAGCCCGATCATGAATTTCTTGGCCAGGCTGGGGTCACCTGGTTGTCTTCTGTGCTTAAATTGTCTCATGGTATTCTCCACCATGAGCATATCGTCCCGCCAGTTTTCTCCCGGTTGGGGCATATCGGGGTATTTCTCCTTTCAGATGCGTCTCCATATTTGTCGCCACTGATCTGCGACGCGGGTGGGAACATAGACGAGGGATCCCGATTCTTCTGAACGAGTAATAAATTTAAAGCGAACTAATTGAGGAATTTTTATAATTAAATTTGTCCATTCGCTTGGAGTATATTTGAGAACGTTACCACCTAGGTCTTGGTAGGGTGAGCGAATGTCCTAGTTCAATGGTTAAGTAATGGTTTTAATAGGTAATTGATGCGGCGTAGTATCAATGTTAATTTGGGGAGAAATAAACAGATTATGACTGAAATTATAATCGCATGGCAATGAACAATTAGTTACAAGTAATTAGAAACACAAAAAATTATGAGTCAACCCTTAAACACTACTCAAAATAGTTAGGCCACTCAAGAGTCCATTAATTAATTCGAAGACAATTGATGTATCTAAATTCAAACATAGTTCCGAGTGGAAAAAACTTTTACAAAATTTCGTAAAGATTAATTTGAAATGGGCGTCATACTTGAAGGTTTTATGGAATTAAAATACCTAGAATGATTTAAGAATGGTAAGACTATCCAAACACTTCCTAAACTAGTTCAATTCTCTGAAGAATTCACATAAGTCGAAAAGCCTAATAATTTGAAATTTCTAGAGTGGTTCAAAATAATTAAAGTAATGCAGGTAATCAGAATTTCCAAAAAAATTGATTTAAAATAATTAGGACCGTCATAAAATAATTTGCATGATTAGGGTTTTCCAAAATGCTTTAGGCTAATTAAAATTTTTCCATAAAATAACTTAAATGATTAGACTTTTCTGGAATAATAAAACTATTTAAAAATTTCGTAAATTAGTTAAAATAATTCAAAATTTCGTTAGATAAATTAAATAATTAGGATTTTCTAAACTAATGAAAATAATTCAAAAGTTTGTTAAATAATTTGAATGATTAGAATTTTATAAAGTAATCAAATTAATTTGAATTTTGTTAAACAATTTAAATAATTAGAATTTTTTAACTCAGATAATAAAACTACCTATTACGCCGTAGATCTAACTCTAGCCGTCAAAGTTTGGGATCAAAAATTCATAACGATGGGAATTGGATGAGAGTAAGTTAAATATACAAGTAAAATAATCAGATCGGAATTTAGTTCTATAGAGCATCGATGTTTTACCATTCCTCATTCGACAAAATGTGATTGTTAAATTAAAAATAATAAAATTTATGTTTGGGCTGTTTCTAGGATCTACTGTTTATCAGTTTTAAGTCGTGATATTTTCCTGCGTAGTAATTGTTGGGCCAGCACACAAATAGCCTTGAGAATTGTTTAAATGCATCAGTAATACAGCACGAAAACCCAGCACCAAGATAACTTAAAATATAATATACAACACCAATTAAACATTTTAAAATCAGAGAGAATATAAATAAATATAAAATCAAAAACATAAAAAGTAAAATAAAATAAATACAAAATGCATCAAGAACCGCACGAAATTTACATAAAAAATAACATAATAACAAGAAAATTCGACCGTAAAATGACCATTTATATAAAATTAAAAATTAATGAATTAAATGAATAAAAATAAAATATTTTTGGATGAATAAATTTAATTAAAAATGTTAAAAATAAATTACCAATTTAAATTAAGAAATAAATAAAAATTTAATGTAGATAACATAAATAATTTCAAAGTCGAATTTTGTTTAATCGCAGTAAAACTAACACGCAAGGTTAAAGCCAAATTATAGGTATAAATACCGATGTGTTTTCACAAATTTTCAGTCTTATTTTTCGGAGAAAAAATTTCATTACAGAACTGTATAACTGGTTGTATAACTGGTTGAGAGCCGTGCATTCAGGCAATTAACACGGGTAAGTGTTTTGCCTGAACACGATCACTCTCAACTGGTGCAATATTATTAATTGATTTTTTCGAAGGGAATTGATGGGTAATTTTTCAATTGAATTTATGGATGACTTTTCAGATAGAATTTATGTATGATTTTTGTTTTTCAAATTGAATTTATGGATAATTTTGTTTTTCCAATTGAATTTATGGATGATTTTTCGAATCGAATTTATGGTGATTTTTCTAATTGAATTTATGGATGATTTTTCGAATCGAATCTATGGGTGATTTTTTTAATTGAATTTATGGATGATTTTTCAGATCAAATTTATGGATGATTTTTCAAATCGAATTTATGGATGATTTATCGAATTAAATTTATTGGATTTTCGAAGTAAATTTTATGGAATGGATACAATGAATTTCAAATGTATGTGGCCGATGTAATATGCTGAATAAATATTTTCTATCTATAGCCTTAGTGCATCGAAACTTTTATTCCAAATGCTATGGTAAAATATTATTTGTTATTCCTTTTCCGGCCCACAGCCAAAGACACATCACAAGTTAATAAAATCAAACATATTATTCGAACCATGTAAATGTGTGGAATATCGCCAATGATTCGAGCCCGTGAAGGCTCCGGAGTGCGGAACGCAGGAGTTGGAACGTCAATATTATATGCAGATAGGGAAATTGGATGCTCCTTCATCATCTGTTTCCTGTAAAATTGACATAAATTTTTCACAACAATCGGCTCAAAATATCTAACACCGAGTAGTCCAGTGGGCACTCATTAATTATGAAATGAACATACATAGATCTTAAGGACAAAGAGAGAGAATGGGTAGTGGGGAAAATTGCGAAATCGTTGCAACAGTTAAAATGAATAGCCATCGGAAAAAGATTAATCCGAACGACCAAAATCATGAAAAATAATGTTTTTAAATAAGAATTAAATAAATTAATTTGGGTTGAGGCGGAAAATGTGGGCGGGACGCTGCTCAGATTTTCCGAAATAATTCAAATACTTAACAAAAATAGTAACGTAAAAATGGAACGCGTAAAATAAGGGTGGAACGCTGCTCAAATTTTCAGAGTCAATGAAAATACTTTGTCGAAAACTGTAGAATAGGGATGAACCGTAAAATAAGGGCGGAACGCTGCTAAAATTTTCGACTTTACAAAAATACTTTATCGAAAACCGAAAAATACAGATGGATTACGGCTAATGTTGTATACCAATAAAAAATTTTAACGCTGAAGAATAAGGACGGATCCCTACAAAATCTTAATAATAATAACGATAATGATAAGGGTAATGGTGATTATAATAATAATAATAAAATAATAATAATAATAATAATAATAATAATAATAATAATAATAATAATAATAATAATAATAATAATAATAATAATAATAATAATAATAATAATAATAAAAATAATAGTAATAATAATAATAATAATAATAATAATAATAATTATAATAATAATAATGATAATAATAATAATAATAATCATGGTATTCGTAGTAATGATGATAATAATTATGATAATAATAATAGTAGTAATAATCATAGTAGTAATAACAATAAATATAATGGTAGTTATAGTAATAAAAATAATAATAAAGGTAATAGTAGTAACAATTAAGAAAGGTAATATATATAATAGTAACAATGATGATGCTAGTAATGATAATAGGGAACATTGTAGTTATAATAGGGATAAGAGTAAGAGATGTACTGTGTTTACTTAACATAACCAAAGGTTTACAGACCATAAAAAATCATCAACATGGAAAATAATAAGAAGGACCAAGCGAATGGACATAAAGATAGATGATATGAGAGTATAGGTTAACATTTGAAAGAGATAGGAGAATAATGGGACCTAAAAATCAAAAGCGACCACAGGTCTTCTATCGTCAGCTCGTTGGACCCAGAGATCGTTCGGTCAATTATAGCATTAGCAATAACGCTCACTTTTTGCGGACGATCTACCCACTCGAACACAGTTCCAACGTTGCTTAGCAACGGGTGCCGAGTGGTAAGCAAAGGAAATATTTGTATGGGGTTGTCTGGGTAACAACCATATAGTTTTAAACATCAACTCCCAGAAACCCACCAGTTTGTTGAATTATAAAGTTGAAAATTATGAAATTTGTCACTGTTGTTGGGCCAGAACGTAAACGGCCTTGAGGAATGTTTAAATGGATCAGTAACACACACGCAAATATAACACGCAAATTTAAATAAACTTATTGAAACATCAATTAAACCCTATCAAATATGAGAAAAAAGAGAATTAAATATAAATTAATAAACATAAAAATAAATTAAAATAATAACAAAACGCACCAAGATCCGCACGATACCAACACAAATATAACAAGAAAACACAACAAATTCGACAAAATTGAAAAATTAATAAAAGTTCATGAAAATGAAAATTAAATCAAAAAATTTGAATTAGTAATAATTCAATAAAAATTCTAAATGAAAAATTATTAAAATAAATTGAAAAATAATAAAATTAAAGAATAGAATTCACTAGAAAATAACAAGGTCGAATTTTGTTTTACTGCATCAAATTTAACATGCGAGGTTAGGGACAGAAAATAGGTATAAATACTGATCCATTTTCACATTAAAGTTAACCATTTTAAAAACCGTTTTTCAAACGAAAGCCATTTTTGAAACTATTTTCAAAACGAATTTTGTTTAAAAATCTATATTTAGGACTTACTTTTAGGTGAGAATTAGTTTATTTGGAGCTCTCTCTCCACGTCACATCCTCGCAACCTCGGTAGAGCTCTGCGTGGATGTCGGCGTGGGGAAAGATGCATTTTTATGCTTTTATGAAAGTAGTGGGATGTGTCACCGCTAGATCATGTCACCGCTGGATCAACCCCCCCCTCGGGGGGTAAAAAAATTATTTTTTTTCTAAGTCTAAAAGTACAAAAAATTTTTAAGACAAAGACAATGACTCATTCAAGGTCATTGGATGACTCATCAAACACTTTCAAGGTCATTGAAACAAAGACCATGACTCATTCAAGGTCATTGGATGACTCATCAAACACTTTCAAGGTCATTCAAAATTTCTCAAGGTCATTCAAAATTTCTCAAGGTCATTCGAAATTTTCAAGGTCATTCGAAATTTTTCAAGGTCATTCAAAATTTCTCAAGGTCATATTATTTTTAAACATTTTAAAATTTTAATTTACTACTTATTTTTATAAGTAGTATATATTTTGTAAATTTATTTTATTATTATTATTATTATTATTATTATTATCATTAATATTATTATTATTATTATTATTATTATTATTATTATTATTATTATTATTATTATAATTAAAATTTTTTATATTATTATTAATATTATTATTAATATTATTATTATTGTCAAGGTCATTGAACGACTCATCATATTTTTTCAAGGTCACTCAAAAATTCTCAAGGTTATTCAAACAAAGACCATGGCTCATCAAAAATTTCTCAAGGTCATTCAAAATTTCTCAAGGTCATTCAAACAAAGACCCTGACTCATCAAAACTTTTTCAAGGTCATTCAAGCAAAGACCATGACTCATTCAAGGTCATTGGATGTTAAATGTAGATACATATGAGACTTTAAAAAGAGCTAAAAACGAATTATATGATGATATTATATATTTAAATAAGACCATTGGTACTATCAAAAATGAATTAAGAAAATCAATATTAGAATTGAAAGAAAATCATAAACTTAATGAAAAAATGATGAATCAAGTTCAATATAGTATAAAATTAACAACTGATCAGTTCAATCGTATAATGAAATTACAACAACACCCAGTTAACAGTGGCGGCAACAGCTTGAAAGAAGTTAACAATGCCAACAAATCATCATTGTCATTTCCATTATATATTTTTACATATTTTCTTAGTATTACATGATTCTGATTGGTCGAATATAGTATAAATAAGCTTACACTTTCAAATATTTTTATAAAATGCCAGAAACTAAATTTTTTATAACTTTGTTGAATGAGCTGGTCTCTAATAATAGAGAAGAAGATGAAATCATTAAAAACATGAAATTTATGGTAAACCGTACCGAGAAAATCGTTGAAGACATCCCATTCGATTATGAAAAAATTCTCAATTTGCCACCATTGGAGAGAAAGAAAGCATTCCAATCAATATTTAGTTACATGTTCGATGAAAATAATAAAAGGATGCGAATAATAGTAGGATTAATGTACATGAAACACATGATATTAAAATCTGGATCCGACTATGAAAATTATTTCCAATGGTCTATAGAGGTATATTACTTTATATTGTTAATAATTTATTATTATTTAGGTGATAGAAACAAAAATTGATCCGTGGGTAGAATCAAACGGTGGGTGGACAGCTATTATTCAAGGTGCCACAGAAGCCAAACGCTCTGATATTTATATCGAGAATTGCAAATTTTTATTAAAACTATTCACTGGAGTATCTGTTTTATATTTATGTAACAAGGTTTATCATAGATTTTAATAAATATTTCTTTGTTATTTTTATTAATAAAAACTATATTTTAAAGATTTATTGATTATTACATGTACATTCTTCATCACCACAAGATTCTATCATAATATTTTCTATAACATGATCAATACAATTCTTAAATTCGGTAGGCTCATCTTTAATAATTTCGGTAGCTTCTTCAACATTAATAATTTCTTCAGAATCATTAATAATTTCACTATCTCCATCATTAACAATTTCATCACTCTGACATCCAGAATCACTCTGACATTCAGAATCGCAATCCGATTCTTTACTCAATGCTTCAACTAGAGTCAACATATCTCTAATTTTTACACCGGTTATTTCTTCAAGTTTATCAAACAAAAAGTTTATTAAATATTCTAAACGAAATTAATTAATTATTATATATTTTTATATTTTACCTTTTTCAGACATCATTTTAACACTATTTTAAAACTACTTATAATTTGTTTATAGAATAACAAAGAAACATTAATACATTTATTAAACACTATACATTAAAATAACTGTGAAAGTCTAGCAGTAACAATTTTCCCGATTTGAGAAAGCACATCGTTTTGATCTGCTTTATATCCTTGGATTGTTATTGTTATATACCAGTTTTCCTGTTCTTTGAATCCTATTTCTGTAAATGCATCATAATATCTGGTATATTGACTCGTGAAGAAACCATTTTCATTGCATTTTAAATTGGAATTGATCTTTTTGAATGTATTATCAATATCCTTGATATCTAACATTGAGAGAGTACCAGCAAGAGATTGAAATTGCGTTTTATTAAGTTTGACTGGATTTGTCAATTGCATATTGATAGGCTCCTTTAAAAAATACATTTTATAATTGTGGAACATCTGAACTGGTTGGACACTTATTTTCTTGGTCATGTTTGATTTATGATGTTTATAATGTGGTGACGCACTTTTATACCCTTGACAGATACTGATTAACCAATCAGAATCATGCATGATCACAAAGACAATGCATGATAAGTGCATGATAAGTGCAAGACAAGTGCGTGACTGGAAAACTGTATGTGAATTAACTCGTGGATTTTGTATGTGATTTTACGCATTCATCTATATAAAATGTATTAATAATATCACGTATTTTATTATTATTAATATTTTTATTATTATTATTATAATTATTATTATTATTATTATTATTAATATTATTATTAATATTATTATTAATATTATTTTTATTATTTTTATTATTATTATAAATATTATTATTATGTGTTTAATTAAAGATAAGCTAATGCATCATCACAAAGACAGTGCATGATAAGTGCGTGATCACAAATACAGTGCAAGATAAGTGCGTGACTGGAAAACTGTATGTAAATTAACCCGTTGAGTTTACATATATGATTTTACACATATCATCTATATAAAATGTATTATTAATATCACGTGTTTTATCATCATTATTATTATTATTGTTATTATTTTAATTATCATGATTTTTATTATTATTATTATTATTACTATACTAATAAAATTACTATTTTTATTATTGTTACCAACATCAAAATAAAACTATTACTATCAAAAACATTTATTATTATTATTATTATTACCAAAAATAAAACTAACAAAACAACAAAAATAAAATACAAAACATTTATTACCAACACTAAAACTGTCAAAACAAACAAAAATAAAATACAATCATTTTCTTAACAGTTTCATTTTTGAAAATTTCGTATTGAATTTGTAAGATTCCATTCCACATAGCGTTGATATCTGAAATCACAACAGCTACACCCCAGAATGCAGGGGTATTCAGTTTCCAACTCCTTGACCATTCGGTTTATTTCATTATCCCAAAGAGCTTGCTTAATGAGATTGGAAATATCTATTCTTGTTTCATTGTATATTAACTGTTGATGCATTGACGGTTCTTTATTCTTCAAAATCTCCTTTATTTGAGGATAGTAATAAATAATGCGATCTATTATCATTGGGACATATTGGTCTAAATAAAATATAAAAAAATAAAAAAAAAAAAGATAAATTTACCGTATTCAGCGATATTTTTCTTTGGCATAGCATACATAATATTTTCCATTTTAAAAATGAGATCAAATGAATAAGCAAGTTGTTTTAAACAATCATTGGCCAATCAGATATCGACCAATCCGGTGATTTCATTTTGTATGTCACAAACAATATTTTTGTATTCTAGATTTCGCACCCCTAATATAACTATTTTGCCACTAGCAAACACGTTAACACACATTGGGTTGTATTTTAAAAGCCTCAGTGCAGGAAATAATTCTGGTTCGAACATACAAAGACATTTTGTTGACATGTTGTATAGATTGATAGATTGTCCCATATCCATGGTAACTGTAATTGACTGTATTTTAATATCCTTTATTCTATATTGTAATTTATTGACATCTAAAGGTTTCTTACATCCCATGATTCTGCATTTGCCGGATTTGAAAAATATTATAGGATATTTTCCACTCCTATCTACAATTTGCTGTGGTTTACCATGTGGAAACGTCATTTTTGATACATCGAAAGTTCCTTTATAATTTATATTTGATAGCATAATTAAACAATAAAGAAATATTAAGCTATATATATAATTTTTAGGAAGATTCATTAAATCATATAATATAAACAAAAACCTATAATTATACAAATTAATAATGGAATTAAGAAATGATGCTGTATATCAAATCGTCGGCCCAAGTGGTAGTGGTAAAACTATGTTTGTGTGTAAATTACTGAAATCTAATTTATTTCAAACAAAATTCAACAAGATTTATTGGCATAGAGGTGCAGATGAAGAACATGGATTAACTCAAGATAATTTCTGTAAATTGAAAAACATGAAAATAGTAAAGGGTTTCGATAAAAACTGGTCAAGTCGATTAAGGAAAGGTGATGTCATCATTATTGATGATTTGTATCAGGAAGCTAATAAAGAAAAGGATTTTAATAATTTATTCACAAAAATTAGTAGACATGTTGGTGTTACTGTGATCTTTATTACTCAAAATCTATTTCATCAGGGTGGCGCCCATCGAACAAGGAATTTAAATGTTCAATATTTAGTTATTTTCAAGAATCCTAGAGATGCAACCGTTATTGATTTTCTTGCTCGACAGGCATACCCTAATAATCGTAATTTTCTCATCAGTGCATTTCAAGATGCTACAAAATCACCACATGGATATATATTTCTTGATTTCACACAACAATGCAATGATGATTTACGGTTAAAAACCGATATTTTCAATAAAGAAGGTGCCATGGTATATAAACAAAGTTAAAAACTTTAACACGTAAAAATGTTTATGAAATCCAGGCTTAAAAATATCCGAAAACTTAGACAAAGTATTAAAAAGACAATAAATAAAGTTCCACCAAAAACCAGTTATACACCATCTAAAAAGCTAATAACCGAGAATTACCCTGCAATGAATCTTATTTCGAAAAACATTATTAAAAAGAGTAAGAAAACAGATAAAATTGTAAAAAATCATAGGAGTTTCCCATATTTTAATGCATTGTTAAAGGCTTCGAGTATGAAAGAATGTCTATTTTACAATCATTTCCAACTTTGTTGTCGATGATTTACTCAAAATTCTATTAAAAGTAGTCAGAGGTAAAATTAAAATCAGTAATTCTAAAAAACTAGTACTGAATAAACATCGTAAGCCTTTGTTATCACTAGTAAATAATAAAAATCGTAAGCAAATGAGAAAAATCATATATAAACAACAAGGTGGTTTTATTGGAGCAATGTTACCATTAGCATTATCATTATTATCACAATAAACGATGGGGCAATCATTACCTAATGTTAAATTAAAATTTAAATCATCTTGTTGTAATGGAGAAGATTTGGACGAACCAGAAGACGAAGCAGGTTTCGGTGGAGTGGCAAAGTTAAAGAAAAGAGTCCCAAAGTCGAAAAAGGAAACGCAAAAGTGGTTGTCAGATCAGCTTGCGTACAGTTTAAACAAACCGATGCGGAAAAGATTTCCAACGAGAGCTTATAAGACATTCGGTATTAATGATTTATGGCAAATGGATTTGATGGAGATGATACCGTATTCGAAAATTAACAAGGGTTATAAATATATTTTAACATGTATTGATGTTTTCAGTCGTTTTGCTCGCGGTGTACCAACAAAGACAAAATCTGCAGAGGAAATATCTAAAGCAATTAATAATTTATTTAAAAAATGGGCATCCAGACAATTTGCAAACCGATTTAGGTATTATTATTATTATTATTATTATTATTATTATTATTATTATTATTATTATTATTATTATTATTATTATTATTATTATATTATTATTATTATTATAGGCAAGGAGTTTTACAATAGTAAAGTTAAGCAAATCTTGGATCGTCTCAAAATAAATCATTATTCTGTACATTCTCATACAAAGCCGCACATGTTGAAAGATTTAACCGGACATTGAGGGATAGATTAAAGAAATATTTCGTGCATCAAGGTAATAAAATATGGATAAATGTATTACCGAAAATACTTGTTAGTTATAATAATTCTTCGCATCGAGGTCTGAATGGTTTGAGACCCGTAGATATCAGCTCGAAAACACGAGTACAGTCTAAAAAAGTTGCTATTACAACACCAAAATATAAAGTTGGTGATCACGTTAGAATTAGTAAAATATCTGCTTCACCTTTCATCAAAAATTTCGATAGGTAATTGGAGTGATGAGGTATTTCAAATTACTAAAATTAATACTAAAACAGAGTCCTGTAATGTATGTTATTAAAGATAGTGATAACAATTTAATACAAGGGAAATTCTATGAACAGGAATTACAAGTTATTTCCAAACCTACAGTGTTCAGAATTCAGAAAATATTGAAAACTAAAATGGTGGGTAAGGATAAACAATACTATGTCAAATGGCATGGATATCAAAAACCCTCATGGATATCATCAAGAGACCTAGTAAAATGAGTTTCTATACAATTTTACCGAGTAATAGTTGCCCACTAATCCATCCGGAAAATCAAGCAAGTAAATTTATGGTTGATCTTCAAAATCCTATTTATTTACATGGAAATTGGGAAGTTGCTTTGCAAGACTTTACATTTGTGTACAATACATTCCCATTTTATAGTCATTGTAAAATCGGATTCAAGAAACGTGTACCCAAAACCTGTAGTGGTATTTTCACAATCAATAATTTTGAACGATATTGTCATATTCCGAATCAGATTTTAGATGAAAATAGTGGCATGTTTTTCAAAGATGGATTGAATGTTAGTTGTGATTTTAGCCCATTTACAATAAAGTTTAAAAGTATTGAGGATGCCAAGCGAATGGGTTGTGATAAGCTTAGCATTGTTGTTCCTGGAACTGAATACCTAATACAATTCAAAACATTTGATGAGAAAAGTGTAACGATCGAGAACATCAAAATATCTGTATCATATATTAATGAGGTGGAAGATACATTTACATTTACTAATGAATTATATATTGAAACACTTGAAGAATTACATAAATATATTTCATTCAATTGTTTACATATATTAAAACTATTGAATTTCTTAAAGATGGAATATGCAAATTCAGTCTAATTCATAACATTTGTGAAGTTACATTTGATAAGAATTTGGCTAATACATTGGGATTAGATAAGCAAACATATAGGCAAGTGCTTTTTGGTGTACGCAAACCAAAAATAATAAAACTCCATAGGCAAATGTTCTATATACTAACATCATCGATCCTATAATTGTTGGTGATTCTTTGGTTCCTCTTTTGAAATCTGTTTGGGTTGATAAACATGATCAGGATGAAGTTGTCAATATAAATATCGATAATCCCATGTACTTACCGGTATCAACATCATGTATAAACAATAATAGAAATAAATATTCGTGATGATAGCGGTAAATTTATTGAATTTAGTAAAGATACAAAAACTCATTTGACATTACATTTTCGTAAATTAGATGGCCAATAACGATATTATTAGTATGTATAGTGGTAGCCAAAGTGGTGGCGAATACCATATTTATTGGTAAACAGTATGGATCAGGTTGGTTGAGAACAATTGGTAGATTTGCACTTCCTATTCTTAAACGCCTTGGTAGTTTTGGTATGAAAACTGCTAAAGATGTGATAAATGAATGAGCAGAAAATATTGCCATCTCTGAAATCAAATGCATTATCCGAGTTAGGGAAAGTTCTACCTAGTGTTGCAGGTATGTTTCAAAAACACCGAAGCGCCAGCTCAAAAAACGTAAAAGACATCATAAACATATAAACAAACAAATGAAAGGACATGGAACTATATTTCAAAAATGATTTGTGGTAAATCTGAATTGTGTTTATTTGATAGACCATCTCCCCAAGCAGTAATTGAAATGGGGGCCTTTGAAGATGTATTCCCGATGAATTCTATTATGGATAGTAGAACTGATATTGAATTTTATATTAATGGTTCCCAAACTGAATATCTAGATTTGAACGATACATTGTTAACTGTTCAGATCAAAGTTGTAGATAAAGATAGAAAACCGTTGGTGAACCTAGTGATGTAATACCAAACAATTTCTTGTTTCATACGCTTTTTAAAGATGCAGTTCTCGGATTTAATAATATCAAGATTGAGGGTGGAAACAGTACATATATTTCACAAAGCTCTAATAGAAACTATTATAAATTACAATAGCGATACTAAAAATACATGTTTAACTCCTATGGGTTATGGTAGTGATGATGATAGGAAAAAGTGGATTAAAGGATCGAAATTATTTACCATGTGCTCATCATTACAACTCGATTTTATGGATCAACCGAAATATTTACTCCAGGTGTTAATGTGCACATTAGATTGAAAAGATCTGATTCGGCATTATCACTAACAAGTGCCACCACAGCTCCAATTCTTCAATTAGTTGATGCAAAATTATTGGTAAGAAGAGTTCGGGTTGAGCCCTCTGTATTAGCCGGTCATCAACTGGGGCTTAATTCTAAGCATGCAATATATCCATTGAAAACAAAGGAAATTGTTCAATTTGCAATTGCTAAGGGATCAGCTTCCTTCTATAAGGAACAAATATTTGGAGATAGAAGAATGCCCAACTTTATATTGGTAACATTTCAAAGTGAATCTCATATAATGGATCATACTTAACATCGAGCTCAATTTTCAAAAACTTTGGTGTAACATCGCTAACTTTATCGAAAAATAGTGATTATAGAGAAACATATACTCAAGATTTCGAAAATGATAATTATTGTGCTACATATATGCAGAGTATAGTTAGAATATGGGTTATTTGGATAAAAACCTTAATTGTGGTATAACTCTTGAAGATTTTAAAAGCAAATATCCATTCTTCACATTTGTTTTGGCACCCGATTTCGAATTTAAATCAGAGTCAATTACCTCAAAATGGAAATTTACGATTAGATATAAAGTTTGCTAAAGCTACAACTGAACCGGTACATGTTGTAATATATGGAGTATTTGAAAATGAGGTTCAAATAACTGCAAACAGAACAGTACTAGTTTGAACAGAGTTCAAACATTGTTGGTTTGAACGAACATTGTTGGTATAAATGTATAGATAATTTATGATAATTTGTCATGGAGTAAGTTTTTAAATGTATTATTAATATTATTGATGTAGTTCTGTTCAGGTCTATCGAATTGGAAAACAAATACTAGGACATGAATTTTTAGGGTTTTTCTCTTGAATAAAATTCCATATTTACGTAATAATCAAGCCATTATCGTCATACTCAATCATCTCATCTCGGTGGAGAACATTGGTTAGCAATATATATGAAGCCTAGCAAGATATTTGTATTTGATCCTATGGGTTCTATTATCCGGCTTTAATGGTTTCGAAACTGCAAACAATGGGTAAACCTATTGTGTATAATAAAACTATGTATCAAAAACCATGGACCTTAACATGTGGTCAACATTGTTTAGCATGGTTATTATCCAAACGATTTGATGTATAATAAATGTATTAATGTTTGTGTTATGTTTTATTATTATTGTCATGTTTTAACTAACAATATATATATATTTTTAAATATTATTATTATTATTATTATTATTATTATTATTATTAATTATTATTATTAATATTATTATTATTATTAATATTAATTATGTATGTGATTTACATTATTCAATGTTAACAAAGCCAGTGCATGATAAGTGCATGATTGTAACAAAGACTCGCATATCATCACGTGATTTACAAAGACACTGCATGATAAGTGCATGATTAAGTAACAAGGAACGCATACATACACACTCAACACTGTATGTAATTTACAAAGAATCACATACATACTTTTGTTTGTATGTGAATTACAAAGAAAAACACATACATACTTTTGTTAGTATGTGATTTACAAAGAAAACATACCTACACAATATAAGCTGCATGCGTAAAAATCTCTCACCTATATGTGTGTATTGCTTAAATGTGATTGGCTAAATCCTGAAAATATTATTCTCTTTATAAACATATGCAAATTCAAAATCTATCACAATTAATTCATAAATTTTAATATGGCAGGACAAAATAATATTTTAAGAAGTCTTCTAACTTCATCCATTGGTAATTTTTATTTATTATTTATTACCATTAATCTTTTAGTAAATTTAGACTGGTTCGATGTAACCGAAAATGAGGATCTATTGGATTTGGATGACTTTTTTGGTAAAATTTAATTTTTAGTTAAATGATTTTATTAATATTCTTTTAGATTGTAATAATAATAATGTTGAAAGAATTATTATTGAAGATACTCCCACTTCAATTAATGAAGATGTTTATGAGGTTTATATCTATCGGTAAGTTTAATATTTATTTATTTTCAAAATATAAAAAAAACATTTCAGATGATGATGATGATATGATTCCGGCAACTTACCCAATAATTATTTTGGATGATATAGTGGATGATGCCCCCACTTGTATTGATGGAGATGAATATAGTGGATGATGCCCCCACTTGTATGATGGAGATAAAGTGATAATGCCCCATTGTATTGATGGAGATGATATAGTGGCTAATGCCCCCACTTGTATTGATGGAGATGATATAGTGGATAATGCCCCCACTTGTATTGATGTTGACGATTCTCTGATGATAATATTGATGCAGATTATGTTAGTATTTATTTATTTGTTAAACTTTATTTAAATATCAATTAATTAATTAGATTTTTTAAAATTGTAACGAACTTTAAAGAACTAATTTTTGAAAATTTATGAAAAGTATAAGAATTTTTGTGAAAGTTGAATATACTTGAAGTTAATTATGGAACATTTTATAGCGCAAGAAATTTATGGCAAGATTTTATGAAATCATGCAGGTTGATTCTTAAACTAATTTTAAGGGAATGATTGTGTAAATAAATAAAGGTGTTTTTACTTAAATTTTAGGTTTAATTATATCTACTTCTGTATAGTTTAATAATAAGAAAAAAAAAAGAATAAATAATCTACAGCAAGCATTGAAAACGATATTCATTTATATGTTATAATAATACTTATTTGATGGTGATATAATTGCAGTGAGCATTGCGCTATATTTTGAAAAAATGATACTATTTATATAATTAATCAATAAAATTTTATGTGATAATAAATAATAATAATAATATTTAATTTTATATGATAATAATAGGGATCTACAGTAAGGCATGTAGCTATTCGCCCTATAATATTGCTAATAATAAAGATTGCCAGTGACATGCTATTCACCCTAAATCTTGAAACATTTATTGATTAACAGTGTCTTTTGTGTATAAGACTATGCATATAATAGAAGATTCGCGATGTTGCAATATTTATGCAAAAACAGTGCAAAGCCTGTCTATACATATTGGCACTATATAAGAATTATCATTGAATATTTATACAAGTCTTTATTGTTATAGGAATTGTATAATAATGAAAGAATAAATTTTATGAAATATTTATGTAAAAATAATTATATATATTATATATATATATATTTTTTTTTTAATACAAAGTAGTATTTTAATTATTATTATTGTTATTCAAGGTAATTTTACCCAAAATATTGCATGATCTCAAAGCAATCATGGTGAAATATGTCACGAATAAAACGAAAACAATACTTGATGTCATTAGATTTAATTGCATTAAGTTTCTTTATTTGCCACTGTATGCAAACACATCCCAGTACCATAAACATACAAAGCCTTTTACTACTACATTCACAAAGACCATTTCGCGATTTTCATTTTATAAATAATTAAAGGAGCTGTTTCCGTATCATAATAACAATAACTGTAAATATTCATTTAATATTATAAATTAATATACGCCCAAACAAAATAATACAAAAATAAAAAAAGACCTGCTTTGAAAACATAGGCATCTTAAAATACCAAATAAATGTATAAAAATCGAAGTCATTGAAATCAGGTTGATGACAATCCAATTAATAATGTTTAGATATGTATAAAAGTACATGCTAGATATTGATATTAATTTACTAATACAGTATTATAAATAATGCGATATTGTAAATTATTGCAGACATTGTAAATTAATGTAGATATTATAATATGTAGATATTATAAATATGTAGACTATTGTTAATAATACTATTAATCAATGCTTGTGGTTCATTAGAACCTATACATACAAATTAATTTAACGGCGCCAAGTTAAAAACAATTAAAATTTCAATACTCAGTAGGCGCAACTGATAAAATAATGTGAACTAGAGAATCAGTTCTAAATTATTTGGATGGTTGATAAGATGGCGGGCTGTGATGTTAAAATTCAATTGCTGTTTTAATACAAGTTTGGAAAAAAGATGGGGAAATCCGCGATAATTATTTTTTCCAACAACTCGAAAAAATTTTTCAGATAAGTTTTTATCTAGGAGTAATAAAAACTCAATGAAAAATAGGAAATTTCAGCCCATTTGGGCAGTGGAATGGAGAGTAACTCAATATTTTTAGAATAGGATTTTATACGTTGACCAATTTTCCCCACATAGTCGTTTATCACGGTCATCGATAATATTCAGGACTTCCTTCTGCCTATCTGCATCTAAAAAGCTATGTAAAATTGCTTAAAAATACTGACGAGAAATGCTTCCTTATATAGTATTCTCGGCCAATTCTTAAAAAAGATTTAATTTTTAGAAATCGGAACTAGACCTGCAAGAAGCTTCACCGATTTATTCAAGACGACTTACTTCATGTATATGACGAAATTACGATTGTCCAATGAAAATTAATAAACATTACCCAAAATTTGAAAAGAAAAATGACAGTTTAAATTTTAGCAATAAACGTCCTTTCTTATACTCCAACTGTGATAATTGACGAGGTTCCTGATAGTTATGTCTTCCATCATCCTCATTTAAGTATAATTATCATTCGTTCAAAGCGTCAATTGGCGGAACAGCCTATTTACTTTGCTTTACTTAGAGAAAAAGTGATAGGGATCACTACACCGCGGTGAGTGATCATGATAAATTAATGAATTGTCATCAGAATCCTGACTCTCCAATTCAAATTAGATGTGAACATGGTGCCCAACACTGCCTAAAATTGGTTCAGCTGATATCCTTTAATAAAACATTGTAGCTCTATGCGCTAAAAATCAGACGGGTACAACCCTTTACACGATACCCCGAATAACAAAATTAAAAATTTGAAATTATTCTAAAACCAATCACCCCTCCCATGTAAATTTATTGCCGATTTCGAGTCGTTTTACCCTGATGTTAACATCACCAAATTCATATATGCCATAGTTCAGCAGGACCTTCTTACTAATAATTACTACACATAAAACACAACAATATTTTGAATTTCTGGGGACCTGACTGCTTTCTTATGATTTCTTAAAAAGTAGAGAAATTGCGTGGTCACTTAGTCACCTACCCTTATTATGATTGTTGACAGGGCAAAAGTTGTGTAAGTTTTAATGTCTTCTCGCTGAACCAACGAGAATTATAAATCATGTAGAACTTGCATATCTTTTGCAAGAAAACCAATTGTAAATCCTGCAAAGACCATTATGTCATTCGTACAGGGTAAAAATATCTTGTGCAAGCGTGCCGAAAATGGTACATTTGCGCGTAGCAAAATATATAAGTTGGCTTAATAGTGTTTCATAATTTAAAAGGTTTTACCGTCGGCATCATATTTTAAAACGATTCGCGTCTCAACGGTTTTCCTTCTTGGAATTTAGACATTTGATTCCCTACCTCGACTGAAAAATAATATTCTTTAATTGATACATATAAAAAGATCTGGCTGTTAGATTTATAGATTCAGTATGCAATTTGATAAATTTGCTCTTTATCGAAGGCCTGTAAAACAACTTCTGACACTACCTCTTACTTACTCTGCCCTTTCCTGGTTCATCACTTGATAGAGTCTAAGGGTATAAATTTCCTTATGATTATGCCGGCATCTTGATGTCTTTGAAACTACTTTGAACTTGCCTCCATAAATGGGAGGGTGTGCACAGATGATGAGTATGCCGACTGCTGAATTGGTTTGGGATGACAACAAACTGTGGTATTTGCGCTGGACTATATGATGCATTATTTAAAAGTTGATTGTATTCCTACTCGCTGATTACTTGTTCAACAGTTCTCGTGAAAGGCCATTGCATACAAGGGTCTTGAACTTTAAATTTCTATTTATCCTGAATCGTCATGGGCGTCAGCGCTTATGGACATTACGATGAACCCGATAGAGCTTGTTACAGGACATAGAACATGTTCAATTTTTACGAGGGAGGATACAGAGAGGGTTAACGCTTTGTTAACAAACACTATGTTGCTTCCTTCAGAGGGACACCGAATGCTGTACTATAGACTAAAATACATTTGTACGGTTTGGGCTCTTAGCCAAATTCCTTTTGCCGTATGCTGATTGTTGTTTGGGGTGTATGATGGTTTTGAGTGATGTATTGAATGAGTGTATGAATTGTTGCGGCATATTGAAAATCCTTCCATATGGAATATATACTATGGAAGTTGGGTATTGATAGCCCTGACAAATTTCCATGATTTGTTAACATGACTTTCGATTGGACCGAAACGATGTGCACACCAAATTCAAAAAGTTGAGAAAGCTAATGCTCCGCATTATCCAAAGAAGAATCATGTTCTTCATATGGAGGCTTTCTTCAGCTTTATCTTTCTATAATTAAGTGTTTAAGTAGAAAGATAAGCTAATGCATCATCACAAAGACAGTCATGGATAAGGTAACCGGATCACAAATACCAGTGCAAGATAAGTGGCGTGACTGGAAAACTGTATGTAAAATTAACCGTATTACATATATGATTTTTACACATATCAATCTATTGAAAATTATTATTATATATTCACGTGTTTCATCGATTCATTATAATTATTATGTTATATATTTATTATCATGATTTTATATTATTAATTATATTATACTATCTAATAAAATTACTATTTTATTATTGAACCAAATCAAAATAAAAACATACTACAAAAAACATTCTATTATTATTATTATATACCAAAATAAAACTAAACAAAACAACAAAAATAAAATACAAAAAAAATCATTATGACCAACACTAATAAACTGTCAAAACAAACAAAAAAAAAATACAATTTTTTTCTTAACAGTTTCATTTTTGAAAAATTTTCGATGAAGTTGTAGATTCCCTTCCACATAAACGTTGATTATCTGAAATCACAATCAGCTAACCCAGAAGCAGGGATTCAGTTTCTCACTCCTTGACATTGGTTTATTTCATTATCTCCAAAAGAAGGCGTTGCTTAATGAATTGGAATATCTACTTCTGTTTCATTGTAATTAACTGTTGATGCATTTGACGGTTCTTTATTCTTCAAAATCTCCTTTATTTGACGGATAGTAAAAATAATTGCGAATCTATTTATCATTGGACATATTGGTCTAAATAAAATATAAAAAATGAAATAAAAAAAAAAAAGATAGAGTACCCAGTATTCAGCGATATTTTTCTTGGCATAGCATACATAATATTTTCCTTTAAAAAATAGATCAAGATGGAATAGCAATGTTGTTTAAACATCATGGCCAATCAAGATATTCGACAACAATTCCGGTGATTTCATTTTGTATGTCACAAACAATATTTTGTATTCAGATTTCGCGACCTCCCTAATTTATAACTATTTTTGCCACTAGCAAACACCCTTGAACACACTGGTTTGTATTTTAAAAGCCTCAGGCAGGAAATAATTCTGTTCGAGACATACAATACATTTGGTGACATGTGTTGTATAGAGTTGATAGATTGTCTCCCATATCCATGTAACAGTAATGACTGTATTTTTAATATCCTTATTCTATATTGTAATTATTGACATCTAGAAGCTTCTTACATCCCATGAAATTCTGCATTGCCGGATTTGAATATTTATAATATTTCCACTCCTATCTACAATTTGCTGGGTTTACCAGTTTGAAACGTCATTTTTGATACATCGAAAGTCCTTGATAATTATATTTGATAGCAATAACTTAAACATAAAAAATATTAAGGATTATATATAATTCTTAGGAGAGTTCATTTAAGATCATTATCAATATAAACCAAAAACCATATATACAAATAAAGTGGAATTAAGAAATATGCTGTAATCAAATCGTCGCCCAAGTGGTATTGGTATCAAAACTACTTGTTTGTGAAATACTAAATCTAATTTATTTGCAAACAAATTTCAACAAAATTGCATAGGGTGCAGAGTGAAGAACAGGAATTAACTCAGATAATTCTGTAATTGAAAACAAACATGAAAAATAAGTAAAGGTTTCGAAAAACGGTTCCAGTCGATTACGGAAAGGTGATGTCATCATATGATGGATTGTATCAGATAGCTAATAAAAGAAAAGGATTTTAATAATTTGATTCACAAAATTAGTAGACATGTTGGTGTACTTATCTTATTACTCAAAATCTATCTTCATCAGGGTGGCCGCCATCAACAAGATTTAAATGTCAATATAGTTATTTTCAGCATCCTAAAGATCAACTTTATTGATTTCTTGCTCGACAGGCATACCCTAATAATCGTATTTTCTCATCAGTTGCATTTCAAGATCTACCAAAATCACCACATATTATATATTCTTGATTGCAGCACAACGAATGCATTATTGATTTACGCGTAAAAACCGATATGTTCAATAAAAGAAGTGCCATGTATATAAACAAAAGTAAAAACTTTAACACGTAAAATGTTTATGAAAATTCCAAGCTTTAAAAAAATATCCGAAAACGTAGACAAAGCTATTAAAAAGACAATAAAATAAGTCACCAAAAAACCAGTTATACACCATGCTAAAAAGCTAATAACCGCAGGAATTACCTGCAATGAATCTGTATTTCGAAAAACATTATTAAAAAGAGTAAGAAAAACAATAAAATTTGTAAAAATATCATAGGAGGTCCATATTTTAATGCATTGTTAAAGCTTTCGAGAGGAAAAAAATGTCTATATTTACAATTCCATTTCCAACTTTTTGTGTCGATGATTTACTCAAAATTCTATTAAAATAGTCAGAGGAAAATAAAATCATAATTCTAAAAAACTAGTATTAATAAACATCGTAAAGCCTTTGTATCACTATAAATAATAAAATCGTAAGCAAATAGAAAAATATATGATAAACAGACAAGGTTTTCAGTGGAGCAATGTTACATTAGCCATTATCATTTTATCACATAACTGATTCGGGCCCAATCATTACTAATGTAAATTAAAATAAATCAATCGTGTAATGGAGAAATTTGACGAACCCAGAAGACGAGCAGGTTTCGTGGAGTGGCAAAGTTAAAGAAAAGAGCCCAAAGTCGAAAAAGGAAACGCAAAATGTGTCCAGATCAGCTGTACAGTTTAAAACAACCGAGGCGGAAAAGAATTCCAACGAGGCTATAAGACATTCAGATAATGATTGGCAAATGGATTTGTGGAGATGATACCGTATTTTCGAAAATTAACAGGTTATAAATATATTTAACATTATGATGTTTTCAGTCGTTGCTCGCCGTGACCAACAAAGACAAATCTGAGATGGAAATATCAAAGCAATAATAATTATTAAAAGGGCATCCAGACAATTTGCAAACCCGATTTAGGTATTATATATTAATATATTAATTATGATTATATTTTTATATTATTACATTATATTTTATTTTATTATTATTATTATTATTATAGGCAAAGTTTTACAATAGTTAAAAGTTAAGCTAAATCTGGATCGTCTCAAAGAAAAATCATATTCTGATACATTCTCAATACAAAGCGCACAAGTTGAAGAGGATTAACCGACATGACGGAAGATTAGAAGAAATATTTCCGATGATCAAGGTAATAAAATATGATAAATGTATATTACCGGAAAAATACTGAGTATAATTAATTCTTCGCATCATCGAATGTTTGAGACCCGTAGATATCACTCGAAAACACGAGTACCGTCTAAAAAAGTTGTATACAACACCAAAATATAAGTTGTCGATACGTTAGAATAGTTAAAAATATCTGCTTCAGCCTTTTCACAAAAATTTCGTAGTTAATTGGAGTATGAGGTATTTCAAATTACTAAGGAATTAATACTAAACAGATCCTGTAATGTATGTATTAAAGAAGTTGATAACAATTAATACAAGTGGGAGAATTTCTCTGAACAGAACTACGAATTATTTCCAAACACAGTGTTCAGAAATTCAAAAATATTGAAAACTAAAATGTCGTGGTAAGATATAACATACTAGTCAAATGGCATGGACTTATCAAAACCCAGATAGCATCAAGAGGATCCTAGTAAAATGAGTTTCTATACAATTTTACGAGTATAGTTGCCCACTAATGCCATCCGGAAAATCAAGCAAAGTAATTACGTTGATCTCAAAATCCCATTATTACAGGAAAATTGGGGAAAGTTTGCTTTTGCAAGAGCTTTACATTTGGGTACAATACATTCCCATTTATAGTCATTGTAAATCGGATTCAAGAAAACGATTACCCAATAACCTAGTATGTTATTTTCACAATCATAATTTTAACGATCATCGTCATATTCCGAATCAATTTTAGATGAAAATAGTGGCAGGTTTTTCAAAGAGATTGAAATTTAGTTGTGATTTGTAGCCCATTTACAATTTAAAGTTTGAAAGTATTGAGGATGCAAAGCGAATGGGTTGTGATAAAGCTAGCATTGTTGTTCCTGAACTGAAACCTAATACAAGTTCAAAAACATTTGTGAGAACAAGTCGTAACGGATCGAGAAGAACATTCAAATACTACATATATTTATGATGGTGGGAAGCATACATTTGACATTTACTTAATGAATGAGTATATTGAAACACTTGAGAGATTACATTAAATATATTTCATCAAATTGTTTACATTATATTTAAAATATTATTTGTAAAGATGAATATGTAAATTCAAAGTCTGAATAATAACATGTGAAGTACGATTGATAAATAATTTGGCTAAACATTGGTATTTGATAAGCAAAACATATAGGGCAAGTGCTTTTGGTTTGAGTACGCAAACCAAAATAATAAAACTCCATAGGCATAATGTTCATAGTATACTAACGATCCGATCGATAATTGTTGGTGATTGCTTTGTTCCTCTTTGAAATCTGTTTTGGGGGTATAAACATGATAGGATGAAGTTGTCATATAAATTATCGATTTTAACCCATTACTTACCGGTATCAACATCATGTATAAACCCATATAGGAAATAATATTCGTGAATGATAGCGTAATTTATTGAAATTTAGTAAAGATACAAAAAACTCACTTGACATTACATTTTCTAGAATTAGATGGCCAATACGATATTATTAGTATGTAATAGTGTAGCCAAAGGGTGGCGAAGATCATATTATTGAAACAGTATGAATCGGCTGGTTTGAGAACATGGTAGATTTGCACTTCCTTTCTTAACGCCTGGTTAGAGTTTTGGTATTGAAAAACTGCTAAAGGTGAAAGAGATGAGCAAATATTCCATCTCTGAAAATCAAAGCATTGATCCAGTTAGGGAAAGTTCTACTAGTGTTGCAGGTGAGTTTTCAAAAAACAGAAACTGCAATCAACAACGCGCTCAAAAACGTAAAAGACATCATAAAAGTATTAAACAACGATTGAAAGACATGGAACTTATAATTCAAAAAATGATTTGTGGGTAAATTCTGAATTGTGTTTATTATAGACCATTGCCCAAGCAGTATGAAATGGGGCCTTTAAGAGTGTATTCCGATTGAATTCTAGTTCATGGATAGTGAACTGTATTGAATTTATGATTAATGGTTCCCCAACTGAATATCTAGATTTTGAAGATACATTGTTAACTGTTTCAGATCAAAGTTGTAGATAAGATAGAAGAAACCGTTGGGTTGAAACTTAGGGAGTGTAAATACCAAACAATTCTGTTTCATACGCTTTAAAGATTTGCAGTCTCGGATTTAATAATATCAGGATGAGGGTGAAACAGACATATATTCACAAAAGCTTCTAATAGAAAGTATTATAAATACAATAGCGATACTAAATAATTACCATGTTTAACTCGCGTATGGGTTATGGTAGTGATGATGATAGGGAAAAGTGGATTAAAGGCATCGAAAATATTGACCATGTGCTCATCGATTTTACAACTCGATTGTTAGATCAACCAAATATTTAGCTCCAGTTGATGTGCACATTAAGATTGAAAAAGAGTCTATCGGCATTTATCACTAACAGGAGTCCACCACAGCTCAATTCTGTCAATTAGTGAGTGCAACGAATTATTGGGTAAAGATTTCGGTTTTGAGCCTCTGTATTAGCCGGTCATCAACTGGGGCTTAATTCTAAGCAGCAATATATCCATTTTGAAAACAAAGAGAAATTGTTCAATTTGCAATTCTAAGGGATCAGCTGTCTTCTATAAGAATGCAAATATTTGGAGATAGAAGAATGCCAAACTTATATTGGTAACATTTCAAGTAATTCTTCAAATATATGGGTCGATACTTAAACATCGAGCTCAATTTTCAAAAATTTGGTGTAACAGTCGCATTTATCGAAAAATAGTGTGAGTATGAGAAAAAAAACATATACTCAAGGATTTCCGAGAAATGATAATTATTGTGCGTACTATATGCAGTTGTGATTAGTTAGAGAAATAGGGTTATTTGGGATAAATAACCTTAATTGGGTATAACTCTTGAAAGATTTTAAAGCAAATATCATCTTCACATTTGTTGTTTGGCACCCGATTTCGATTAAGAGCAGAGGCAATTACTGCAAAATGTAATTACGATTAGAATATAAAGTTTGCTAAAGCTACAACTGAACCGTGACATGTTGTAATATGATGGCGAGTATTTGAAAATTGCGGTTCCAAATAACTGCAAACGAACGAGTACTGTTTGAACAGAGTTCAAACAGTTGTTTGGTTTGAACGAACATTGTTGTTAAAATGTATAGATAATTGATGATAATTGTCATGGAGTAGTTTTTAAATGTATTATTAATTATTATGAATGTAGTCTGTCAGGTCTATCGGGAATTGGAAAACAGAATACTAGGACATGATTTTAGGGGTTTTTCCTCTTTGGATATAATTCATATTTACAAATAATCAAGCCATTATCGTCAATCTCAATTTGTATGCTCATCTCGGTGGAGAACTTGTTAAGCCAATATATATGAAAGCTTAGGCTAAGATATTTGTATTTGATCCTATGGGTTTCTATTATTCCGGCTTATAATGGTTTCGAAAACTGCAAAACAATGGGTAAATCTTAGTTGTGTATAATAAACTATGGTATCAAAAACCATGGACCTTAACATGGTGTCAACATTGTTAGGCTCATGTGGTTATTATCCAAACATTTTATGTATAATAGAATGGATAATGTTTGTGTTATGGTTTTATTTATTAGTTTTCATGTTTAACTAACTATAGATATATTTTTAAAATATAATTGATATATTATTATAAATATTTTAATATATTATATATTAAATTATTATTAGTGTTTATAATTTAATGTAACTTAAAAGCCAGTGCATATAAGGTTATGATTTACAAAAACTCTGCGATGATCTCACGTGATTACAAAGACACTGCATGATACAGTGCCATGACTTTAGTAACAACGGAACGGCATACATACACACTCAAGACTGTATGTAATTTGACACAAGAACTGCATATAGCGTATGATTAGTAACAAGGGAACATACATACACACGTCAGACTGTATGTAATTTACAAAGATAATCACATTACATACTTTTGTTGTATGGAATTCACAGAGAAAAACACATACATATTTTTTAGATGTGATTTACAAAGAAATACTACCAATGATAAGCTGCATCGCGTAAAAATCTCTCACCTATATGGTGTGATTCTTAATGTATTGCTAAATCCTGAAAAAGTATATTCTCTTTATACATTGCAAATTTCAAATCTATCACCAATTAATTCATAAATTTTAATATGGCAGGACAATAATAATATTTTAGAAATCTTCTAACTTTCATCATTTTGGAATTTTTATTATTAATTTAATACATAATTTTTAGTTAAATTTAGACTGTCGATGTAACCGAAATGAGATCTATTGATTTGATGAACTTTTGGTAAAATTTAATTTTTAGTTAAATGATTTTATTAAATATTCTTTAAGATTGTAATAAAAGAATGTTGAAAGATATTATTTATTGAAGATTACTCGCACTTCAATTAAGAAGAGTTTTGGAGTTTATATCTATCGGTAAGTTTAATATTTATTTATTTCAAAAATATAAAAAAAAAAACATTTTCAGATGATGGATGATGATTATGATTTCCGGCAACTTACCCCAATAATTATTTTGATATAATAGTGGATGATGCCCCCCACTTGTACTTGATGGAGAATATTATAGTGGTTGATGCCGCACTGTTTGATGGAGGAGATTATAGTTGATAATGCCCCCACTTTATTATGAGATGATATATGGGCTGAAGCCCCACTTGTATTGATTGAAGTGTATAGTGGATAATGCCCCGCCCACTGATGATGTTACATTCTTCTGATGTAATATATGAGGCAGATTATGTTAGAATTATTTATTGTTTAAACTTTATTTAACATATATTAATAATATATTTTAAATAATTTAACGAATTTAAGAATATTTTTGAAAATATGAAATTAGAAGATTTTGTGAAAGGTGATTACTTGAATAATTATGGGAAATTTTTTAATAGCGTTAAGAATTATGAGAGATTTTATGAAATCATGCAGAGTGATTCTTAACTAATTTAGGGAATGATTGTTAAATAATTAAAAGTTTTTTTATTAAATTTTTATATATACTATTCTATTAATAATAAGAAAAAATAATTAACTACAGCCAAGCATTTGAATGAAAACCGTATTCATTCTAATTATGAATAATACTTTTATTTGATGTGATAAATTAATCTGCAGTGGAGCACTCAGCTAATTTGAAAAATGGATACTAGTTATATTAATAAATAATATAGTTAGTGATTAATAATAATATAATAATATATTTTATCATGAAATAATAGTCTACAGTAAGCATGTAGCTATTCGCCCGTATAATTGCTTAATAACAATAATCTGCGTTAGGATGCTATCACCTAATAATTTGAAAACATTTATTATTAACAGGTCTTTTGTATAACTTGCATAATATGACATGATTCGCGAATGTTGCAAAATGCAAAACAAGTGCAAAGCCAGGTCTAATACATTGACTATTAAGATATTATCATTTAAATGTATACAAGTCTTGTATGTTATAGAATTGTATATAATGAAGAGATAATGTTATGCAAATTATGTAAAATAATATATATATATAAATATATAGATATTTTAATACAAGTTATAATTTATTATTATTTATCTCAGGTAAATTTTACCCAAAATATTGCATGATCTCCAAAGAATCATGGTGAAAATGTCACGGAAACAAACGAAACAAACATGTCCATAGATTTATTGCATTAGCGTTTTATGCTGTAGCGAAACATCCCAGATCCATAAAGTAACAAAGCTTTTTATAACATCACAAAGTACGTTGATCCATTTAAAATAATAAAAAGAGCTTTTCGCATCAGTAATAAAAATAATGAAAGTTTATGAATTAAATAGGATTACGCCCAACAAAAATAACTAAAAAAAAAGACCTGCTGACATATGCCCATTAAAAATACCAAATAAAACTTATAAAATATCGAAAGGCATTAAATCGAGTTGATGACGAATCAATTATTATGTTAGATATTTGATAATAATTAGATTGAGATTATTACTATGTAATTTAATTTACTACATTTAAAAATAATTATTTGTAAATTTATTATATTATTATATATATTATTCATTATTATCATTATCATATTATATTATTATTAAAAGTATTACTATTATTATGATATTAATTATTTATATTATGATTAATAAAAATTATATTATATTAATATTAGATAATATTATTATTATATTGTCAAAGGCATGAAAACACTCATTCAGTATTTTTTCAAGTCACTCAGAAAAATCTCGAAGGTTATTCAAAACAAAAGACCAAGACTCATGTCAAAAATTTTCTCAAGGTCATCAAAATTCTCAGTCATTCAAACGAAACCCTACTCAATCAAATTTCTCAAGTCATCAACAATTCCAGTTCATTCAAAATTTTCAGTCAATCAAGCCAAAGATCCATGACTCATTCAAGGTCCATTGATGTCAATGTAGAACATATGAGACTTTAAAAAACTAAAAACGGAATTAATGTCATGATATTATATAATTTAAAATAAGACCATTTACTATCAAAAATGAAAAATAAGGAAAATCAAATTAGAATGAAAAAAAAATTTCAATTAATAAACTTTTAAATGAAAAAATATGAATCAAGTTCAATTATAGTATAAAAATAACAAACTGATCAGTTCAATCGTATAATGAAATTACAACAACACCCAGTTAACAGTGCTGGCACAGCTTTGAATAAGTTAACATGCCAACAATCATCATTGTCCATTCCATTAATATTTTACATATTTTCTTAGAGTACATGAGTCTGATGTCAATAAGTATAAATAAGCTACACTTCAAAATATTTTATAAAATCCAGAAACAAATTTTTATAACTTTGTGAATGAGCTGTCTCTAATAATAGAGAAGGAATGAATCATTAAAAACATGATTTTATGGTAAACCGTACCGAGAAAATCTTTTAAGACATCCCATTCGATTATGAAAAAATTCTCAATTGCCACCATTGGAGAGAAAGAAGGCATTATCCAATCAATATTTAGTTACATGTTCGATGATAATAATAAAAGGATGCGAATAATAGTAGTAACTGTACATGAAACACATGATATTAAAAATCTGGATTCCGACTATGAAAATTAATTTCCAATGTCTATAGAGGTTATTTATCTTATATTGTTAATAATTTAAAATTATTTAGTGAAGAAACAAAAATGAACCGTTGGAGAATCAAAACTTGGGGACAGGAGTATTATCAATGGTGCCACAGAACCAAAGCTTGATATTGTATATCGAGAATTAGCAAATTTTATTAAAACATTAGAGTATCGTTATATTTATTGTACAAGGTCTATCATAGTCTTAATAAATATTTCTTTTTGTATTTTTATTAATAAACTAATTAAAGACTATATTTATTAATGTACATTCTTCATCACCACAGTGCTACAAATATATTTCCGATAACATGATCGAATACCAATTCTAAATTCGGGCTTATCCTTTAATATTTCGACTTCTTCCAACTATTGAAAATCTTCTTCAGAATCATTAATAATTTCACTATCTCCATCATTAACAATTCATCACTCTGACATCAGAATACTCTGACATGTTCAGAATCCATCCGATCTTTATCAATGCTTAAAACTAGAGTCAACATATCTCTTTAATTACACCGATATATTCATATTTTATCAAACAAAAAGTTTTTAAATATATCAAACATAATTAATTATATTATATTATTTATATTTTACCTCAAACATCATTTTTTAACCCAGCAATTTTAACTACTTATATTTGATTAATAATAGAATAACAAAGAACATTAATTTTATTAACACATACATTAATAATAACTCGTTGGAAAGTCAGCAGTAACATTTTCCAATTGCGAAAGCACATCTTTTTGATCTCTTTATATCCTTGGATTGTTATTTTAATACCAGGTTTTCCTGTTCTTTGAATCCATTTCTGTAACATGCATCATTATGTGTATATGACTCGTAAAGGAAACCATTTCATGCATTTTAAATTGGAATTGATTCTTTGAATTATTATCAAATCCTTATACAACATTGAGAGAGGACCAGCCAAGATATTGAAATTGCGCTTTATAAAGTGACGGATTTTGTCAATTGGCATACTTGAAGCTCCTTTTAAAAATACATTTTATAATTGTGGAACATCTGAATGGTGGACCTATTCTTTCATGTTTGATTATGATCTTTATTAATGTGGTGACGCACTTTTATACCCTGGACAGATAACTGATAACCAATCAGAAATCATTATATCACCCCAAAAGAAATGCATGATAAGTCATGATAAGATGCAGGACAATGTGCGTGACTGGAACGTTAGGAATTAACCTGATTTGTATGTGATTGTACCATTGATCTAATTAAATGATTTAATATCACCGGTTTTATTATATATTATTTTTATTTATTATATTAATATTATTATTATATTAATTTATTAATTATAATATATATTAGTAATATTATTTTTAATTATATATATTTAATAATTCTATAATTAAGTGTTTAAGTAGAAAGATAAGCTAATGCATCATCACAAAGACAGTCATGGATAAGGTAACCGGATCACAAATACCAGTGCAAGATAAGTGGCGTGACTGGAAAACTGTATGTAAAATTAACCGTATTACATATATGATTTTTACACATATCAATCTATTGAAAATTATTATTATATATTCACGTGTTTCATCGATTCATTATAATTATTATGTTATATATTTATTATCATGATTTTATATTATTAATTATATTATACTATCTAATAAAATTACTATTTTATTATTGAACCAAATCAAAATAAAAACATACTACAAAAAACATTCTATTATTATTATTATATACCAAAATAAAACTAAACAAAACAACAAAAATAAAATACAAAAAAAATCATTATGACCAACACTAATAAACTGTCAAAACAAACAAAAAAAAAATACAATTTTTTTCTTAACAGTTTCATTTTTGAAAAATTTTCGATGAAGTTGTAGATTCCCTTCCACATAAACGTTGATTATCTGAAATCACAATCAGCTAACCCAGAAGCAGGGATTCAGTTTCTCACTCCTTGACATTGGTTTATTTCATTATCTCCAAAAGAAGGCGTTGCTTAATGAATTGGAATATCTACTTCTGTTTCATTGTAATTAACTGTTGATGCATTTGACGGTTCTTTATTCTTCAAAATCTCCTTTATTTGACGGATAGTAAAAATAATTGCGAATCTATTTATCATTGGACATATTGGTCTAAATAAAATATAAAAAATGAAATAAAAAAAAAAAAGATAGAGTACCCAGTATTCAGCGATATTTTTCTTGGCATAGCATACATAATATTTTCCTTTAAAAAATAGATCAAGATGGAATAGCAATGTTGTTTAAACATCATGGCCAATCAAGATATTCGACAACAATTCCGGTGATTTCATTTTGTATGTCACAAACAATATTTTGTATTCAGATTTCGCGACCTCCCTAATTTATAACTATTTTTGCCACTAGCAAACACCCTTGAACACACTGGTTTGTATTTTAAAAGCCTCAGGCAGGAAATAATTCTGTTCGAGACATACAATACATTTGGTGACATGTGTTGTATAGAGTTGATAGATTGTCTCCCATATCCATGTAACAGTAATGACTGTATTTTTAATATCCTTATTCTATATTGTAATTATTGACATCTAGAAGCTTCTTACATCCCATGAAATTCTGCATTGCCGGATTTGAATATTTATAATATTTCCACTCCTATCTACAATTTGCTGGGTTTACCAGTTTGAAACGTCATTTTTGATACATCGAAAGTCCTTGATAATTATATTTGATAGCAATAACTTAAACATAAAAAATATTAAGGATTATATATAATTCTTAGGAGAGTTCATTTAAGATCATTATCAATATAAACCAAAAACCATATATACAAATAAAGTGGAATTAAGAAATATGCTGTAATCAAATCGTCGCCCAAGTGGTATTGGTATCAAAACTACTTGTTTGTGAAATACTAAATCTAATTTATTTGCAAACAAATTTCAACAAAATTGCATAGGGTGCAGAGTGAAGAACAGGAATTAACTCAGATAATTCTGTAATTGAAAACAAACATGAAAAATAAGTAAAGGTTTCGAAAAACGGTTCCAGTCGATTACGGAAAGGTGATGTCATCATATGATGGATTGTATCAGATAGCTAATAAAAGAAAAGGATTTTAATAATTTGATTCACAAAATTAGTAGACATGTTGGTGTACTTATCTTATTACTCAAAATCTATCTTCATCAGGGTGGCCGCCATCAACAAGATTTAAATGTCAATATAGTTATTTTCAGCATCCTAAAGATCAACTTTATTGATTTCTTGCTCGACAGGCATACCCTAATAATCGTATTTTCTCATCAGTTGCATTTCAAGATCTACCAAAATCACCACATATTATATATTCTTGATTGCAGCACAACGAATGCATTATTGATTTACGCGTAAAAACCGATATGTTCAATAAAAGAAGTGCCATGTATATAAACAAAAGTAAAAACTTTAACACGTAAAATGTTTATGAAAATTCCAAGCTTTAAAAAAATATCCGAAAACGTAGACAAAGCTATTAAAAAGACAATAAAATAAGTCACCAAAAAACCAGTTATACACCATGCTAAAAAGCTAATAACCGCAGGAATTACCTGCAATGAATCTGTATTTCGAAAAACATTATTAAAAAGAGTAAGAAAAACAATAAAATTTGTAAAAATATCATAGGAGGTCCATATTTTAATGCATTGTTAAAGCTTTCGAGAGGAAAAAAATGTCTATATTTACAATTCCATTTCCAACTTTTTGTGTCGATGATTTACTCAAAATTCTATTAAAATAGTCAGAGGAAAATAAAATCATAATTCTAAAAAACTAGTATTAATAAACATCGTAAAGCCTTTGTATCACTATAAATAATAAAATCGTAAGCAAATAGAAAAATATATGATAAACAGACAAGGTTTTCAGTGGAGCAATGTTACATTAGCCATTATCATTTTATCACATAACTGATTCGGGCCCAATCATTACTAATGTAAATTAAAATAAATCAATCGTGTAATGGAGAAATTTGACGAACCCAGAAGACGAGCAGGTTTCGTGGAGTGGCAAAGTTAAAGAAAAGAGCCCAAAGTCGAAAAAGGAAACGCAAAATGTGTCCAGATCAGCTGTACAGTTTAAAACAACCGAGGCGGAAAAGAATTCCAACGAGGCTATAAGACATTCAGATAATGATTGGCAAATGGATTTGTGGAGATGATACCGTATTTTCGAAAATTAACAGGTTATAAATATATTTAACATTATGATGTTTTCAGTCGTTGCTCGCCGTGACCAACAAAGACAAATCTGAGATGGAAATATCAAAGCAATAATAATTATTAAAAGGGCATCCAGACAATTTGCAAACCCGATTTAGGTATTATATATTAATATATTAATTATGATTATATTTTTATATTATTACATTATATTTTATTTTATTATTATTATTATTATTATAGGCAAAGTTTTACAATAGTTAAAAGTTAAGCTAAATCTGGATCGTCTCAAAGAAAAATCATATTCTGATACATTCTCAATACAAAGCGCACAAGTTGAAGAGGATTAACCGACATGACGGAAGATTAGAAGAAATATTTCCGATGATCAAGGTAATAAAATATGATAAATGTATATTACCGGAAAAATACTGAGTATAATTAATTCTTCGCATCATCGAATGTTTGAGACCCGTAGATATCACTCGAAAACACGAGTACCGTCTAAAAAAGTTGTATACAACACCAAAATATAAGTTGTCGATACGTTAGAATAGTTAAAAATATCTGCTTCAGCCTTTTCACAAAAATTTCGTAGTTAATTGGAGTATGAGGTATTTCAAATTACTAAGGAATTAATACTAAACAGATCCTGTAATGTATGTATTAAAGAAGTTGATAACAATTAATACAAGTGGGAGAATTTCTCTGAACAGAACTACGAATTATTTCCAAACACAGTGTTCAGAAATTCAAAAATATTGAAAACTAAAATGTCGTGGTAAGATATAACATACTAGTCAAATGGCATGGACTTATCAAAACCCAGATAGCATCAAGAGGATCCTAGTAAAATGAGTTTCTATACAATTTTACGAGTATAGTTGCCCACTAATGCCATCCGGAAAATCAAGCAAAGTAATTACGTTGATCTCAAAATCCCATTATTACAGGAAAATTGGGGAAAGTTTGCTTTTGCAAGAGCTTTACATTTGGGTACAATACATTCCCATTTATAGTCATTGTAAATCGGATTCAAGAAAACGATTACCCAATAACCTAGTATGTTATTTTCACAATCATAATTTTAACGATCATCGTCATATTCCGAATCAATTTTAGATGAAAATAGTGGCAGGTTTTTCAAAGAGATTGAAATTTAGTTGTGATTTGTAGCCCATTTACAATTTAAAGTTTGAAAGTATTGAGGATGCAAAGCGAATGGGTTGTGATAAAGCTAGCATTGTTGTTCCTGAACTGAAACCTAATACAAGTTCAAAAACATTTGTGAGAACAAGTCGTAACGGATCGAGAAGAACATTCAAATACTACATATATTTATGATGGTGGGAAGCATACATTTGACATTTACTTAATGAATGAGTATATTGAAACACTTGAGAGATTACATTAAATATATTTCATCAAATTGTTTACATTATATTTAAAATATTATTTGTAAAGATGAATATGTAAATTCAAAGTCTGAATAATAACATGTGAAGTACGATTGATAAATAATTTGGCTAAACATTGGTATTTGATAAGCAAAACATATAGGGCAAGTGCTTTTGGTTTGAGTACGCAAACCAAAATAATAAAACTCCATAGGCATAATGTTCATAGTATACTAACGATCCGATCGATAATTGTTGGTGATTGCTTTGTTCCTCTTTGAAATCTGTTTTGGGGGTATAAACATGATAGGATGAAGTTGTCATATAAATTATCGATTTTAACCCATTACTTACCGGTATCAACATCATGTATAAACCCATATAGGAAATAATATTCGTGAATGATAGCGTAATTTATTGAAATTTAGTAAAGATACAAAAAACTCACTTGACATTACATTTTCTAGAATTAGATGGCCAATACGATATTATTAGTATGTAATAGTGTAGCCAAAGGGTGGCGAAGATCATATTATTGAAACAGTATGAATCGGCTGGTTTGAGAACATGGTAGATTTGCACTTCCTTTCTTAACGCCTGGTTAGAGTTTTGGTATTGAAAAACTGCTAAAGGTGAAAGAGATGAGCAAATATTCCATCTCTGAAAATCAAAGCATTGATCCAGTTAGGGAAAGTTCTACTAGTGTTGCAGGTGAGTTTTCAAAAAACAGAAACTGCATCAACACCGGCTCAAAAACGTAAAAGACATCATAAACATATAAGACAAAACGAATGAAAGGACATGGAACTATATTTCAAAAATGATTTGTGGTAAATCTGAATTGTGTTTATTTGATAGACATCTCCCCAGCAGTAATTGAAATGGGGGCCTTTGAAGATGTATTCCCGATGAATTCTATTTTATGGATAGTAGAACTGATATTGAATTTTATATTAATGGTTCCAAACTGAATATTAGATTTGAACGATACATTGTTAACTGTTCAGATCAAAGTTGTAGATAAAGATAGAAAACCGTTGGGTGAACCTAGTGGATGTAATACCAAACAATTCTTGTTTCATACGCTTTTAAAGATGCAGTTCTCGGATTTAATAATATCAAGATTGAGGGTGGAAACAGTACATATATTCACAAAGCTCTAATAGAAACTATTATAAATTACAATAGCGATACTAAAAATACATGTTTAACTCCTATGGGTTATGGTAGTGATGATGATAGGAAAAAAGTGGATTAAAGGATCGAAATTATTTACCATGTGCTCATCATTACAACTCGATTTTATGGATCAACCGAAATATTTACTCCCAGGTGTTAATGTGCACATTAGATTGAAAAGATCTGATTCGGCATTATCACTAACAAGTGCCACCACAGCTCCAATTCTTCAATTAGTTGATGCAAAATTATTGGTAAGAAGAGTTCGGGTTGAGCCCTCTGTATTAGCCGGTCATCAACTGGGGCTTAATTCTAAGCATGCAATATATCCATTGAAAACAAAGGAAATTGTTCAATTTGCAATTGCTAAGGGATCAGCTTCTTTCTATAAGGAACAAATATTTGGAGATAGAAGAATGCCAACTTTATATTGGTAACATTTCAAAGTGAATCTCAATATAATGGATCATACTTAACATCGAGCTCAATTTTCAAAAACTTTGGTGTAACATCGCTAACTTTATCGAAAATAGTGATTATAGAGAAACATATACTCAAGATTTCGAAAATGAATAATTATTGTGCTACATATATGCAGAGTATAGTTAGAAATATGGGTTATTTGGATAAAACCTTAATTGTGGTATAACTCTTGAAGATTTTAAAAGCAAATATCCATTCTTCACATTTGTTTTGGCACCCGATTTCGATTTAAATCAGAGTCAATTACCTCAAAATGGTAATTTACGATTAGATATAAAGTTTGCTAAAGCTACAACTGAACCGGGTACATGTTGTAATATATGGAGTATTTGAAAATGAGGTTTCAAATAACTGCAAACAGAACAGTACTAGTTTGAACAGAGTTCAAACATTGTTGGTTTGAACGAACATTGTTGTATAAATGTATAGATAATTTATGATAATTTGTCATGGAGTAAGTTTTTAAATGTATTATTAATATTATTGATGTAGTTCTGTTCAGGTCTATCGAATTGGAAAACAAATACTAGGACATGAATTTTTAGGGGTTTTTCCTCTTGATAAAATTCCATATTTACGTAATAATCAAGCCATTATCGTCAATACTCAATCATCTCATCTCGGTGGAGAACATTGGTTAGCAATATATATGAAGCCTAGCAAGATATTTGTATTTGATCCTATGGGTTTCTATTATCCGGCTTTAATGGTTTCGAAACTGCAAACAATGGTAAACCTATTGTGTATATAAAACTATGTATCAAAAACCATGGACCTTAACATGTGGTCAACATTGTTTAGCATGGTTATTATCCAAACGATTTGATGTATAATAAATGTATTAATGTTTGTGTTATGTTTTATTATTATTGTCATGTTTAACTAACAATATATATATATTTTTAAATATTATTATTATTATTATTATTATTAATATTATTATAATATTATTATTAATTATTAATATTATTATTATGTGTTTAATTAATTAATGTTAACAAAGCCAGTGCATGATAAGTGCATGATTTACAAAGACTCTGCATGATCATCACGTGATTTACAAGACACTGCATGATAAGTGCATGATTAGTAACAAGGAACGCATACATACACACTCAGACTGTATGTAATTTACAAAGACACTGCATGATAAGTGCATGATTAGTAACAAGGAACGCATACATACACACTCAAGACTGTATGTAATTTACAAAGAAAATCACATACATACTTTTGTTTGTATGTGAATTACAAAGAAAAACACATACATACTTTTGTTAGTATGTGATTTACAAAGAAAACATACCTACACAATATAAGCTGCATGCGTAAAAATCTCTCACCTATATGTGTGTATTGCTTAAATGTGATTGGCTAAATCCTGAAAATATTATTCTCTTTATAAACATATGCAAATTCAAAATCTATCACAATTAATTCATAAATTTTAATATGGCAGGACAAAATAATATTTTAAGAAGTCTTCTAACTTCATCCATTGGTAATTTTTATTTATTATTTATTACCATTAATCTTTTAGTAAATTTAGACTGGTTCGATGTAACCGAAAATGAGGATCTATTGGATTTGGATGACTTTTTTGGTAAAATTTAATTTTTAGTTAAATGATTTATTAATATTCTTTTAGATTGTAATAATAATAATGTTGAAAGAATTATTATTGAAGATACTCCCACTTCAATTAATGAAGATGTTTATGAGGTTATATCTATCGGTAAGTTTAATATTTATTTATTTTCAAAATATAAAAAAAAACATTTCAGATGATGATGATGATATGATTCCGGCAACTTACCCAATAATTATTTTGGATGATATAGTGGATGATGCCCCCACTTGTATTGATGGAGATGATATAGTGGATGATGCCCCCACTTGTATTGATGGAGATGATATAGTGGATAATGCCCCCACTTGTATTGATGGAGATGATATAGTGGCTAATGCCCCCACTTGTATTGATGGAGATGATATAGTGGATAATGCCCCCACTTGTATTGATGTTGACGATTCTTCTGATGATAATATTGATGCAGATTTATGTTAGTAATTTATTTATTTTTAAACTTTATTTAAATATATTAATTAATTATATTTTTAAAAATTTAACGAATTTAAAGAATATTTTGAAAAATTATGAAAAGTATAAGATTTTGTGAAAAGTTGATTATTGAATAATTTATGGAAATTTTTTAATAGCGAAGAATTTATGAAGATTTTATGAAATCATGCAGAGTTGATCTTAACTAATTTTAGGGAATGATTTGTGTAAATAATAAAAGGTTGTTTTTATTAAATTTTAGGTTAATATATATCTATTCTTTATTAATAATAAGAAAAAAAAAATAATAATCTACAGCAAGCATTGAAAACGATATTCATTTTATATTATAATAATACTTATTTGATGTGATAATAATCTGCAGTGAGCATGCAGCTATATTTTGAAAAAATGATACTTATTTTATATAATAATAATAATATTTTATGTGATAATAATAATAATAATAATATTTATTTTATATGATAATAATAGTCTACAGTAAGCATGTAGCTATTCGCCCTATAATTTGCTAATAACAATAATCTGCAGTGACATGCTATTCACCCTATAATTTGAAACATTTATTATTAACAGGTCTTTTGTTATAAACTTGCATAATAATGAATGATTCGCGAATGTTGCAATATTTATGCAAAACAAGTGCAAAGCCATGTCTAATACATTTGACTATATAAGAATTATCATTTAATATTATACAAGTCTTTATGTTATAGAATTGTATAATAATGAAAGATAATTTTATGAAATATTGTAAAATAATTATATATATATATATATATATATATTTTTTAATACAAGTTATTTAATTTATTATTATTTTATCAGGTAAATTTTACCCAAAATATTGCATGATCTCAAAGAATCATGGTGAAATATGTCACGAAAAAACGAAACAATACTATGTCCATAGATTTAATTGCATTAGGTTTTTTATTTGCCCTGTATGCAAAACATCCCAGTCCATAAAATACAAAGCTTTTTATAACATTCACAAAGACCATTTGGATTCATTTAAAATAATTAAAAAGGAGCTGTTTCGTATCAGTAATAAAAATAATGAAATATTATGAATATTATAAATAATATACGCCCAACAAAAATAACTAAAAATAAAAGACCTGCTGAACATAGGCCATCTAAAATACCAAATAAACTTATAAAAATCGAAGTCATTGAAATCAGTGATGACGAATCAATTAATAATGTAGATATTATAAATAATGTAGATATTGATATTATTACTAATACAGATATTATAAATAATGCAGATATTGTAAATATTGCAGACATTGTAAATAATTAGATATTATAAATAATGTTAGATATTATAAATAATGTAGATATTGTTAATAATACTATTAATCAAGTTGGTGGTTCATTAGAACCTATAATACAAATTAATTTAAACGGCGCAATTAAAAACAATTAAATTTAATACATCAGAGGCGCAACTGATAAAAATAATGTTAACTGAGAGAATCAGTTCTAAATTATTTGATGAGATTGGAAAGATGGGGGGTGATGTTAAAATTCAATTTGCTGTTTTAATACAGTTTTGAAAAAGATGGGGAAATCCGCGATAATTATTTTTCCAACAACGCAGAAAAATTTTCAGATAGTTTTTTATCTGAAGGAGTTAATAAACTCAATGAAAAAATAGAAAAGTTCACCCATTTAGGCAGTGGATGGAGAGTAATCAATATTTTAGAAAATAGATTTTATACTTACCAAATTTTCCCCAATTAGTCGTTTATCAGGTCATCGATATATTCAGACTCCTTCTGCTATTGCATCTAAAAAAGCTATTATAAATGTTAAAAATACTGACGATAAATGCTTCCTTTATAGTATTCTGGCAATTCTTAAAAAAGATTTAATTTTAGAAAATCGGACTAGACCAGCAAAATACACCGAGTTTTTAAACGACTTAGTATATGACGAAATTACGGATTGTCCAATGAAATTAATAAATATACCCAAATTTGAAAAGAAAAATGACAGTTTAAATTTAGCAATAAACGTCCTTTCTTATACTCCAACTGTGATAATTGACGAGGTTCCTGATAGTTATGTCTTCCATCATCCTCATTTAAGTATAATTCATCGTTCAAAGGTCATTGGCGGAACACCTATTTATTTGCTTTTATTAGAGAAAAGTGATAGGAATCACTACACCGCGGTGAGTGATCTGAATAAATTAATGAATTGTCATCAGAATCCTGATTGTCCAATTCAAATTAGATGTAAATGGTGCCCACACTGCCTAAATGGTTTCAGGCTGGATAATGCTTTAATAAACATGTAGCTCTATGCGCTAAAAATCAGACGGGTACAACCCTTTACACATTACCCGATAACAAAAATTTAAAATTTGAAAATTATTCTAAAACCATCACCCTCCCTATGTAATTTATGCCGATTTCGAGTCGGTTTTACCACCTGATGTTAGACATCACCAAATTCATATGCCTAGTTCAGCAGGCCTTTTACTAATAAATAACTACACAAAAACACAACAATATTTTGAATTTTATGGGCCTGACTGCATTTCTTTATTTCTTAAAAAAGTAGAGGAAATTGCTGTCACAATTGTCCTACCTTATTATGATGTTGAAGGGAAAAAGTTGATAAGTTTTATGTCTTTCGCTGAACAACGAGAATTTAAATCATGTAGAACTTGCTATCTTTGCAAGAAACCAATTGTAAATCCTGCTAAAGACCATTGTCACTTTACAGGTAAATATCTTGGTGCAGCGTGCCGAAAATGTAATTTTGCGCGTAGAATATATAAGTTGCTTCCAATAGTGTTTCATAATTTAAAAGGTTACGATCTGCATCATATTTTAAACATGGTCTCAACGGTTTTCCTTCTTGGAATTTAGACATTATCCCTACCTCGACTGAAAAATTTATATCTTTAATTGTACATATAAAAAATCTGGCTGTTAGATTTATAGATAGTATGCAATTTGTAAATTGCTCTTTATCTAAGGCTGTAAAAACACTTACTACACTACCTCTTACTACCTCTGCCTTTCCTGGTTCTATGATAGATTCTAAGGGTATATTTCCTTATGATTATGCCGCATCTTTGATGTTCTTGAAACTACTTATGAATTGCCTCCTAAATGGGAGGGTGTGACAGATGATGAGTATGCGACTGCTGAATTGGTTTGGATGCAACAAAACTGTGGTAATTGCGTGACTATATGATGCATTATTTAAAAGTTGATGTATTCCTACTCGCTGATTACTTTCAACAGTTTCGTGAAAAGGCCATTGCATACAATGGTCTTGAACCTTTAAATTTCTATGGTATTCCTGAATGTCATGGGCGTCAGCGCTTATGACATTAGATGAACCCATAGAGCTTTTACAGGACATAAAAATGTTCAATTTTTACGATGGAGGAATACGAGGAGGGTTAACGTTTGTTAACAAACACTATGTTGCTTCTTCAGAGGACACCGAATTGCTGTATATAGACATAAATAATTTGTACGGTTGGGCTCTTAGCCAATCTTTGCCGTATGCTGATTTTGTTTGGGTGTATGATGGTTTGGATGATGTATTGAATAAGTGTATGAATGTTGCGGATATTGAAATCCTTCCATATGGATACACTATGGAAGTTGATATTGATATCCTGAAATTTCCATGATTTTTAAATGACTTTCCGATTGGACCGGAAAAGATGTGCCCACCAAATTCAAAAGTTGAGAAGCTAATGCTCACGCATTATCCAAAGAAGAATCATGTTCTTCATTGGAGGCTTCTCAGGCTTTATCTTTCGCTTGGGGCTAAGGTTGTGAATGTACATAGATGTATAAAATTTACACAGAAACCTATTTTTAAAAATTATATAGATAAAAATACTGACTTGCGAGCAAATGCAGTCAGCGAGATATATAAAGATTTATTTAAATTATATAATAACAGCTTGTACGGTAAATCCGTTGAAAACCTTAAGAAGCGAATGAATTTGCGACTATGTAATTCATTTGAAAAGTTAATTACATATTCGTCAAAACCGGCATTCAGAAAAACCATCGAAGTTGATGAGAATCTGTTTGCCGCGCATCTTAATAAGGATTCAATATGTTTGGATAGGCCTAGTTACATCGGACAATCAGTACTAGATCTATCCAAACTACGGATGTATCAGTTGCAGTATATAGAGCTGCAAAAAGTATAGAACTATTTATAATTGTGATATAAATTTAATTGCCGGTGATACGGACAGCTTCTTTTTAGAGATAAAAATTTAAAATTAGATACTTTATTAAAAGCGATGATTTCGGATGACCTTTTAGATACATCTAATTATGACCCCTCTCATCCTTTATATTCAAGACGACTAGCATCCGTTATAGGAAAGTTTAAGGATGAGAGTAAAGGGGAGGGTATAGTGAGTGGGTTTTCTTGCGTCCTAAATGTTATAGTTTATTGGGAAATAAGTCGACTATGAGGGCTAAGGAGTAAAATTAGCAGGTACAAATATAAATCATCAATCATATTTAGATTGTTACAATAATAACGAGATTATATCTGTACCTCAGACTAGAATAGGGTCCCGGAATCATCAGCTTTTTACTTTTAAAAATAGTAAAATAGCGCTAAACAACCACGATGATAAGAGGGCATGAGTTGATAAAAATGTTAGTTTCGCCTATGGACACTATAGAGGGCTTGATGCAATTAATAGTGGTCATAGTATTACAAGAACACAGCAATTTCAAGATATATTCAAAGAAATTCTGGCTCCTGATTGATCATCAATTTATCAGACGAACAATTATGTGAATATTATATATTTTTGTATATTTGAATTTGTATATTATAAAAAAAAATTGTACGTTTACTTATTTTATTATGTTTTTGATTATTATTAGTTGCTTTTTTATATAAAGGGTTATAAAACATGTTCACAATAGTTAAATTTCGATTTTATCTGCATTATCAATGTAGGATTGAATAAAATCTCGATATTTACCATACACATCCAGATTACATTTTATTTAGAAATAATATGCAACTAGATAACTTTATTATTGACTTATTGATTTATTTATTTTTTAGTAGTAATAAATAATCATAGGTTTCTGTCAATAGCCTATCGATTATTAAAAATGTCTGATTCCATTTAATTCTGAATTCCGCTATCTTAATTTAGAAGATTAATATAATAATAATATTAATAAATAAAATCTTGTAACAATAATAATAATAATAAAATATTATTAGTTAAAACATTACTTATAAAAATAAGTAATAGAATAAAAAAAAAATATTAATAATTAAAACACTACTTATGCGCTGCCCGATATCGGAGGTATGTGGAATGGGTTTTGAATAAAGCTCTTCGATAATATAACTATAGTAGAATTATTTCTTTATAATAAAACTTTTTGTTGTATATGTCTTGGTTTTTTATTATATATTAATAATAATAATAAATATTAAAACATTACTTAAAAAATAAGTAGTAAATTAAAATTTAAAAATGTTTAAAAATAATATGACCTTGAAATTTTTGAATGACCTTGACCTACTTTTAAATGACCTTGACCTACTTCTGAATGACCTTGACCTACTTCTGAATGACCTTGAAAAGTTTTGAATGACCTTGAGAAATTTTGAATGACCTTGAAAATTTTTGAATGACCTTGAAAAATTTCGAATGACCTTGAGAAATTTCGAATGACCTTGAGAAATTTTGAATGACCTTGAGAAATTTTGAATGACCTTGAATTTTTTTTGATGAGTCATGGTCTTTGTTTGAATGACCTTGAAAATTTTTGAATGACCTTGGAAGTGTTTGATGAGTCATCCAATGACCTTGAATGAGTCATGGTCTTTGTTTCAATGACCTTGAAAGTGTTCGATGAGTCATCCAATGACCTTGAATGAGTCATGGTCTTTGTTTCAATGACCTTGAATGAGTCATTGTCTTTGTCTTAAAAAATTTTTGTACTTTTAGACTTAGAAAAAAAAAATTTTACCCCCCCCCGGGGGGGTTGATCCAGCGGTGACATGATCTAGCGGTGACACATCCCACTACTTATGAATGTATTGGTTGCAAGTAATTTTGTATATTGTTCTTAATAATAGATTTTATAATATTAATAAATTGTTTTTATATATTTAATAAACTAAAATTAAATCTGTCGAAATTTTTCCGGCTCACAGCCAACACATATTGCAAGATAGTAAAATCTACATAGTACAGATTTGTGTAAGAGCGTGGAAAATCGCCAATGATATGTACCCGTGAAGACCTAGCGTACGGAACGCAGGGGTCGTAACGTCAATATTATCCCTATAAATGAAACGAGAAATAAGGAAGAAGTCTTTTGGTTGCTTCCTCGTTTCTCATTTCTGTAAAATCGACCTAAAATTCTATTACACACGGCTCAAAATCATCACACCGAGTAGTCCAGTGGGCACTCAGTAAATATAATATAAACACAATATGCGCTTAAGGCCTATTAAAGGGAAAGGATACGGGAATAAATTAATTTGAAATCGTTGATATAGCTAATTTGTATTAAAATTTTGAGATAAATTAGATAAAACTTATTACTAAAAGTAAATTAAATTCACCTTTCGAAATAAATTAGTAGAAATTATTAAATTCATTGATTCGAGGATTGATTAAAGAACTAAAGTAACTATTGATTGTAAATAAAGAAAAAATTAAAGTGTTTTATGGCTAGGAATTGAAATAATTATTGGATAAAAGTAAATCATGATTTAAATGATCGCAACTTATTGATAAAAAATTAGAATAAGGATAACAATTTCCTTAATTAAATTATTATAATTCGTTTCGATAAGATTAAAATAATCGTCGAGCAAGAGCGAGTAAGGCATCGAGTTAAGCAAAACCAATCATTGATAAAAGTTGAAGTAATTGCCGAATTGAATTCATCGACCTCAAATAACAAAAACGTCTCAATTATAAGTAAGGTAATTCACGAGCCTCAAAGCATAGTAACCCATCGACCAGAAGTAAAATAAGTCCTAGACTGAAAGTAAGGGGTTAAAAATGAAGCGATTGATTAAATTAATTAGTTGATTAAAGGAAAAAAAATATAAAGGGAAAATAAGGGTACGCGGAGGTTTCACCATCGGAGGTTTCACCATAGGGGGTTTCACCATAGGAGGTTTCACCACATCGGATGTTTCACCATCGGTAGTTTCACCATAGGGGGTTTCACCATCTTGAATTCAATTGTTAAATTTATTATGATATGATATAACAGCAAATTAATAACTATTAATAGACAACTATATAATACCCTATTATAGATTAGTAATCTATAATAAAATTCAATCATAAACATGGGTAGTCAAGCTACGTATGGTATGTCGATTAGGGGAAAGAAAACGTTACTATATAGAGGTTTTGAATTCTGGTTTCATAGGGAGTTGAAAAATGGGTCGGTTGTGTGGCGCTGTTGTAAGGGACAGGTTCTAAAGTGTAAAGCAATGGTGATATCAAGAGATCTTGTGGTTGTTGGAAACAAGGATCCTTCCCATTCCCACGAAGGCAACAACAGTCGCGGTTTAGCAAGACGAGCCATCGGCGAGATAAAACTCGTCCATTTACTTTAAAGGACCTTTAATCAGCTTATATACAAACTTATATGCTGAGAAAAATGAATTTAGAATAATTAATGCTTCCTTGTGGGTGGTGAAACCTCCTATGGTGAAACCCCCTATGGTGAAACCTCCGATGTGGTGAAACCTCCTATGGTGAAACCCCCTATGGTGAAACCTCCTATGGTGAAACCTCCTAGAATCAAAATAAGTATGAGTAAATTAACAATTCACTAAAATAGACAGGTAATAAATTCATCGTTACAGGAACTAAGGTCGTGGTCGTAAAGAAAATTAAAACCGCTAAAAAGAATCGAAATTACCATGAAATTGTCGATTAATTTGCCAAAACGAAATAAAATTGACGAGATGAATTCAATTTGACAATAACGTTTAAATTGAAAACCCATTAAAACTTCAAAATCAGATGAAAGCCAAACATTAACTTAATATAAAATTGACGAAAAAATGACCATAAAAATTTAAGCTCAATTAAAGTAACAATCAAAGTTTATTTTTACATTACAGAAAAGGTCTAATCATGAAATTATATTAATGATAAAACACAGAAAAGGCTTACCGCCGACATCAAAGGTCGATAATAACCATAAAATGATCACAAACTATTTTTGTGTCTGTGTGCGACTAATGAGCAATTTTTCGCCATTTTTAGGGCTTTTTAATTATTTTATTAATTTTAAATTATTTTTATTATTTTTTATGCATGTTTCTCTATTTTTTTATATATAAACATTTTATTGTTGTATTTTATTTTTATTATCATTTTCTTGTAATATTACTTTTTAGCCCAAATATTCTGTTTTCTGGTCGCCTCTTCTGCCTGTGTTTTTTCTAAACCTTATTTAGCAAGGTTTTGGCAGTTTATTTTATTTTTCGTATGTTTCCTTCTGCAGCTGTCGGCTTTTCAATGATTTTAATTAATTATTTGTTTTTATTTAATTTTGTTATATTTTTAATTTGTTTTAATTAGTATGTTTTTCAATTATTTTTGGCATCTTCTTGCGGTTCTGCGTATGTACAGTGACTTATTTTATCATTTTCATTTTTGTTTTAATTTGTTTCTATTTTTTGCTTTAATTTTGGCTCTGAGCCCAACACTGCGAAGTAATAATTATATTGCTTAAAAAGTTTCGATTATTAAATAATCCTCTTCAGTTTCTTTATAACCTGCTCATGTTCTAACACGAGTACAATTATCATAGAAATATTGATAATACTAACTACAGCAAAGGAAGATAATCAGGATAGATGTAATGATAACACCTAATAACTGAAAGTCTTCACGAACATTAGAAACTAAATTTCCATATGAATCGATAGAAAGAAAATTCCATTACAGCATGTATATATACGACATGAGGTTAGTTCATAACAGAGGGACAAATTAGTTTTCGAATAGAATAGGAGAAGAAATAGAACACAGGCTTTCTGTCGGCAGCTCATTGGACACATGGATCTCCAGTCAATTATACCACCCACTCAGATACTGTTCCAGCATTTTTATGGGGTTGTCTAGGTAACAACCATTTAGTTTCTAAATTTTTACCAGCCAGAATTCCACAAACATAATATAATGCATTTGTTATTTTTAGATCTTCCAAGTTCTGACTTCCATTTATTCAGATTAGCGCGGTTGATTTTCTTTCTGGTTTCTCAATATGTTTACTTCTGAGTGATATATATTAATTAATTATTCCCAGTGGCCAGCTAGCAATCGATTCGTGCTCTGGTGTCGGACTTTAGTGAGAAAGGAATCTGGGCCGCAGAATTTCCGTTTCACCGATGCCCCTCTTCCAAGTCACTGAAATAAGTCCAGTTGGTCAAGAATCAATTTATTTGCTTGTGCGCATGTTTGTATAATATTATCAAAATTTAAAATAACATTAAAATATCAAAATAAATCATTTTGCTGCGAGTTCGATTATCTCTATCAATAACTGAAACTAACACCTAAAATTCCGAAATGATTATACTTAAGTTCATCAAAAGGTTTTGATCACGAAAAATTAAGCCGGTGAATTTGTAATTTAGAAGTTTTCGCAGATATATTATAATTAACACAAATTTATGTATTTGTAAAGTAATATACATTTTAATATATGATATCGAAACATACTTGTAGATATTGGAACTACATGCCCAACATTAACATTGAACATTACTAATTTCCTAATAAAGTTTTTCTACAAAAATTTAAAACTCATAAGGTTAAATTCGTAAATGGGAACTGTAAATGTTCGAATGTTGTTAAGAATGAAGCGAGTAAATTTAAAAATCACAAAAACAATAATTCGACTTTACCGTCAACCACATCAGTCATAAATTATATTAATCAAACTGCTATATCTGTTAATAGAGATTTCTCAAATAGTTGATCCGAAAAGTTGTTAGAATAGAAAAAACAATTTAAAGATCAAATTATATAATAATACAATCAAATATAATAATAATTCAAATTAAAATTAAAACTAATGGAAACAATAATTATAATTAGAAATAATTGAGAAAAAGACTATTATAAAATTTATTGATTTCGATTTAATATTTGAATATTAGATTTTTAAATAAACGTTAGCAGTGCAGTTAAACAAATGGAAAGTTCTGAAATGAACACATTTTTCATTTTCAAATTTTCAAATATTTATTAACAATATTCAAAAAATTAACCCCGATTTAATTTTCGCTAAACTTGAATCTAAAATTGTTAGGAGTTATTAAAAAAAAATTTCAATGATTTCTATTTGTTATATTAGGTTCTTACCAAATAGTATAAGCTTAATTTATATTAGAAATTTGAGTATTGATTTGAAATTTGTGCTTCAATAATTTACTAGAAACATTTATGCAATTACCTGATATTTCTTGTGATCGAGGCAAATTGTTTAATTTTAGAAAGATTGGCATGCTTAAACTTATTCAAAATTTGTTAGTATATATTGATTTTTATTAGACTAACTGGGATTTAATTTTTATATGAAGATTATGTAATTCCAAATAACTAATTAAATTTTAGTTTTCTCTTGGAAATTCAAATTCAACAAAAACAATCTTCAGAAATGATGCGAGTTTGTGATTTATTTTTTACTGAAATAATATATTTTTAATTTTTACATTTAAATTTACATGTTCAAGCTATTCATTTTTAATTTTTACATTTAAATTTACATGTTCAAGCTATTCATTTTATTGATATTTTTTACGATTTAATTTTTTTATTACTTAAAATTTATTTCTAAGTACAAGTTTTACGTAAGAATTAATTAACATAAAATTGCTGTTATTTTCATTCAAATTACAGGAAATCGAAAAGTTATTCGAATCATTAAAAGACGATTTTAACGAAAAACTTTCAAATATTAGCTATTTTACAAACTTTAATGCTCCGATTGAAAATCATGTCGTAAATGCCGGTAATTTTTGTATTATTATGTCATTTATAAATTATTGGATTTTATACAACTTTTTTTCATTATTAATATGAAATTAGAATTTAATATTAAAATTTTAAAAATTAAAATTATGTAAGCTTAACATTTTAAAATTTTTTATTATTATTAATTGTAGCAAATTCTTTAAATGATTGCGAAAATACATTAATAATCGTCGTAGTATAAAGTTCGAAGATGGGTGCGTCCTTTCTGTTGCTAAATTAAAAAAATTAATTCTAATAAGGTAGTAGGATGTGAGCTCACAGAAACACTTTTACCCCTATAAAAATTTTGGTCTACGACTTTAATAAAAAGTTAAAAATTTTTTGAGAATTATAGTCAGAAAAAAATTTTACTTTAAGAAAATTGTAATATTTATTTATAAGTTTGAAATTGCACTGAAAAACTTGATTTTGTTGAGTTGAGACTCCTTGTATTATCGTGTGTAGGACTTTATTATTTTCCTTTCGAAATGAATATAGAGCGTCTATGGCGAGGAGTTTGTAAAAATACTTGAGCGGTTTTTAGTTTTTTGAAAATTTGTTTTTGCAAAAATATTCTTATAGAGTTGAATAATTTTGTTGACCACGACTCTTTCGTATCTCCATTAGAAAGTGGTCAAATTCAAGAAAATCGATATTTTTTGAATTAGACAATATAATACTACTTTATATTTGTAAGCTAACTAGTTTATTATTTAGACATTCACTTTAATATTTATTTTGGTGTGCACAATTATTCAACAAATGCAAACGATGTTAACATGTAGAATTGTGGAAACTTTTGATATTACGTTTTGAAGAAACACTTTAATATTAATTTTTATGTGCAATAAAGTGCAAATGATGTTAACCTGTAGCATTGGTGAAACCTTTTATGAATTTTAAGTTTGTTAATGATTTTCGAGTGCGATAGAATGAAATCAAGTGAGAAAAATGTATAAAAATAATTTTTAATTCCAATGTGATGAAATGTTTGCTGATTCAAGCTGATTCGATCTCCAATTTGATCTCCAACCATTTATACCTAAGTCTAAAATGTGTGGCCCACACATTGGTTTGTTTGTCAAGTTCATAAAGCATAAATTTAAGATTTCCAATATTAATTCCAGTGTTTTGGAATATTTTAGTTATAATCTATTACTTACAATTATCAGTAGATAATTTATCAACCCACTTTCAACTGTCAGTGAATTAGAAATTTTAAATGAATTTTTAAATGATAACTATTTTCAGTTTTAGCTATAATCTGTTACTTAAAATATACATGTCAACATTTTCCAAAGATAAATCTATAGTCAACTTTTGCACTTGCTTATTTACAATATTTTACACAATTATACACCAAAAATCAATATTGCTATTTTTTGGTGCAAGAGCTACTGAAAGTGTCGTGAATGCAAATGCAAAGTGAAATTTCTGATTATATTCAAAAATCAATAGTCAAAAAATGCTGAGTGTTGGATAAAAATAAAAATTTTGCACTTGCCATTTTTATGGACCAAAAATATCAATATTTCCTTTTTTACATTAAGTAAAAGTGTTCTGATTATCTTCAGACAAAACTTGACTTTGACTAAAGTCAAAATAATCAGGAAAAATAAATTTGCTTCTGATCATTGTGTACAAAAGGTATGTTGATAATATATTTTTGGTATTTGGAACTTATGAACATGTAAAGCCTTTATTGGATTTTATGAACAGTCTACATTTGAATATTAAATTTACGTATGAAGAGGAAAAAATGTCATCGAATGCTTTTTTGGATTTACTTATTCAACGGAAAGAAAAAGCCTATCAAATGGAAATATACAGAAAAACGACTGATACTGGTCTGTTTACTACGCCTGAGCACTTCTGTGAATTTAAGTATAAGCTGAATATGGTGAGAGGATTAATATTTCGCGCATGATCTCTATCTTCCACGTTTGTTAACTCAGTAAAAGTGTGGACTCGTTGGTTGCATTGCTACTTAAAAATGAATATTCTAAATCTTTTCTTGAGCGTATGACAAAAAAGACTGTAGATAAGTGTGTGTTGAATTTTCATGATTGTGGTACTGATTTGCCTAAAGGTAATATTTTTATTGACTCTGAAATTGGTAAGTTGTCAAGTTTGAAAGGTGAACAAAATCGATCAAAACACATTGAACCAAAATGTATGTTGGTATTGCTTTATTCCAAGGTTTTCAGAGAATTTAAGAATAAGATCCTCAAATATGTAGATAAAACTGAGTTTAGAATTGTTTCAACGTCTTGCAAAGTAGTATGTTCACTATTAAGTCTCCAACTCCAGTTGGTCTTTGTTCTGAGCTCGTTTATCAATTTTCATGTAATGGGTGTAATGCAACACACATTGGAGAAACTGCCTTGTTGACTGAATGGATTGACTCACATTAGTAACAATTTTAGGAAATGTACTAGTAAAAAAATTGGTATGCCTGACTTCAAGATAATTGCAAAAAATCTAAGTAATTATTGGGAAAGAATAATTTGCGAGGCGTTGTTCATAAAATCTTTAAATCTTATAATTAATGTTCAAAATATTCACTCTATATGTATTTTGAATGTATTTAAGTAATTCAATGTGAATTGTGGATATGATGTTTTTGATGTTTTGTAAAAATAATTTTTAAATTTAAACTTTTATTTTGTGATTTTAAATTTAATTAATTTTTTATTTAAATTTTATTAAATATTTTAATTTAATGAATGTTTGATTTTTATTATTTTTTATTCAAAATTAAAATTAAATTTTGTAATACGAGTTGAATACGATTATTTTTGATTAATTTGTTTAGATTTTCCTTTTTTTCATTTAGATTTGGTTAATGTAATTTCTAGCCTGAAGAAGACTGATAAACGTTCGAAATATATAGTGAAATGTTATTTTATAGAATATACAGTTGATGTTTTTCAATTATTAAATAGTTAATTTAATGCTTTTATAATTGTTATTAAAATGATGAATATATTCTTGTATTATAAAATTTCTTAGGAAGTTTAATATTTTTCCGTTAGGCCAAATATCATACCAGATAGAAGGAAACAATTTGCGAATTTGGAGGCCCTTTGAACATAGGGGGCCCAGTGCGATTTCACTTATTGCACCTGCCATGGTACGGCGCTGCGTTGGTTTCTTTTCTGTAAAAAAACTGTATAAAGTTTTGTGCGTGAAAAAAAGATAATTAATTAATTTGTATTTTTGTTTGCACCTTCTAAAAGCCTTAATGAATATAAAATTATTTTATTGTTGTTTATTTTGTCATTTGAAACCTGTTTCAATTAATATCTTTATTTAATATTAAATTATTATATAAATAGGTAAAAAAAATGATTGATTGTCATCAAATAATATTTAATTTAAATCAATCCAAAAATTAAATGAATCAGATAAGTTTATATATTTATTATTGTTATCATTAAGTTTATATATTTTACGGTATTTCAAAAATGTGGAATTTGTTTTACTCCCATGAATATTTCATGGGTTGTAACTAGTATTAAATAAAGGGAAAATATTTTTATAGATGTACAATTGTATTAAAATTTCAAATTACTTTTGATAAATTATCTTGAAAAATTTGTTATAAAAGTGTTTGAAAATTTATTAATATTGTGGTATTAATAAATTATTGGATTATGTCTCTACCTTCAAGTATGCCAACTGAAAACAATCTAGAAGATCTTCTTGTAACATCTAACAATCATAATTATTATTTATGAATAATATTTTATTTTTAGGTGGTTCAATTTCAGATAGCTTTGAAGATATTTCATTGTGTGGGGATGTTGCACAAGTAGAGCCCATGAAGTCAAAGATTATTTTATTTGTTGATAGTGATACTGAATATTTACCAATAACAAATTACAATAGCGAGAACATTAATGGAACTTTTTTAATTGAAAAATCAAGATATACAGAAATAATTTTTGACAACTCTCCAGATCCTACAGTAACTGACGCTGAAAACCTTTTGAGGAAATCCAAATTGAATAATAATAATAATAATTCACAACTCTCAGAGGGGGATTCTGACGTAGAAACTTGTCAACAGGCTGATAGCATATCTGATACTATAGACAATGAAAAGTATTCTGAAAAGTATTTACATTATAAATTAGAAAATGCTGAAAATTTCGAAATCCACTATAGAACGGCCAAAGAAAGTTTATCATTTATAAATACAGTGACCAATGCAGACATTGAAATAGGAAAATTGGTGGTCCCTGTTAATAAGCATTTTTCGGATTTCAACAAGAATAATAATGCTTTAGATGACAATTTCAATCTTAAAAAAGATGATATAGTCGAAGAGTATGAGGAAATCAGTGACAATGAAATAAATCAATCAATATATGACGAAAGTAAAGAGCAAGATAAAACTTCAGAAGAAAAATCCAAAATAAATGAAAATGTTAATAGTGCAGAAATACTTAATGAAAGCGATCCGATTCAAATAGTCATAATACCGGATCAGAAACCGGGTAATAAAAAACCTAAAGAAATAAGTATTAAGGAAAAAGAACCATTAAATGAGATTAATAATAATAATAATCAATTTATAGAAACTGTCTCATATGTAAAAGGTATAGATGATATAAACCAGACCATTCAGGAAACATTTCCCATCTATGGTAAGAGAGGTTCTAAAAACTCAGAAAATGATCCACAAGTGAATCACCGGGAATCAATAAGGGTGAGAAAGACATCTAGCTTGAATTATAGCCGAAATCAGAGGATGTGGTCCGATATGCCCGAGGTTATTTTGTATTCTTTATACTGAATTTTAATAAATATTGACAAGAAATAGAATGTTGATCATCATTTAGGAAACATCTGAACCTTATTTATTCCACTTTTACTTATTTAGTGTTTGCAAGCATAGCATTAATAGGTTTTTACAGGTGGATAATTGTTGTTTAGTTCAAATTTTAAATCTGTTGATTTCTCAGGTGAAAAACAGTTTTTCTTCTAAGTTAGTCAATATTTCAAATATTGTATTTAAAATCCTACTGTCACGTTTAAGTTTTGAACTAAGGGGAAACATATCTCAATTGTTATCTTTTATTCTTCTCTTCCACATACCCAGTTTATCATTGAAAGAATTAATTTTATCAGTAGATACTAACAGATTTTCTTCTTTGCCCTGTAAACTTAAATTTAGTTTATTTAAGTGATGAAATAAATCTGCCAGAAATTCTACCTTTGAACACCATTCTTCATTACTCAAATAATCACTGAATTTATTCTGCTCAGTTGTAAAATATATAAGTAATTCTTCTCGTAATTCATAAAATCGTGCTAATACCTTGCCCTTTGATAGCCATCGCACTTCTGTGTGCAGTAATAACACTAAATGTTCTGCTTCCATTGCTTCACATAGTTTGGAAAAAACGCGAACTTTTTGAGGCTTGCTTTTTATAAAATTGACCATTTTTACAACCTGCTGAAGAACATTTGTTAATTCATCGCCAATAAATTTTGAAATTAAATTTTCTCGATGTAAAAAGCAGTGGGTTGTAATAATACAAGGATTGCATTCTTTAGCTCTTGTCACAAATCCTTTAATTTTTCTAGTCATTGATTTCGCTCCATCAGTGCATATTCCAACGCAAGATTTCCAACTGAGATTAAAACCTTTCAAATATTTGTCAGTTGTCATGAATATATCTTCGCCTGTTGTTCTTTCAGGTAATTCTTTACAAAAGAAAAATTGATTAATCATATCTCCGTCGAAAATAATTCTAATAAAAGCAATTAATTGAGCTTTTACACTTATATCTGTTGATTCATCGATTTGCAGGGCAAATATGTTATCACGTTTGAGGTGTTCTATTACTTGAGTTTCTACATCTTCCGACATATCTTGAATTCGTCTGCTAATAGTGTTATTTGAAAGCGGGATTTTTAAAATTTCCTTTTCTGCATCATCTCCTATTAAAGTTTTGACTATTAAACGACAAGCTGGTAAAATTAAATTTTCATCAATAGTATGAGGTTTCCTTTTTTGTGCTATAAGCTCAGCAACTAAGAAACTACACTTCTGTGCTTTACTTGAAGTTTTCGTGTAATTTGTAAATGACTCGGCTTGTTTGTGAGACGATTTTAATAACGTTTTGAAATAATCAGGAGTTTTTGATTTTAAATTAGGATGTTTTGTATTCAAATGGCATTGTAATTTATTAGGAACCATAGAGGCATTCGAAAGTTTATCATTACAAACAACGCAAATTGGTATAGGACAGTATTTATCTCATGTCCATGAAAATCCCAATGATATGTATTTTTCGTCATACTTTCTGTAAGTAATTTTTGACTTCTTAGTGGAAGTTGCTTCGGTGTCGTCATCATTATTACTTTCATTATGTTTACTTCCTGTTTCCTTCTAAATTAAAAATTTGTCCATTATTATACGGATAAAACTTTCATCATATAAAAAACTAAAAATTGAAAATCAATAATTACTTTGATATAATTTTAAATACAAAATATAATGGCTGCTCTATGTAAAAAACCTTTTTAAAAGTAACATTTTTTATATGCAATCTCTGTATAATTAATTTTTAGTTTCGAATTTTAACTTATTTATGCTGCTATTTTAGTTGATGAGTTACCCATAATAAGCGGTTATTCTTATTTGTCTTACCATAATATTTAAATAATACAGGTACTTTAACAGTATTAGATGTATAAGATTTTTCACTTTGCCGTTGCGTGGAAAAACGAAGTAGTCTGTGTGCGTGACAGGCGTGACTATTGCCATCTAGCAACGTAATCTGGAAGAGTTTTAATTTTTTAACCCTTACCACTCGAACGGCTCCGCTAAAGGGACATTTAGTGTAACTGTAGCCCGACCGCATTACGTCAGCCTACTGGTGGGTAGCATACAAAATTCTTTTCGAGCTTTTAAAGGTTAAATTAGCCATGTTACAGACCGCCATCGTTCAAAAATGTTTACTAATATAATACCTTCTTAGAGATAAACAGAGTAATTCCACAACTATTTATTTTTTTAAACGTTTTATTAACATTTTATAAAAATGTTAACTTTTCTCACGACACACTTGAGGGAAGCTCGCGACACACCGATTGGGAAACACTGTTCTAGGATATTCAGAAGCGCTACCTTTACAAAAATAAGAATATTCATATTTAGGTCAATAATAACAAGTTCCAAAATATAAATTTAGCTTAGTGTCATTAACAGAAAGTGGATGCCAAAGGGTGTAAGACTTATCTAATTCAGATAATTTATCACTAAATAGTTTATTACATTTATTTTACAGTTTATAACCTGATTTGATAATTACACCAACAAAATGTTTAAAATTTTTTCAAACTCAATCTGATCATAAGTTTGGATCAATTCTTCTTATGAACATTTCTATTTTTAATTTCATATTCTATATTTAACTCTGCAAATCCATCATCAGAGGCCAGGTAGAAAATAATAGCTTGATCAAAAATTTAAAATGTTGTAGCGTGTGCAACACACGTGTTTGTTGTGAATTTTGCTTTTTTTGAAACATGTCAGATGCAATTGTTTATTTCTTCAAGTAATATTTCAAAAGTGACATTAGTACATTGTCAAAAACTTTGAATACATTAGCTCGGCTTTTTAATAGTTGTTGTAAAAACTGATATTTGCTTAAAAATACTCGTATTGAGACATCAGGAACTGTGAAGAAATTCCTGTACTTGCATCATACAAAAGATCATCTGTCACAGTTAATGCTTCAAAGTGTGTACCATTTCCTGCTAGACGGAAATAACAACGGTAAACTCAAACAGGGATCAATAAAATATGCAACCGTTCGATATTCCATATCAGGTAAGACTGTTAGTCAAATATGGCGTCGAGTACCACAATCATTACATGAAGGATCAGTGTCTATAAATGTAAATTCTTGAAAACCTTGAAGATTTGACTGGAAAGAAAAATCGTAGTCATAAAAAATAATAGGAAATTTATTATTCATTTGTTACGTTAAGTTGAAAATATCGGTTATTTAACTTAATATTTTCAAGATTCTACTATTCTGTAAAGTAAGAACACAACAATAATATTTAAAATATATTTGTAATAAGTCCAAGTAAATTTGGGCTGATCCGATGTTCAGAATTCCTCATTCAATCGGAACTTTCGAGGGTAACGACTAATTGTGATGGAATATGAAACTGATGTGATTGTTAAGGATTGAGAGATAATGTTAACTGGTGCGACAAATGCCTTGCCTGATTTGTGAGATCTGTAATGGCATTCGTATTGACCGAATACCGATTCGTCATTGATTGACGAACTTGAATTGTGTCAGTTTTCGAAATTGTTCTGCTAGGGAATCTATCAAATAATAGGAAAAGCTTTCGGTCGATTGAGCCAAATTAAATCCGACACATTTCCTGTGAACCAACTCATTTATTATAAGCGTCTCGGAAAATAGAATCTGAATTTGAACGACTAGCATAAAAATCTTTAGAATGACATCTTATCTTAAGACCCGAGTTGGTTTCATTTTACACTGAGACGAATGTACTGAAACTAGCATGAAACAAAGCATCAATTTACACGACTGAATTTTGACGCGAAACATAATCGATGAATGGTTTATAAAAATAAAATGTTTTTTTTTGAAAATACAAAAAGCGTTTATGTTAAAAGGGAACATATTTAAACAAAATAACGCATATATAATTTATTTTTAAATAATTAAAATTTTTAAAATTAAGTAAAAAATAAAATGTTTAAGGCACTACATGTAATAATGATTATTTTAGAGAGTTTAAAAAAAATTTATTCTACAATAGTTCATCAAAAGTGAAAAGATGAGTTTTTAAATTTAATGAAATAAAAATATTGAGCATCGTTAACCAAATACGTTATTTTGAAGACACAATTAAAATAAATTGTATTTTGAAAACAAAAACATAAAAATTCTTAAAGTTATGTAACATAATTTAATTAGGTGTTTTATATAATTTCTTGGAGTTTTTGTCTTATCATATACAAAAACTTGACTTAACAATAATTATGATTTTAAGTGAAATAATTTTTTAAGCACAATAACTTTATCAGTAAAATCTTTAAATTTTTTCACTATTTCTACTTTCATTTTTAATTTTCTTTTATCTTCAAAAATTAAAATAAAACAAAATGTTGATGTCGTATTAAAAAAGAAGATTAAAGAGAAGTTTATCAAGTTGCCCTAAATGGAATTTTGATTTGCTGTTTCCCAAATAAAACTATCATTATATTATTAAGATGCGAAGGTCCCGATTGACAGTTTTATAATAATAAATGAATAATCATCATATTTTACCAGTTTGTTTTCACTTTAAAAAAATTTATCAATCTGTAATATTAAAACCTGCCGAATTCAGTTTTTTATATTATTTTGTAATGAGATTTTGACAAAATTTATTTTTGTCATAATAGATAAATAATTTACTGATAATATGTGACAATGAATAACGATATAGCACCAATTTAATAATTTTTTTCACGAATTAAATAAATGCAAAAAACTTTTAATGATTAAACAGAATTATTAACTCATTTTTATTATACTTAGTTCCCATAATAAGATTCGTTTCAATTTCATAAAAAGTGCCAAATAATTTAAATATCTTAACTTTTATTTTAAAATTTGGTTAGCATATTAATGAGTTATTTATATATTTACAATAAATATGTACATTATATATATTTATTTTATTTATTTATTTTTCAGGTAAATGAGTCTGGAATTTTGAAAGTTTTATCTAAAAACGAAATACAACTTCAAGAGGTAAAGTTTGATTCTTTAACCTAAATAATAATAATAATAATAATAATAATAATAATAATAATAATAATAATAATAATAATAATAATAATAATAATAATAATAATAATAATAATAATAATAATAATAATAATAATAATAATAATAATAATAATAATAATAATAATAATAATAATAATAATAATAATAATAATAATAATAATAATAATAATAATAATAATAATAATAATAGTATAAACCAGCTGCAGTCAGGCACTATGTCAAAAATTCAAAATTTAGCAAAAATATTAAATTTATCCAGATTTTAATTCTAGAAAGTTTGATTTTAAAATATTTTGAAATGTGTATTAATCTATATGAAAAATATTTTTAATTAGAATTTATTCAGATTTAAATGTTTGCAAGTTAAATTGAAAATATTTTATAAAAGTTGTTTAAATATCTTGACACATTGAAAACATTTGGTGCACAGAAAGGTCAATTAGGGAAGCAGCAGTAACCGAAAGAATTGTTATATTTTGTTTTGGAGTGATCTGTACATATTCTAGGTCGATATATTTTATTTGATGAATATTTGATGAATTGGACTACATTGTTATTTATTTAAGTTATGTTTACATAAATGATTCCGCTATTGACAAAAATACTTTTAAAGTTTAAATAATAATAATAGAAAAATAAAAATTAGAATAAATCGAATTATAATAAAATCGCATGCATGTTAGAGGAAAACTTAAATTCCCAATTTATACCCAAAAATTAAAAAAAATAATTTAAACATTTTAATGGAAATCATCACACTAAAAATAATATAATTAATAAAAATCTATGAACATTAAATTTACAGAACTTGTCAATTTGATATATTTAACATTTTTCAAACTGAAATAAATTATGAAATTTTTATTTTATATTAAACCATTGATGAAATAATAAATTTTTTTTGTATTAATTTTGATTAAATAAAGGCGCATTTTAGTGAATTTGTCAATAATGCTGGTTCAATAAAAATAGAGAGCTAATTTTGTCCGAAAATCTAATGTTAAAAACAATCAACAAATTGTAATTCTTTAGTTTTTCGGTTTATTGCGGTATAATCTCTCCGCTTCATTCCACTTTATATAAACTTTAATATTATATAAAGCAAAATCTAAAGCTATTCTTTCAGTTATCTCTAATTCATATTCCCTGTTTTTCTCTTTATTCTTCTTCATTTTTATCATTTTCATTTGTTTATTGCTTTAATTATTTTTTCAAGAGTTCAACACCATTTACCTATTTATTAATATCTTACAATTCCTAATTTTTATTTATTTGTCTTATTCTTTTAGCTTGGTTTATTCATCGTTTTTGTATTTTAGATATGAATTTTTGTTTCTGTAAATTAAGACTTTAGGCCACAATGGTTTCCATGTTTTTAGACATATGAAGTGTTGTATTTTATACCAAGCTCTTGCAGCATTATATATAACCTGTTTGATGTTTGGAAAAATTCCATTAGAAGAATTCTTTTTACTAGTAATTTTTTTTTCTTAAGATGTTTTGTAAGGGTTGGTAGAAAGTTCCTCGATTGACAAGCTAAATAGATTCCAGAAAAAATCGCATATATAGTCGTAGGGATCATAAAAAAATAGAAGATATATTCCAGAAAATAAAAATCCAAGTAAGTCAAAACCTTAAGTTAATAAAAAAATGGAGAGATAGGTTCCGGAAAATCGCGTGTAACGAGTGCATACTTATTATGAGTATATTATTAGGTTTATTGTGGTTAGTTTGTGATGTATATGTTAGTTGAAGATAAGGGATCTTAGTAGGTCCCAGCCGAGTCTCCTGTAAAAGTGTGTCAGGACGGTCTGGTGTTATTGTTGTTTCAGTAATTAACTACAGAAGTGAAAGAAAATAAAAATAGTAATTATCAACATATAACGTAAGTTTTATATATTAAAGAACAAGGGTAACACAACAATAATTATTATCACTTGTTTATTTTCTTGGATAGGATTATTGTCAGTATTCTCGTTCGGAGGCTTGAATTGTCGAGCAATGAGGGATTCTCATTTTTTATTAATTTCTCGGTTTTAGATGATATTGAGATTTGAAGACTTATTTTTCTAATGACGATGGCTAGATTTGAAGTGATAATGTTTTTTGGAAAAGAGAACCTTTAATATTTAATTTATAAATATAAATTTAATTTATAAATTTATAAAAGTTTCTTATTTTTCTTTTGCTCTTGTGTTTATTCCAATTAATCTCCAATTTTCAAGTTTTCTGTTTCTTTCCCAATTTTTTCCCAATTTAAATTCAGATTTTTTATCGATTTTTTTCTTTTAATTTTATTTTTCCTATTGTAAGCTATTTAGCTATTTATTATGGTAATTGATAGTATGTATTTATATAATAATAATAATCATAATAATAATAATAAAACCCACGCATATTGTCCACATCTCAGGAGAACACAATCAACATAAACGAAATAAAAAGGTGACCATTACAATACTTAATACTTATGTATAAAAAATATTTCAGTAAAAATATACCTATCTTTTATAAATGAAACCTTAACATAAATATACTCAAATAATTCAAAACAGCATAATAATTTTAATTTTTATTATTCCGCCTTCTTGTTGTACTATTTTAATAGGCCCATCATTTTCTTTCCGGCTGGCTTGAAGTCATCACTGTAATCAAATGTATAGCCATCAGCAGGTTCTTCTGGATTATTTTTGGATTATCTGGATTAATTTTGGAGTTTCATTTTTGTGAAATGTTTGTAAGGTTTTAATAGCATGTTAAAACTTTTTTTGTAAATTTTAAAGTAAATGTTGGTTAAACCAAATATTTACCATATAAATGGCATATAGATGATAGACGGGTTATGTGCGGGAAAATACGGTAATATATTGGAAGAATTTAGTGTTTTCTGAATTTCCAGAGAGAAAACACCAAAACTCATAAGTTCCAGTTCTATTGTTAAAAGAAGTCCATTTAATTATTTCCTTATATTATTATCGTTCGGTGCAGCACTTTCATCGTTGCCCACCATTTGATTGAGGCCTCTTTTATTTTAGTACAGTTTCATTGATATTGTAAATATGCAGTGGATTAAAATCTTTTCTGATTGAATTCGAAATTTATATAAAAATTCATAAAAATATATTTCTTCAATTGTAATCAAAATATGGATAAAGTTACGTTTTTTACAATGTAAAACCTAACCAGCACTTTCTGTAATAGTTTTAGCGCTGCCGTTCTGCTTATTTAGTGACAAAGCGTTTTATTTCTTACAAAAGACATTTGCTCTTTATCATGTCTTTCCGGTCTTATAACTAAATTTTCATTGATACATCAGATCTTTTTTTTGTCCCTATTTGTTTCTCTTACTTTTCATCTTTTTTTCTCATTTTTTAAATAAAAAACAACTTAAAATGCTTTGCTGTCTTAGTTACTAATGCAGATTTTTAAAAATGATAAAGATATCACTTAAAAATGTTCAATGAATACGGAAAACTTTACCGTCACTGACAATCTAAGTAGATGGTCACAACAGATATTGTATAAGATTGCCTCACTTATTTACTACTGTAGCACAATAGACAATATGACAATTTTGTGACTTTTGCAAGGGGCAATCAAGGCGAGATTATTCCCTTGTTTGCTATTATTGAGATTTGATCTCAGTTTTTATAATATAATCTGTCAACTTTTAGTTTCAGAATAGTAAAAAACTATCATTTTCTGTTCAACCTACGCTTCAATAGTTTCGCAAAAAAATAGCACAAAATTTATTTATAGATCTTACTGATTTTATGAATTCATTTATTGTTATTTTATTATGGAAAATTGATTTGGAACAATTTTTTTATAAAATTCATATAAAATTAATAAATAGTTCCTGAGTTTTTAAAGACTTATGAAAGATGTATATGAAAAAGCTTTCCTCTTAAAAACGCAATAAAAAAGCCTTCAAACACCCTCCACAAACAACTTCAAGACCAAAATACAATTCTACTCTGATTTTCATTCCTGAAAGTTTTCCTTTTTGCTATAAAATTGTTTTAGTCTTTAAGTTAAAGTATCAGAGTTTACAACAAATCAGACTGGCGATTTCACTGATTTCTTTTTTTGGTGTTTATTGATGGATACTTATCTAAGATAAGAATTGCCTCTTTGAATTTGAGATTTTTTTGGATATTGTCTCCTGTCAAGATTTTGATTGAAATACTTTTTCTTTCCTTGGTTAGCATTGTTGGAGATGCTTGTATACAGAGGATTTTCCGCCTTGGTCCAGGTGTTTTTTAATTCTTTGGTGTAGGTTCCTGAGTTTACTTCCAATGTATATTTCTTTGCATGTATTGCACGTGATGCATAAGACAACGTTTTTTCTTTGGTGTCTGGCAATTTTCCATTGTGCAAATGTTATCTTTTTTGTGTTTTTTGCCAGTGCTTGCCTCAGTGTGCAAGACATGTTTGATGTACAAATTGGAAGGCCAGTGTGATTGAGCTCTTTCCGGATCTTGAAGTCGAGCGTGTCACTGATAAATGAAATGTTTAGATAAAAGTATTTCTTTTTTTGTGTTCTGTCCATAGGTGTTTTTTGTTTTGAATTCATTCTTTCGATGTCATCCTTGTGGTATCCGTTTCTGCGTAGGACTTTATCGAAATTTAATTGTTGTTTATGGTTCTCTTTTCATTTAGTACATCGATTGGCTATCCTCTGCTTCTCGTTCTTTATAACATTCACTTTCTGTAAGTATAAAGTTTTGATTTTTGGTGCATAAATATTTCTTTGCGGGCTGATTTCTTGTAGAATCCGTAGGTTGGTGTGTTTACATCTATTTTGATTTTTAAATTTAGTAGATTGAAAGATCCATTTTTGTCCGGATATTCTATTTTAAACTTTATATCCGGATGAGCTTCATTGAATATATGAAATATTTCTTCAGCTTCTTTCTTGATATTGGTCGTGATAAATATATCATCTATATATCTTGCGTAGAATGGATTGTATGGTACTCAGTGTCTGTCGTTCGAGGTAATTCATAAATATGATCGCTAGCAAGCCTGATATGCTAGAGCCCATCTGCAGACCTTTAATTTGTTTTTATATATTTTGATCAAAGGTAAAATAGGTTCTTTAGAGAATAACAGTAAGAAGGTTTATGATATTCTCGGTTTTCATTTCATTTATTAACAAATTACTTTCCAATCTTCTTCATAAGCATTCGATAGTCTCACCTGGGTCGATAGAAGTGTATAATGCTACGACATCAAGACTGAAGGGGTATTTTAATTCACTATGGGTTGTTTTGCCCGTTTTGTTTAATCTTGCCATGAAGCAGCCGCTACTTTGGAGATAATACGGTACATTGTTTAGTAATGGTTTTAGGATTTTTGAAAAGAGCCAACTTGTCTTAGTTGTTGGTCCATTTGTGTTTGATACAATTGGGCCTGATTTTAATGGAAGGCACATCATTGTGAGTTATTATTAAATGGTAGATTTGTAGGTTTGAGTGTTTTTGTATTTTTTAATTGCTGAGATGTTTATAGGCAGCTTCACAATAACGGCTTTTCTCAATAACGTAAAATTCACCTCCTTTGTCACTTGGTAAGTATACATATGGTTTAGTTTTAAGTGCTTTCAATACGCCTTCTTCGTTGTTCGACAGATTTGATTTATATAGTTTCCTTTTGCATTCTTTTTCGACAACATTCATAATCTTTCGAAAAACCTTTGAAAGTATTAAATTTAATTCTGGGTCTGGATTGGGAAGGTATAGTTTATCAGTGTTTGTATATATTGGGAGTTTATCAATTTGGCTCTGATCATTTGATTGTGGGATAGTGTTGACCCATTTAATTTAGTATGCAATACGGCAAAGAGTTTTAAAATTGAGTAAGATTGTGCTATCGATTTTTCTGTTCAGATTGAATTTTGGTCCCAGTGACAGCGAATTTTTATCCTCATCAGATAGACAATTTGTGAGATTGGTTACTAATTCATTGCCTTGTTTGCTCATTACAATGTCTTTGTTTTCATTCAAAGTTTGTTTGTGCGCTCGTATTAATGTCTGCTCTTAATTCATTTTTTACTTCTTTTTTATCCCAAAGATGTTTAAAATCGTAAGGCATAATGTTCTACCACTATGGTAAATGCATGTCTTTGCTCTTGGTAGACCAATTCCCTTTACTGGTTAACCAAACACGCTTGCAAGATGTAATAATAATAATAATAATAATAATAATCATAATAATAATAATAATAATAATAATAATAATAATAATAATAATAATAACTATTAATATAATAATAGCTATTATTATTATTAGTAAACTGGTTACCCATCTGTTCACAAATCACATTGTACATGAAAGACACATTTATGTTTTAAAATATTAAAAAAACATAATATGTGGCACGCTGCAATAAAATTTATTAATTTCGGTAATATTTTTGTTCGTTAATAATGTTAGCCAAAGTCTCATACTCAAATTTGTTAAAATTTTTGCAGAATTTAAAATTATTATTTTGATTATTATTCAGGCTATGTTCGAAATTATAACATCTGAAGCTTCATATTATCGAAGTCTGATGATTTTAACGAAACATTTTTTCTCGTCGGAACTATTCTCCATATCCGAGGACAAAGAAACGATAGTTTCACCAATAGATAAGCATCATATATTTTCCAATGTCATTCTAATTATGAAAACAAGTTTGAAGTAATTCTTGTGATTGTAATAATGTAATTTCTTTGGGCAAGGGAAAGATTCCCGCGTTATCATAAATACGAATATTTTTTTTATAATATAAAAACATTATAGATTTTATATGGACATCACGAATCTCTTAAAACTTCATTTACTCGATATAAATATTATTTAAACGAATTTAACCTTTGGCGGCTGCGCTTTTTATTTTAATCGAACGAGCGAGCGCCGTAAGCTTTACGTCTTACAGTTTGCAACAAATATTCACTACTTTATGATAACATAGAGTTTGGTAATTATTAATAATTAAAAAAAATGTATTTTAACTTAAAAAATATTTTATTTGCAAAACTATTAATAAGCAAACATAAATAATCAAAAACAAGAAAAAAAATCACAAGAAAATTCAATTTTTTAGTCAGAATTTGACTCACTTATTATAACTGTACAATCAATACACACAATTTTTGTTAAAGAGTGAAGCTTACATGTAAATGCCTGACAATTGTTGCATACTGAGGGTTTTTTCTCTCCCGTGCGCACGAACGGCATGTACCGTGTTTTGGAGCTTGTTGTTCTTCTCGAACTCCTCTCTCTTTAGGCATTTGTTTATGACAGTGCAAACTAAATGTTATGGCACAAATACCAATAAATCCCACCAACATAACCTATAAACATTCTTCCAAGAATAGATAGGGGTTATTTTTATGATTACAAGTACAGAGTCATTTCATTAGAAAATTAATAAAATCACCGTAAATTTTACGGTTCCGCGCCCTCTCGAAGGTTAAAATATATATAATCACTTTCATCAATAGAATTTGCTCTTTGTAAAAGAGAATTTTGTTTACTAGCTGCACTTCAATTTACAATGCTTGGATTTAAAATTATGAAAGGTTCTACTTAATTAAAAACACATAATTATTGATTAATTTAAATTTTTAAATAATGTTTTTTAAAATTTTTAAATCATGAAATTAATAATCAACAAAATTAATCTAAAATATAATTTAATTTATGCTCATTCCTGTGATATTATAATATTTTTAAAGAATGCTATTAAGTATAAATAACACTTTTGAGAAGTTTGTAAAATGTTAGGCATAAAATGAAAGCACTTATCTACTTCATTAAAATAATTTTAATCGCGCGTTTTAACTTTATGTATATATAACGATTAACCCAACTTTTATGCTCGCATCACACAAAACAATGAAAAAATATGTCAGACACAATTAAAAAAATTTTAAAATTTTAAAACTTGAATCATATTTCCTTATATTTTTTTATTTTTCTTAAAAATTTGAAATTAAAATTTCATAGCAGTACATGGTCTGCATACTACTGATCTGACATCTTCATAGATGAAGTTTTTATTCCATTGAGAAAAAAAGTATTTTATGCTTGCAGCAGAAAATTACTACACTTAGACACGAGTGACATCTTAAAATAATAAAAATCGTCGAAACTGCAATTCCAATTTTAAAAACTCATGGAAAAATAATTGTATGCGTAAAGAGATTAATTAATGAAGTTCCATACCATTTATTTACTTGATTATTTTTTTACAGTTTACTGAATGATCTAGAACAAAGGTGGCACGAAGAAAAACCGGTGATGTCGGATATTTGTGATATAGTTTTGAATCATGTTATTAGTGACGATTTCCAGAGTTATGTAACCTATTTACGAAATCAGCAATACCAGACCCAAGCTCTCAAGCGTTTGTCGTGAGTTTTAATGAGTGATGACATCGAGGATTTAATTGACTTTCCATTTTCAGTGAAAACGAGTATTTTAAACAACAGTTGTCTAAACTTGAATCATCTAGTGAATGTGGAAAGTTGTCTTTGGACAGTTATTTAATGTTGCCTATGCAAAGATTAACACGACTGAAATTACTTGTTGAAGCAGTTTCAAAATTTCAAAATATTGAAGGTATAACCAATGAAATAAGTGAATCTGTAAAAAACAATGCATTTATTGCACTGGATAAAATTAAAAAGGTATGTATTAATATCATTAAAAATAATTGATAAACAACTGTTGGGTTTTATTGTTAAAATTAAATTAACTTTGATAAATTAGATCAAAATATTTTAAAATATTTGATTATAAATTATTATCCTAATTATTAAATATAATTAGATTAGTATAATAAAATATTAGTATAAAAATTAGTTATAATAAATTATTTTGAATAAAATAAAATTTTAAAATAAAAATAAATGCCATTGTTAATTTTGTTTAAATATTCGGAATTAAGGAAGATATATTTTTGATTATAATAAATTTTGAACTTTTAATGACTACCAATTTTGAACTAAGCGAAGATGTTTTCACAACATCTAACAGAAAAAATGGCCGTATTTTGCGATCTTACCATATTATCATTTCTGTATTTTAATGTTCTATATTGTTTAAATGTTTCTAGTCTGAAACAGGAATAACTTAAAAGAGACGCCTACAAAGTTAGCTGCCATTTGATAAGATTTCAGAAGACGATTCGAGACACATATCCCATATTGTGAGGAAATTTTAAAAATTTTAAATTCGTTGTTAAATTTTTGCTGGGACATAAAGTTGCGTTGATATTCTAATGAAGCTTATAACAATTATCTTATAAATACAATAAATATTACTAAAAGCTGGCAAATTCAAATAGACCAGTGACATATAATATCACATCGAAATCTGTTTTAATTTGTTGAAAACGAAGTTTTTTAAATATTCCAAATTCATATTTTAAAGAACTAAAAGTTTTCTGTTTGTTATAGTGTAATATATTAGCTTGAACAATGGCATTGTGATACATATTTGGTCATTTACAAAACGTAACCAAATTAAATTATAGAAACACAATTGGAAGGTGCAAATTTAGTGGTGCAAACAACTCTTATTTTAAAGATAGGAAGCAAAATTCTTTCGTGTAACACATTTTGAATTTTATATTTAAATATTTTATTAATAATGAGAAAGATTACAAATGTCTTTATAAAATTGATCAGAGAGTCTCTTATTATGTAACATTAAATTTTTATCATTTCTTATATTTTTAATTGACAACATGACATTTTGATTGCAATTTTATCTGAAAATTGACTTTTCTCTGTCGAATAATGTATTAAAATTTATTGATTTTTGCAAATGTAATATTTCAAAAATTTATTAGAAAATGCTACTCGAACATAATATATATTTCGACTGGTTCATTGTCATCATCAGGTAGAATTGAAATTAAAATTTTGTAGATTTTAAGTTGTTTTTCAAACAAATTTATAAAAAGAATTTAAAAATATATTCTATTGAAAAATAAAAAATATTTTTAAATTAGTTTGAATAATTAATTTAAAATCTATTCGATTATACTTTATATTGACAGGAAATCAGTCGAAATATACAGTTTTTGCTTTATTTCTGACATTTTAAATTAATTAAATTTTTAAAAAATTTTTTAATTAATCTGAGAAACTCTGGTTTAAATAATGGCTTTATTTATTTCTGTTTATCATCTGATAATAATAGTTTGACAAATTATAATCTCGAATGCCAATACGATCATCTAATACAATTAATAAATATTTGACATGCTTCTATGTGAAGATCTACCAATACCAAGCATTTATTTTGACGAGTTAAGATGGGAATTTATCCTTTATATACATTTTGGTTGCGCACTGATACACCTAATCAAACTAAAATTATCAACGTTGTCAAACATTCAAAGTACCTACTGATTATCTAGGTTAAATGGTGAAATATGGTCCAGTAATTATGCTTCATTTATGTTTGTAACATTTTTCTGTAACATTTTGAATTCTGATTAGGTTTGTTATCAATCACAATATCAAAATAATTAATATTTTTTAATGTTTCATTGTTCAATCACTTTCAGAAAATAGTTTGCAGTATTTGTAAAGGGGAGTCTGATTATAACTGAACATATTTCACATAGAATGAATGAGGCTTTTGAACTTTACAGTTCTTTGATGTGCTAAAGTTTTATGTATTTTAAGTTTTTTTTAATAAAACGCTTTTTATGGATCGGGTGTAATCTACTCAGCATAAAAGGTCATAAATCGGTTATAATTTTATGAGGTCGTTACGGACCATGCAAAACATGCGAACGTTCAATGATGCGATTGGTGTCAGAATAATTATTCATTGATATAAAATTTAAGATTTATTTGTCTCTGTTTTTGGATTTTCTGAGCCAGAGGTTGGAAAGGTATCGTTTTGTCATGGATATTGTAACCAACACCTTTGGAAATTCAGTCGTCAGAAACTTCATTTTGATTTATCATTTATTTGTCAAATTTTAGGTTCATATTAAATTTAATACAGCTCATTAGCTAGCACAAAGTCTGCCTTTTCCTCTCCATCACTTTATTTGACTGTAAATGCAATCGCTATACTTTTCGTGATATTAATGGTGCTGAAACCCTTGGAGGATTTTCTTCTTTCTAAATATGATGTTATTATTCTTGGAGATTTCATGTGAATATTGTTTAAAAATATTAAAATTTAATACAAGTTTCCTAGAACTCAGCCCTGTAGATGCTGAAATGTCTACCAAAATAACAATTTTTGATTTTGTATCACTTGCCTTAATTTTGTACATTAAAATGTTTTATGCTTTTATTTCTTTAGGGCAGCAACCATCTAATAATATTTTTTACATAAAATATGCTTGCACCTGAGGCTTGGAAATACAAATACACTTTATTAATGTCTGCAAATACAGTTTTATATTGTCTGTTGTTTTTTAATATGATGCTGTGAATAGGTTTGTAGTAACAGTGGACTTCATTTGTAAGATTTGTTAAAGACTTTTCGGGTTTTCTTCAAAAATTTATTTATATTCTTCCTTAATTCAAGATCTACTTACATGCCCTTCTGATGTTGTGAATTTTTTTATAATTGCTCGAATAGTTTTTATTGGTTCGATCTGCATCACTTATTTCCTAAACATGACTGGTTCAAATTTTGCCTTAGGAGATGTAATATTGAAAGTCACTTCATGAAAAAATATATTTCAAAATTACACTAAAAATAATTAGGGGAACAATTTATTTTGAATATTGTTTCTGTGATGCATTTTGTCTTCTTATATAATTTTACGATTCAAGACTTTTTGTTCAGTCTCTAGTTTCTTTTACTTGCAATATCTAACGTTTTTATTTGTTTCTCAATAATCTTTAAGTTTTTGTATTGTATACCAGCTTATCACTACCTTTATCCAGTTTTGGTTGTTGATTTTCTATTTAGTGAACCTTTTTGTAATTATTACATGTTTTCCACCAATGGATCTTTTTATTTGTTACATTGATTCATTATTGAGTATCAGAAATAAATAAAATGACTGAATTCCAGTTTTGTAATACTCAAAGTTTTCAAAATTTATTATGATTTTTTTTTCTTCAGCTTTTGAATACAAGCAATACAGAAAAAGGATTTATGGATCAGAAGAGTGCATTAATTTCTTTAATTAATAGAATCTATTTTCCGCCGAATGTTAAGGTAAGTAATTATTATCTATAAATAAAAATAAACCTAGAAAAAGTTGACAACGAAGTCAAAACTATGAAAAATAAAATTTGTTAGAGTTATTTAGATAAATTTGAGGTTGCACTTGTTATTTTTAAACTTTTTAATAGATTTGTGTTTATCATCTACTCTACACCTAATTCTGTTTTTACGCGATAGATACGTTCTGCGAAAACTCGCTTAAAAAGATACAGTATCCAATAAAAATAGGGAATTAGTTCTATATTTAAAATATGAGGTCAAATATTGTGAATATTGCAAATTCATCTTCCTGACGTTCTTTACGCACAGTTTTTATTAAAAAAATTCATTCATTTCATATTCATTAAATTCATTCATCAGGTCAATAAAAAATTCATAATTAAGTGAAACAATTAATTTAATAATAATTTTAGAACTTGAGGAAAAAATTTTTGTATATGAAAATAATTGAGAAAATTTAGAAAAAAATCATAATTTTAGAAAAAACTAAAACATTCTCAATTTGACAAAAATGACAGAAAGATCAAAAGGAATATAGTTAATATAGGTTAGTGAACAAAACAGAATGTAATATAATTTTTTTAAATCGTGTTAAATCAAACTCGACTAAAAACAGAATTAGGTGTATGAGACAATATGATATAAATGACGCTATTGTGTAGCACTTCTAATTTAGTTTGTGTTGTTCGGAAATTTGATGAAATACATGGCTAGGTAACCCTATAAGGAAAAAGTTGTTTGTTATAAAATACTTCTTAAGAGATGGAATTTGTATCGTGTGAATGATGGTCGCCTGTAGCAGTTACATTACAGTTACTTCATATATACCCAACTTTCATGATGTGGGACAGTTCAATTCTAGACAGTTTCAACGAAATACAGAAGGGATAAATTAGAGAACAATTGAAGTATTTGTGTCAGATATGATGGTAGTTGTGACTATTTCACATAAGCCCAACAATGACTTAAAAAATGATTGACACATAAATATATTTGCACAAAATTTGTTGATTCTTTTTCATATTTATTTACTTTTGCGTTTTGTCGATTAATTTACAATTGTAAAACAGTTACTAACTAAAAAATAAAACCAATAAAACATTGAAATAATAAAAAGAAATGTTTGCCATATACATTGTATTTGGACTGAAATAACAACTTTTGTATTAGTGCTGGTTTTTATGGAAATCTAAGTATTCACACGAAAACCTGTCAAGAAAAATTGGGCTTGAATCGTGTTATTCGGAATTCTGAAGCCTAAAAAGAAAAAGTTGTTTGTTATAAAGTACTTCATAAGAAATGTAATTTTTATCGTGCGAAAAATGATCGCCTGAAATTTGCTTGAAAGAAAAATGTTTTCCTTATCTGAAGAACGTAAATATGAACACAATTTAGTTACATAGTTTATTGTTATCAATATGATAGAATTTAAGCAAATCAAACATGTCCATGGATTGTGAGCGGATATTTAAAATGACTTTAAAAATATTGAATTACTTTTAAGGGTTTCATGTTTACAATACATTTTATAAATTCATTTTATAAAATCTAAACAATCCAACCTCGATTGTCTCAAGACATTTTTTAGTAGGATTCAGATTTTTGTTTTGGTAAAAATAAAAAAAACAGTTTTTTAAAAATAAAATTTTGGTCGTATATCAAAAAAAAGTTGAATAAAAATTTTGTCAAAATATTTTACGTGAGCCATTATTTTTTCCGCAACATTTCATTATCCCGATACCGTTTTAAGAGAATCGTTAATTAACTCTATAAGTGAAATGAATTAGTATCACAATTGTATTTTTTCACGGAAACTTACATTTCTCACTGCTTATCACGCCAATAAACATGATTATTATAATTATAATTTTGTTGAACATAGAAAATTATAGAATAGTTCAAAAACCTTTATTAACAAAAACTAACTTTTTCGATTTTTAAATGTTCCCAAAAAAACATTTACACAGTAAATACGTTTCTGACAAAACTGTGTTATTCGAAAAAATAATTTTATTATGGAAAAACCTTGTAAAATGACAACGACTATAAATAAGCTTTTTTTAGACACTTATTGAACACAAAATATGACTAATACACTTAATAAAATAAAAAATAATCATTTAAATCATAGAAAACATAAAATAGTTAAATTTATTTGTAAAATGAAAAAAAACATAAAAAATCTTATTTAGTTATAGAAAATAATTTACTTAAAACTAATACGAAATTATGAAAAATAAAGATTTAAAAAGGTGTAGGTAAACAATGATAATATTCATTCTGTTGTTTAAAATCAATTAATTCATAGACACATAAGATTTTGCTCTGAACACTTAAAGAGGAATTACCATTTTTTGTATTTTTATCAAAATACAACACATGTATAAGTTTAAGACAGTAGAGCATGTATACGTATGAAGTGTTACCAGATTTATAATTAAGTAGAAATAACTTCGCATGCAGTCAAAATTAGTCATTTTCTACATCAAACGTGCAAAACCAGTAACGTGTAAAACCAGGATTATATATATATATATATATACTCATATTATTTACTAATATATTGATCCTGTCTTTAAAAAAAATATTAAATTTCAAAATTGTGTATGTTGTCAAAAAATTGTCAATTTTACTGATCACGAAAAATTTAAATCAAAAATTTCGAAAGAGTTATGATTTTGATGGGCTGGAAATAGTAAAACTATAATTACGGAAGTACCGTTTAAAACAAGGCTTACAATAATAAATCATTCTTAAATCTGTATAGTATTAGCCAAACATTTTTGGACACCAAATAAATGATATAAAAATCTGTCATATTTTAACAGAATTAGGTAGAATTTAAATCAGTTAACTGTTAATATAATTTTAATTTATTCTTTTATTTTTAATATTATTTTTATTTCAATTTATAATTATTTGAATGAAAAGATTTTAAATTCAATATTTTTAGAGTATCACTTTTAGTGATAGAATTCTTTTACGCGAAGAAGAATTGCGAGTCCATCCGTACACTGGAATAAAAACTATTAGAAAAATCAGCAAAAAAAAACAGCCGCTAATAGTCCTTGTTCTTTTCAATGATTTACTAATAATCACAAAAAAGAAAAGGTAAATTACTTTAAATATTAATCGAGTAATTTAAAGTTGAGGTTTTTGATTTTCACAATTATATAGAAAATTTAAAATGACTTTTTTTTGTTTCTCACCTCTGTGCCGAAAATTCGTGAATACCATAAATAAATCTGATTCATAGTCAAATTTTGTAAAAAATACTATGTCTTTTACAGAAAATTGTTTATTTTATTATTAGGTGGCAATAGGTCAATATTTATAAAAAAGAAACAAATTTTTGACTTATCCTTTTCTAAATATTTAGTTGCCTTTTTTAAATATTGATCAAGATTTTTTTGTTTATTCTATTGTTTGAAAATATTATTTCATATACGAAAATGAATATTACATGATATTTAACCATCTTTGGCCGCTATTTTCTTTTTTATCAAAGCGTGTTAAGAAATATGAATGAAGTTTGATTGAAAAAGGCCTATGAAACTGACGCCATAGTTCGTGAAACAGTCAGATGTATACCCTCACTGCAGAGCACCTTGGCGAGAATCGCGAGCGAATATCAGTTGACCATTTATATTTGGAACACATATATTCGTGGACAACACATCCATTTTGGACCAAACTAATTCTCTACGTAACGTCGGTATCATAATCAAGCTAAGCCTGATGGCTTACTCGAGCTAAAAACTCCGTGAAAAAATGGAACTACAGTTTCTTGTCCATGTCCGAGTATCATCATCCTACTCTCTGAAGTTTTTTATATATCATTTTGAATGTTATCCAGAAACAGGCCTGTGTTAGTCTGTCGCTGTGATTATATGTTCCGTGTTTATCTGTCGTGTGTAAATGTCGGTATGCTGTAATTTAAAATTAAATGGTCATGTGAGTTGAGATATGGAATAAAAGTGAAGCTAATTATTCAGACAATTGTGACCATAATGATTGCAACATTATTATTAATACTTCCATATATATATCAAATATAGTTATGTTACACGTATAATTATATTTGAGTCATTTATAATTATTAGTTTATCAATCTGTCGAACTATGAAGATTACATTTCATATTGTAGTTCTATCTATTAAATATTATTGAAGATAGTAGTAGTTTATTATACACTTATAATATTATTATAATGCATAATAATAATTATGTTAGGGATGGATTCTTAACTCTAATAGATTTATAATAATAATAATAATAATAATAAATTTCAATCGTGTTCATTATGTTATTCACTTTGATGTCAGTGTAAATTTCGAGTTTTTGACAGGCTTGCAAACCTTCTAGTTTCTGCATAGCCTACGGTCTAATTTTGCAAGTTTTCATATTCTATCTTAAACAACTGTGCAAATGACAAATACAGGCATGTCTTAATTGTTAATATGGTATATAAACCACTATCAATTAAGACAATGGAGATACATACGTTTAAAAGACAAAATTATCAATCAAAGTCTTATTGAGAAATAATCAGGCAGAGAAACACAGAAAGACTTACACTTTAAAATGAGGAAACTCTTTAATTCAAGTCTTATTGAGAAATATTCAAGTTACAGAGAGAGATAGAGGAAACGTTTTGAAAAAAATTTTGAAATTATTGGAAGATTGTCCGGATAAACTTTTCCTTGTGAATAGAAAGAGTTTATTTGTTTTTTATTTTTACGTCGAGTTAAAATTAACTCACAATTTTTTTGAATAACTTTACACCCGGTTCCACTGTACAGCATTCCTATTCTGTATGTGTCGCGCCAACAAGTACTACAAAATCACTATCGGACGAAACAGGGTGTAAGCGTGAACCAAGATATTTGACCATCTTGACGTCACCCTTACTTGTTTTTATTAGCGAGATATATATATATATATTTGAATATTGTAAAGTAGTATTCATGATACAAGTTGCTAATTGTTTTAAGTAAATTATTTCTAAAGGAATTCGCCTTCTCGTTATGATTTTGAATACTGTGTGTATTTCACTTCAATAAATAACAATTAAATAAATGCAAGTTTTTCAAAAATCTATTCTAATTACAAATCAAGTTATTAAAACACATTTTCATTTAATTTATCACACACTATTAACCTTGACTTGATTTTATTTCTTTATAGTTAATGATTATTATATTTAAATTTTTATTTATAGCAGTTGAAGTTAGAGTTGTGTTAAGAATCCAACCCCAATTTTTGGATCTTAACAATGATAACAAAACTTTTTTATCTTTATTGTAATAAATTTTTTAAATAAAAATAATAATTGTAAAATTTTGTTCCATTTTGCATTCATTATTTGATGTTTTCATACAATTATTTAACTGAATCTATTTATTTCAGTGGCAGATTACTCGTTTTGGACTATTCTAATAAAGCAAATGTTACAATAGAAACTTCATCGTTTAAAAGAAATATATCCAGCACTGAAATTTCTAGAAATACAAGTTCGTTTGATGTCAATTCCGAGTCCCAATCTCCTATCAGAATTATTGGAACTACTTTGATGAGAAGTAAAACGTCGTTAACGGGAGACGAAAGGAAAAGACTCTCAGTACCATTGAACAATTCCTTCACATCCATGCCTCAAATTAATAAAACAGAAGTTCACGAATTCAAGCATCAAACATTTACTATGAAATTAATGAAAAGTGATATTTTTCCCGATTCTCTTTATTTAACTACTCGCAGCAGGTATTATTATTATAATTATATTAATAATATTCTGAATATTGTGATCCGTTATGGCTTGTCCCATATAAATATTGTCTAAAATGTACAATAAACTCGTGAAGAGCCAACAACTCTTTTCTAGTCACACAATATCCAATTTCATGCTTTGTTAAATGTCTTGAACCATACGCTATCACTCCTTCGGCGCCGTCTTCCTTAATCTGAGATGAAACTGCACCTGTGGCTTTAAAACTTGCATTTGTATCAATGATAAATAGTTGATCTGCCCTTGGATATTTTAATATTGGTGCTTCATATAAGAGTTTGTTTAAATTGATAAAACTTTTCCTACATTCTTCAGTCCAAACAATCCTTTTGTCATAACCTGTCGTTGCGGCATACAAAGGTAATGCTATCATTGAATAATTCTTGATAAATCGTCGATAATAATTTGTTAAACCTAGGAATGATCTCAATTCTGTAGTACTCTTTGGCTCAGTTGCATTTTCAATTTCTTAAATCTTTCTTTTATTTGTTTGAATTCCATTTTCACTCACTGTATGACCAATAACATTTAATACACTTTTATTGAACGCGCATTTCTCTGGATTGACTTTCAACCCGGAATCTCTAATGTGTGTGAATACTTCAAATAGGAGTTTATCATGAATTTCCTGATTTTCTTCATATATTAAAATGTCACCAAGGTACATAACCACTCCTTTGAAAACTAATCCTTCCAATATCTGATGCATCAGTTTCTGAAAAGTGGCAGGAGCTGTTGACAAACCAAATGGTAACCTATTGAAACAGAACTGCCCTTCTTTTGTACTAAATGCCGTCTTGATTAGTGAATTTTCATTCAACTCTTCTTTGACTTACCTAAGCAATCCAATAATAATTGCATATCTGACATAGGAAATGAAAACTTTTCTGTAACCGAATTTAATAACCTGAAATCTAGATACATTCTTTAGAGCCGTCTGGTTTTCCAACTATCACTAATCTTGGAAAGTGTCACAGATAATGAGTATGAAAAAACTCAGTATATATGAATGAAAACCAATTTTATCAATCTTTCTTGATGATTTGTTGGTTTATTTCAAATTAGATGTATTCATATTGGCTGACATTTGTCAACAGTTTAGATTAAAGTCTTTAACTCATGTATTGGGAATTCCAGGGATATCGTGGAAGTCAGTTCTAATGACTTTAAAATCTTCAATGAAGTTGCTCAAAAAATCTATAATTTTTTTCGAATGGGGATCCGTAATGCATTAACTTTTGTTAACAAACATCATGAAGTATCTTCCGAAGTATTTTCAGATATTAATAACTTATATGGAACAGTTTTTTTACCAAAAACTATCATATAATAGGACTGTCTCTGCGTTACTGATAGGAATGAATTTAATAAAATATTTTTATTGTTAATCAGTGGATCTAGATAAATATTTTTTGGTTGCACACGTTGCAAGTTTATTTGGAAGTCCCACCGCAAATTTATGGCTAGCTGCTGCACAAAAGATGTATGCTTCTAAAGTTGAAACTTTGATGCTTACAAATTATCCAAAAAAAACTTCCAAAAGAAACTTCTCAAGTTTTTCTTTCTCTCGTTCACACTGAGCAATTCAATTTAGACAAGCAAACATTTTCAAGTATTACATTGATAGAAATACCCGATTTAGATCTAAATCATCTAATAGTTTGGATAAAGATTATTACTAGCTGTTCAAGAATAGTTTATATGACAAGACAGTAGAAACTTTAAAGCTGATTAAATATGCTTCCGAAACCACCGTTTATGAAAACATTCAAAATTGATTGTCGTGTTGTTAAACAATGATTTGGTGTGTTTAGATAGGCCTGGTCACATAGGTCTAAATGTTTTGGATCTCTCGAAACTAATAATGTATCAGCTGTAGTATAAAGAATTAGAAAAGTATCGCAAAATAAATATCATCGCTGAAATAGAAGATTACAAATTGTAAAAACTGTTACCAGCTATGATGGAGGATAAATTTGAAGATACAAGCATTTATCATGGATATTATCTCTTATACAGTATTTAAAAGGAGAATGATATAAAGTATTGATATTTCTCCAACCAAAATGTAAGTCATTTAAGTGAAAGGGAAAGTATGAAGACTAAAGAAGTAACATTGAATGATACATGAATTGCGATAAAAACAATCAAATTTATAATATACCCCAATTTCTAATAATAAAGAAATCATCAGCTGTTTGTTTAATACATCTGTTTATATAAAGATTATATTATGTTTTTCTTAGAAATAATAATAAATAAACGCATATGTACACACACACACACACATATATATATATATATATATATAATGTAATAAACAAATTTAATTAAAAATGTAAAAAAATAATTTATTTATGTAATTAAAAATTTCAGCTAAAAATGATTAAATAAAATGTTTTTAAAAATACACTCATTCATTGAAACAACAATCCATTTACCCTATAGTCAATTGGTCGCGCGATAACTTATAATTTGGGGCAGACCTGACACATTATACTACTGCTAGTAATTAACATATAATATTTTTCAATCAATTATTATCGGCCAAAAATATTAATTATATCGATGATTACTAAAACAATAGCACTATTTATATAAACAAAAAGACAAAAGTTTAAGATCTCATATTAATATGATAGTTGTATTGTGCCTTGAAACATTGGCAAGATATTTTTTTATATTTGATTTCAAATTATTTTTATAAAATTGCTATTTTGTATTGAAACAAAATAGTTTAAATAATATTACTAATAATAAATATTTATTATTATTATTATGATTATTATTATTATTATTATTATTATTATTATTATTATTATTATTATTATTGCAGAGAAGATCGAGATTTGTGGTTATCATTCTTCGATAAAGATAATCCAGAAGATCAGATTGATTCATCATTTAAAAGTAATTCGAAAAATTTTAAATTTTTATTCCAAATTTTATTCTTTTTATGATCTACTGTAATATTCTTATTTTCTTATTGCTTTGGAGTTATAATATTTCTAAAGTAATTTTAATTTAATTTTTGTGTTAAAATCTTTAGTGGATAATACAAATGAGTACGTAGATTCGTATAAATCAAAGAGGATATTTAACTTTTTATTTATTTTATTTATATGTAAACATTTGATTCATATATACAATGTTATGTAATATTTCTTGAAATTGTAATTCTTAAACTTTTGCTCCAAATTAAAAATATAAACTATTTTGAAAGTCAATTAAAAATCAACATTTGCCTCGGTTTCAATTGCACATTTATTTTTTTCATCAGTTTTGGTAAACGTTTGAAACGCATGTTCATAGGAACCTATTTTAGTTGTTTTATGCTGATCTTTATTTTGAATAATTATTCAATTGTCTTCTTAGTTGTTGTTTCCATTGTTTTCATTTCTAAATAAAAGCATATTAGATTTTCATAGCACTAGGAAAAATGAAAAATTACCAAAAACCCTTCTAAACGGTTTGAACTGTTAACAATTTTTAAATGAGACAAATGTCAAATTATCTGTACAAGCATTTCAATGTTACTACGGACATGAAATTGAAAATTCAAAGCAAAAAAATGTTTTTCCAAAGTTAGAATTATTCTCACGATCAGTACTAAAATGTAAAATAATTAGTATTTTAAATTTACAAGACTTTGTGGAGCTCAAGGAGCTCAGGTCCCTATCTTATGGCCCGAATATCCACCCTCTGTTCGGTCCTGTTTATAATTATTACAGATAATCTTTCTAAAATCACAGTGTTGAATGTTTAGCAAAACTCATGTTCGTTTACAGGATACGAGGAAATTTTTTTATCACATTTTATCAAAAGAAAAAATATGCATTGTTTATATATTACATGATCACCTTGCTCACAAGATTTAAATTTGTTAGATTTTTATTTGCGGGACATTTGAAGAGTAGGATATACGCCACATCAGTTGATATTGTGGATGAATTGAGACATAGATACAAAAAAACTGTTGTCAGGAAATACTAAATAAGTCTTTGAAGTTGTTCAAGATTCAATGAGGAAGCGTGCCAGATTGTGTATTGAAATTAATTGTGACATGTCAAAAATCTTATGTAGATAAAATTAATATTTTATAAAAGTATTGTGTTAATCAAAAAAATTTGAGGAATAACTTTTAAAGCAAGCATTTTCAGACCCAGGTTCTATTGAATTATATAAAAACACATATATATATATATATATATATATATATATATGTGTGTTGTTTGTTAAAAATAAAATTATATCAAATGAAATAAATTATATTCTAGATTTTTCAAGATTGCAAAAGACAACGTCCTTGAAAATTAAACCAAACCACTCTGAGATACCACGTTCAATTCTAAAAGTTCAATCCTTTCAAACAACGGATGATGGTAGGTAGTTTTTGTCACGCTCTGTTAATTTACACTGCGTAGTTGTTTTCAAGATAATTAAATCTCACGATTCATCATTCGTAACAACACCATTTTTTGTAGGAATTACTGATGAAATATTAGCTCAATCTGAAATTGCTCAAGATTGGAGCGATGAGTTCCTCATGGTAAGAACCAATGAAATGGGTTATATACTCAGCTTAAGGGAGAGGGATGTTTTCTCATTTTCATTTTTTTCCTAAATATTTTGCTAACATTTATTATTTTATGATTTTCTAACAGTGCATTCTCACTTTCTAAAATATTTCATTAATGTTTGGATAAGTTGTTAATTAACAATGTCAGAGGTCTATGTTTGTGGTTACTGTAATGTGTCTTCTTGTTGACTGATTTCAAACCGTGACATTCGACCCGGTCAAGCACGAGTGCTCACCTACATACTCACCGTTATGTAATATTTGTTAATTAGAAATTTTTATGAGATTTTTTGTCACCTTAAGTTTCGGTTTCACTGACATTAATATGTTTTTATTTTTTTTTGAATAACAAATAGAAATATCACGAAACAATTGTATATATTTTTTCTTAAAAAAAATGTATTAATGAACAAATTTACTGAAATGTTTTTGCCCGCCTACCGGACACTATATAAAGAATAATTTAAACGCTTAGGACTAGCTATATAGATTTTGATTTAAATTAGGCATCAGCTTGTACTCAAATCGGACTTCAAATTCACTATTTTTCACAATATATATTATATAAACCAAACTTCAAATAAAATTCAATAATGTATCTTCAAATTCTGAGTGATGTCAAGCTACTGCAATCATACAATTGTTTTATTTATTTCACATTAATGATTTTAGTTAGCTTTTAATTGCAATGAAAAATTTATATTTATAAAAAAAATATTTAATCACACCATATTAAAGCACTTTTTCCAAGTAAATAAGTGAGACGAAAGACAAAGGAACCCGTCTCTGTCTCTAATGATCCTACTCTTCATATATTTAAAAATTTTGATATGAAAGATCAAATTGAATATCCTTTTTTATCAAATGTATGCAATTTTACTATTATATTTGTTTTGATTTTATATGCTCAAGATCGTTTATACAATCAGTAACAACATGTCTCCTTTTCTTATTCGTCTTTATCTGTTTTTGTTTACGAGATCATTTACCTTCATTTGAACAGTTGAAACTTATTTGTTATATTAATTAATGTAAAGTATAGATACCTTATTTTATCAGGTTAATGTTTACAAATGAATAATATATTTTGTTTCATTTTTGTAAGTATTACAGTATTTCATGGGTACTACAGTAAAGAAACGTTGATGCTTTTGGAACAGTTAGGAAGAATATAATCAAACTGCCAAATATGACTTTTTAATTACATAAAGGCGAATAGATTTACTCATTTATGGATATGAAGTTGTTCGATAAGCGAGATTTACGAATGTTACCAACTGTCCAATGTATTGTACAAATGGTTCAGAAAGGGTTTCAATTGGTGAAATCGATCACACAATGAAACCTTTTTGAATTCTGTATTGTAAAAATTTCATTGGTAGGGTAGACCTGATTCATATACACCCTACCTTTATTGAATGTACATAAAGGACGTATAAAACTTTCCTTTTATTTAGTGGACTTATTTTCTCAAAATGCGTATTATATTTTTGGCATTTGCAAAAATAAGAGCAACTCAACAATTCAAATGTGTGATTTTAGAGTTCTTTTAATAAAACAAATTATTAAAAATTATGGATCACAAAGAAAAGATTCAGCAGGTAAGCTACTAACATAATCCTTATTACACTTGATGGCAAAAAATTTTCCTTCACTCATTTTATCAACTTTAACAAGACAAAATGTTCATAGAAAGATATTACGTATGTTCTAATACAACACAGAGAAAAGACACAATAAGGATTCCAGATATCAATGTGCTAAATCAGCAGTAGAATCGCACATAAACATTTGTTTTTAGTTATATTATACTGTAAAACACTTAAATGACATTGTTTGAAATAAATGTGTTAGGTAATATTTGTTTTACATGATATTCATTTTGTATAATGTGAATGTATTCAATAAACCTGTTGAACCCATCCGAGTCAGCAGTAAAATTGGGTCGAGACGGATTGAGGAGTTTCTAAATTTATTAAACTTTTACAATGTCTTAAGAAAACATAATTTTAATATTAATAACAATAACAATAATTTATTTTAAAAAAATGAATTTCTATATGACTTTTCTTTCAAAAAATTACGTTTCTAAATTCTTTTTCGTTTCTCTCATATTTGTTATTTGGATCCATAATTTATTCGTTCTCTATATTAAATATCTTGAGGTTTTAATTAGTTTGTATTGATGGATAAAAGGGAAAGGGAACACAATAACGACATCATTTTGACCGGCTTGGTACGACATGGGTTAAACTAATATCATGAAAAATAACGCTCTATATTTTTCGTTTTCTACTTTTTTTTAATTTAAAATTCAATATCAATGTTGTTTAAGGAAGAATCTATTAAGGATATCCTCAAAATATTAACAATTGTTATTGCCTTCCATTCCCTTTGTATGTTTTGTTGAAATCTCAATCTCTCAAAAAACATACATCTCATAGACGGAATATCGTTTTTTTTAAATTTAGTTGTCAGACTTAGAGGCTATATATGAAAACATTCAAAAACATATATTATAACTGTATTGTTTTGTAAAATATATGTACAAACACTTTACGTTGCCAGTTGTTAGCAAAAAGGTTACATTATATGATCGATTTTACCAATTGCTACTAGTTTGTTTGGTGCATTTCGGGAATCGGGTGTAAATATATTTGTTGGAATGAACTGACATCTGCTCCCAAATCAATGAGGAAATCATACGAGATTTTGTTGACTGTTGACATGAAGAATGGGCTCATTTCATTGACATTAAAGAAATACTTTTCCTTTTCCCGACCGAGCTGAAAGTATGGATTCTGGCATTTCCTGACATCTTTTATGAGTTGTCTATGAAAATAACATTTCTTCGCTTTAACGGTGTTCCATTTGAATTGAAATTTTATTCGTCATTTTGGGATTGATTTGGTCTTGTAGATATTATATTGCAAGTTGGTAAGAGCTTCCGGCAAGGTTTCTACTTTTCACTTGTAAAATAACCTGATAACGTGATAGCGACATTAGTCAATTCATCAATGTCAGTTTTGCTTGATATTAGCAGGTGCAGAATGGCAATTGGCATGTACATGATAAGCAGGAATCTGAAAACCTTTCTCATTTCTGGGTTCCATTAGTTTGTAGTTTCTTTTTAACTATCTAAGGAGTTAACTTGGTTTATAACCATCAAGTTCATGTTTCTGCAAAGTTTCGTTGCTGTTTCAGTTGTTGATCCTTATGAGTTATTGAGTATTGGTTCTTTGAGCATTAAGTACGAATACTTTATATGCGGTTACATTAAATCTTTAAGGATATGTTCCTTAAGGACATATGATGGTATACGGGTTAATAAGGGAAAAGTTTTGTTTATAATGATGATAATTTAGTGATGTATCTACTTGCTTGAAGCAAATTGCCACATTATAGAAGAAAATGGAAATTTTCGATTGGATATGACTACTTTCTTCAGCCACACTTCTGACACCAATATTATCTTTTGAGTTATTTTCCATTTGAGATAATAAATAAAAATCATTTGATATTGGTAATAAAATTAAAATAACAGCGGACATGGGCTATATGGACCCCCAATTTTTTTCTCAAAAGATGATGTCAATCCTGTTGAAATGCTACTTTTATTACATGGGATAGCTATCTGATATATGCGTAAGGAACTGTTCCGAATTTTCCCACACAGATGATGCCTTCATCCCTAACCATTCTCATTACACAATGGAAGAGAAGTTCCAAAATGGACCGAGTTAACAACTTCACTTTTTCAAAGAAACTTCTCGTGCGAATGTTTTTACGCTTCATGCATCTTGCACAGCGAAACACTTGACCATCTGGGTTGTCAGTGAATCGCTGGATGCTCATTTGATGACTACAAATACAAACCATATTGACAGGTAGAAAATGGTGAAGCTGCAGATATTCTAGTAGCTCATTGGATTTTCCTGTTGAAATCGACGAAGTAGTTGAACGCTAGGCGAATCCATCACGTACTAAAGCAATGAACAATAAAAAATAAAAATGGGGAGGTCCGTATAACTCATGTCCGCCAAAATAACAATATGTTAAAGAGTATTTTTAATCAAATATGCTCAACATTGAACTTATATAAACTATATTCTTTGTTTCTCCGTTTTCACCACATAGTACATATAAATTCTTTGAATTCTGTTCTTTTGACATAGCAACATATAGTTGACCACGTGAAAAAGCTGTCTTCTTTTTTCTGACACCTCTAAAGAAATCAAAAAAAAACTAAATTTAAATGAATCATTAATTAGAATTTAATTAATTAGATTAAATTAATTGTTGGTTTAAAATTATTTATTAATAATGGATAATAATGTATTTAACCGTGATTATATTTTAAAGATATTCCACATATATTTGTTTTAGTAATTTGCGTGTTTTACAATGATTTTTATTTCTCAAAATTGTTTTATCTTTTTTATATAACAATTTCAACAGACAAAATGCAGATCTGTTTGCGGTTCTTATATTACTTATGGGAAAGTTATGTTTACAAGTAATATAAAAGATTATACCGGACTGACAAACAAAAGACAAACTTTCATTCTTACATGTGTGTCTGAAAAACATGCATCGTTGGGATAAATAATAAACGATGATATAAATCGAGACTTTGGACAATCAAGATAATCAATCAAATATTTATTTTTTCAAACTTAAAACTTATCCTTCACTGGAAGACGGGCTGAATTAATTTAATTAAACTTGTGTTTTTAAGATTATTTCAATTTTTATGTTTATTTATTTAAGCCGAGGATTTTAGAAGTTAAATTTTACAAATCGTTTTGTAAATCAAGAAATATGAAAATATATAGTGCGTTGATTCCAAACCTTTACGAGTTGAGGCCCACAATTAAAACCGTTAGGTGTTTGGTAACCCATCCGGATAAAAATATGAATTATAGAATAAAAATTAAATTTACATATTTATTTAAACTTAACTTATATAAATTGGTTGTTCTAAGTTTGAAATCGATTTTAATGAACCGTTATTAGTGGTTGGTTACATGATTTCAATGTAACACTAAGCGATTATTAGACAAAATAAGTTGGAAATATACACAACTAATATTTATTAACTTAATATTAAAATTTCGGCAAACTACCTGAAGTTAGCTCGCGACGCTCCCCAATTGAAATTATATTATAGTTCATATGTTACATCGAGTTGATGAATTTTTTATACTTTGCTTAATTCGGGAAATAATAATTAAGCATTTTAATCTGTTACGGTCAAGTAAAAATATTACAATTAAATGAAATTGAAATGTTGATTTGCTACTCATTGAATCATATTGAGATACATACGTATATATATATATATATAGTAACTTCCGAATATAATAAAATGTCTTTGGCCAGAAATTATTTTTATTATAACTACATTTTAAAATAGATTAAATATGTTTCTGTAATCAAGCTATATTAATACATTTTGCAATATCCAAAAATTTTAAAATATCCGATTTTACTATATCCGGAAGATACTGTATTTTAATATTTTTATGAAAATTGGAAAAATTAGGAAAAATAATTTTTATTTCTATATTTTAATTTTAGAATAGAACCAATTATGAATTAAAATTTGATTATTAGAAAATTGCTTTCAAGATCGACTGTAAATACTCGAAGATAATAGAATGTGAATTATATTTTTGTTTTGATTTTTAATGACATTTGTATAGCATTTTTTAAAAATTTAAATGTTTTTAAAATTTTTTAAATGTTAACATTATTATGACCTGTGCCCTTTCCTTTAGGAATTGTCTCACCTAGATCGACATGAGCTGTTTTAGATAAATTTTTGTTAGGTGGTTCACAAAAATTGCTCTCAACTCTCTTATACTTCACATTAATACGTTGAACTATTTCCAAATAATTTACATTTTCATAATGTTCTAAATTTGCATCTCCATTCCCTTCTATTAACAACTTTAAAGTTGAAATAAGTTAGTAGCACACTTCCCTCTAACACACAAGTACTCCATACTTCCTGTCGGCGACGGATTAAATTATGTAATGACGTAATTAATCACAAATTACCTTGATTAATTTTGGCGCTTTAAATTTTTTATATATTTTTTAATGTATTTTTAGTAAATTTTTTAATTAATATTAAAGTAATTTTATATTAAATGTTTTTAAGTAATTTTAAATATAGTTTTTTAATTTAAGATTAATAAGTAATTTTCAAATCTTTATTTCAAGTAATAATTTTATCATAAATGTTATTATTATTTAAAAGTTTAATAAATTTTCCTTAATTTTTTAAACTAAATTTTAAATAATAATAAAATAATTTCAACAATCAAATAAAAAGATGCATGATATCAACATTAATATAACCTAGTAAATATTTAATAAAAACTTGAAACACATAAACTATTAAAAAGATAAAGATCAAATTAAAAATTTAATTAATTAAAATTTTCACAGATCTTATGTTTGCCAACAAAATATGAACAACTTCTTTCTTCTTGTAGTCCCTGCAGCATCTGCATCTAAATGGACAAGTCAACATTGGGGGATCAGCTCAAACAATGCAGTCATCTAGACATTTAAAACCATACCCCTGAACCGATTCGTAATGCATCCGTACAATTTCTTCGATATTTATTCCAGTCATTTGATAGATGCGTGTTGCCAAAAATTCAGGAGCACAATACGAAAGTTTGTTCTTCATATTTGGAAAGAGCTCTTCCATCTTCATCAGAATTGTTACGAATATGTTTTTTGCTCATTGACAATTTTAAATTTTTACAATCGTCAGAAAACTATTTATTTAAACACAATCGGTGTTTAATAAATAACCTAATATTTCTTCATCGATATTAAGATTATTAATTTTTGATTTTATAAAATTAAATATATCTTGTATTAGAGTGTTGTATTCCAGTGTTTTTATCCCCAAAACAACCACTTTTCCACTTGTAAATACATTCACGCATAACGGATTATACTTGACATGTCTTAACGCTGGAAACAGTTCCTGTTCGTAAATATTTTCTGCTTTGGTAGACAAATCATATAAGTTAATTCGACAACCCATGTCAATGTTCAAAGATAATGATTGAATTTGTAAATCTTGAATCTGATGCTTCAGATCCCTTTATAATGGTCTCTTGAAACCCATTATCCTGCTTTTTCCACTCTTGAAGAATAAGATTGGATACTTTCTGCTTCTATTCACTACATGTTGAGGTTTTTCAATTGGGAACTTCATTCCATCTATTTTATACATATTAGGTAACCGATAACTAGTTACTGAACAAATAAATATAAATATTTGGTTACTTACCAACAAAACTTTAAATAAAAGTAAATACAAATTTATTAATAAAATCTTCTTCACTCACCTTAACATCATTAATGCCTCTATATCAGTAAATCACTTGGTTGTTTAGTTACTGGGTAGTTAGAAAGAAAAATTATCTTTTCTGAATAAAATTTTGTATTTGATTATTGTATTTTATTGAAATCATTGAAATTATTTTGTAAAAGTCAATACGTTTTGTCAAACACTTTTTAACTAGTTCTTTAAATTTATCCAATGTTGAATAATTATTCTTCTATTAAACATTATTTTTCATAAAAATATTCATTTAGATAATATTTACCCTTTGAACACCGACATTCAACCAACTCAACCCCTTAAAAGTATCAATAAACTTGCTCCTCATCGATAATTTCCCTTTAAAATACTTCGTTATTGAGTATAAACTCAATATGTTATCAATAACTATTTACTGAACAAATAAATATTAATAATAGGTTACTGACCAACAAATTTGAAATAAAATCACATAAAAAGTTGAATAAAAGAATTGCAAGTTGAAATTCAAATTTATTAATAAAAATATTATTCACTCTTTCTTTTGATCATTGATATCTCCAAATTAGTAAATTATTTGGTTGATTAGTTACCTGGTTGTTATCAAGTGACAATTAATCAATTTCATTGAAACCAAATCCATTGTTATATTTACTATGTATTAATTTCTGAAAACTGATAACTCATACACACTGAACAATCCACTGATTAATAACTGAACAACAATCACTAGGTACTGTATAAAAATAACTGAGTACTGTAAAACTCACTATATTCATACTAAGCATTGAATAATAGAGTATCTTATTCATTAAAATTCCCTAATTAAATAATATTTACCCTTTGAACACCGATGTTCAACCAATTTAACCCACTCAAAAATAAAATAAAATTTTCTCTCAATCATTTCCCTTTAAAATACTTGTTTATTCACTATACACACACTCACAATATGTTATCAATAACTAGCTACTGAACAAATCAATATCAAAAATTGTTTACTGACCAAAAAATCTTTAAATAAAAGCATATAAAAATTTGAACAATCAAAAAAAATACAATTTCAATTACAAATTTTATTAATAAAAATCTTCTTCACTCTTTTATCGATCCTTGTTGTCTCCAAATTGATAAATTTTTTGGTTGCTTAGTTACCTAGTTGCTATCAAGAAAGTATTAATTAAATTCATTAAAGCCCAATCAATTGTTGTATTTTCTCTGAATAAAAATTTTTTGCTTTGTTTACAGTCTTGTATGTAATTTATTGAAATTATTCTACTATTTTTGTAATATTTTTAATTACATCCAACAATGATCATTTATTAAAAGTTATTTTCAAAGATGAATTTCAACCTTTTCATTTAATTTTCACATGCCCCTAAGTCTAAAATAAATTTATTGCTAACAGCTCAAAAATTACATAAATTTATTTTTACACATTTTCTATTCTTTTCACTCCAACCCATGTTGTTTACTGAATGATAAATTAATAAGTAAGTATAAGTGATTGTAATTGATAGTAAAAAGAAACTTGATTAGAAAAATTTTCTTAAATAAATTTTACAAAACATATATTACTTTCACAGTACTTGAAATAAATTTTCATTTATTTATTGAAAATTATTAGACTTAAGTTTCAAAAAATCAAATAAATTTCTTGAAATTCCCTTAAACTATCATAAATTTATCTCTTGACAAATCATTTCCCTTTAAAATTACAAAATTCAACTGACTCCCTTAAAATTATCAACAAACCTGTTCTGAATCGATCATTTCCCCTTAAAATATCATAAATTCTCTTCTTAACCAATCATTTCTCTTTAATTGACAATATTTCTACTCTCTCAAAAGATTTACACACATATTGATATCTATCTGAACAAATCCCCCTAAAAATATTATAAATTCCTCATTATTCTCCATTTAGAAAATATTTACCCTTTGAACACAGATATTCAACCAACTCAACCCCTTTAAAAATGACAACCAACTTGTTTTTATTCGATTATTTCACCTTAAAATATCATAAATTTCCCTCCTAACCAATCATTTTCTTTCAAATATCAATTTCATCCACTGTACTAACAATATACATATTTCTTTGGTAAAAACCTACAAGGTAAATTTCTTTAGAAATCTATATTTAACCGAATAAGTTCCTTAAAAATCCATCATTCGTATCATATTTACTATATATATTCAACCAATCAAATTCCCTTAAAATTATCATAAAATCTGAATTTTACCAATAAAAATAAATTTTCTTTAAAATATTATAGGATTGTTATCGATACCCAACATTTTCCATAGAAAATCACCACAATTTTATTCTTGTAACAATTTCAAGCAATTAAAAAATTCATTAAAATGACTAAAATCGAATAAAATCTTTGTTTCCCACATAAATTAAATTTCAATTAAATTATTGTAAATCACAAAATATATATATCATATTGCTCAAATAATTAAAATTAATCAGTAAATCAAGTATAAATTCAATAAAAATTACCAGTCAACCTATAGAGATTTTCATAAGTATACTGATAACCACACTGAGCATTCCCTTAAAAATCTCTAAATTATCTACTTTTGTGATTGATATCCATGAAATCAATAAAATTGAAAATGAAAGTAAATAATCGATCCCTTATTTCAAAAATATTTTATTCTTTATAAGTTTTACTAAAATATTTTTAAAAATCAACTGAAATCGATAAAAGTTTGGTTTAATTTACAATAAATTTTAATTAAATCTTGTCTCTGTGTATTCCAAAAGTTGATTGTAATATACTGTAAAAATACATTAATCAATACCCAATAAACTTCTGAAAAGCTTTACATACTTTCAACCAATAAATACAATACAATTTCAAGTTTTTTAAATAGATAATAAAATTATAATTAAAATATCATTTACTTTTCAAAATCTATCAGTTATATTGGATTCTAATTGGTAAATAATTATCTTAAATAGATGTTTCATAAACATTTTGTTCCTAAAATAAACTTTTATTTAAAATAATCCTAAAATCAAATCAAATCTATTAAATTATCAAGAAATTAAGTGCTTCTAAAATTATAGATTTACCCTCATTTCTTCAATAATTTCTATAAAATCATATTAATCCCCCAAATTCATTAAAATTCTATAGAAAACCATAAAATTCACAAAATAAAATGATTCAAAATTTAATAGTAAATGTTAAATATCATCTAAAACTTGATATTTCATTACTAAAAATTATCATAAAATTTCCCTAAAACCTCTAATTGATTTACATAGCCTAAAATTATTTTATTTTTGACCATAACAACCTAATCTATTGAAGTGTATAATTAAATTTATTAAAAGTTAATTAAATTTTCATTGAAAATGACAAGTCAACAAATGGAATTTTAATTAGTAGAGATTATATTCTATAAAGAAACTTTTCAGTGAAAAAGTAATATTGGTTGGGAAAGTAAATTAAGTGACTAAAATCGTTGAAATTACTGTAGTCGTCAGGTAGATATCAACTTGAAACTATATAGAATAAATTACTTTTATTTAAATAAATTTCTTCTTTTACAGGGCCGTAACAATGCATATTTGCGCCCTGTACAGTTCATACATCTGGCGTCACCAAAATCCGAATTCAAAACAGCCAACTATAATAATTATAATGTTCATGTTAAGATTTTAAACTATGTATTCATCTCTAGCTATTATAATAAGTATTAATGCTCTTAAAATTCTGTTGCTAATTGAAAAAATGACAAGACTAACATTTTACAAAATACACACCTACGAAGGCACGCTAATGGACCAGTCCAACCAGTAATGTTAAAGATACGCTAGGTAGGGTGTCGTTTTTTTTGTGCATGCCATTTGATAACTTTTTTATTTATATATTTTTATTTTTTGGTAACAATAAAAAAATGTTACATTCCTATTTTGAGCACCTTTCAGATGTGCGCTCTGTGAGACTGCATCACTCGCACCACCATCGTTGCGGCCCTGTTCTTTTATATTTAAAAAATATTTTATTAAAAGTTTTAAATTCTGTTTTTATAAATCTCAAGTTTTAAAAAATTTTATAAAATCGAAACTTTAACAAAACTTTAATAAATTCTGATTAATATACTTCTAAATTTTTAAACAAAACTATTTTACATTTATTTTCATCCGGCAGCGAAAACATTTTTTCAACAAAATCGGATTCAGCATAGTTCATTTACTATTATCACAAATTTTAAGAATATTTTGATAACTATTTGTCGTTAAAATAATAAAATTAATAATAATAATAATAATAATAATAATAATAATAATAATAATAATAATAATAATAATAATAATAATAATGTTGAGTATTAATTTTACTTGGTTAGGTAAGAACTGTTTGCTCTGACTCCACGAGCTCTTTAATTAATACTGAAATAACTCAACACAGGAAAACTTATATTCGATACCAACAATTTCACAACGATTCAAATGTTTCTTTTACAATATTGGTAGGAATCCCCATGGGAATCCGCCTTTTCAATTAACTACAAAAATATCCTTGACAAGTTTGATCAGTTTTCTTTTTCAATCTCACGAACTCGTTCTGTTTTCCAATAAATCTTTTAACTTTTCTATTGCTAGCAATTTTTCCTGAAATATTTGTGTCCCTGTTGTTGATTTGAGATTCCCTTATATAGGGAATCTCTGCTCAACTACTAATCTGATTGATGGAAATTTATATTAGACTCCCGGGAAACTAGTTGAACAATTTACTTTTATCTTTTGGCCGCTTCGGCCGTTCCCCGGTAGAAAACTTCGGAGTAAATTATTTTAGGGAATAATTAGTTCCCTTCGTAAATAAATTTATCAAAATCGGAGCATTTATCCCTAATTTAATTTATTTGTTTTCGTCATTTTAATTAATTAATTAATTTGTATTTTCTTAATTACTTTTTCTAGGGGCCCCAAATTAATTTTACATTATTATTTTCATACTCGTCTCGTCAATTGGCATTGGCACATACCAATTTCCGCTGAAAATATTGATTTTACTTTTTTGATTATTTTTAATTAATTTTTTTATTTTCCCAAATTTTTATTTATTATAATTTTTTGAAAATCACCTAACCCCAACAATAATAATAACATTTAGAGATATATTTTTGACACAAAGCCGTGTTTCCTTAGAAGCATTATTGATCACCCTTTCTATAACTTCAAGATATTAGAAGGTATTCCGGGTACATCAAGGAGTTCAGAAATTCCACCGAGTAATAAATGGCATCATCGGTGTCCACTGCAGAATCAAATTATTTGTATGTGGTGAGGGTGTCGGGAATACGTTTTTGTATTTGTTCGTTAATTTAATTAACGCTGTCATTTTTTGGAGCCAGGATGGCTCTAGCATATCCAATCATAATTTCTAAAAATTTTGTCTATATCTGGGTATATTTTTTTAATCAGTTGCTCAAATTCTTTAACTGCCACAAATATCTTTTTTCCAGGATTTAAATTTGAAGGATTTAGATTTTTAGGCTCGTTTTACTTGTGTTGGGCCAGAACACAAACGGCCTTGTAAATGTTTAAATGAATCGGTAACACACATGCAAATATAACATGCAGATTTAAATTCAAACCTATTAAAACACCAATTAACCCTATCAAAATGCGAGGAAGAAAACAATTAAATATAAAATTATAAACACAAAAATAAATTAAAATAATAACAAAGTGCAGCAAGATCCGCACGAAAACCCAATGATTTTGACCGAAATTTGACAATTTATTAAAAAATGCGAAATTTCATGAAAATGAAATAAAAATCAAATAATTCGAATTAGAAATAATTCAATTAAAAATCTAAAGAAAAAATTGTCAAATAAAATCTCAAAATAATAAAATTAAAGATTAGAATATACCAGAAAATTCCAAGGTCAAATTTTGTTTTACTAAATCAAAAAGAACACGCAAGGTTAGGGTCGTACAATAGGTATATATACCGATTTATTTTTACATAATTTTAATCGTTAAATCAGTTTTTCAAACTTGAAATCATTTTTCAAAGTTATTTTTACGATGTAAGTGAGAGTTTTTATTTAAACAACTCTCTCCACGTCGCATCCTCGCAACGTCAATGGAGCTCTGCTTGGGTGTCGGCGTAGGGAGAGCGGCATTTTTATGATATTTTGTTTATGTTGAATGGAGTGGTAAATTATATTTTTATTTTTAATAAATATTTAAATAATATCAAACTTTGTTTTATATTGTCGAAATTTTTCCGGCCCACAGCCAAAGACACACTACAAGTTATAAAAATCTTATATACTATTCGAATTCGTGTAAGTGCGTGGAATATTGCCAATGATTCGTGCCCGTGAAGACTCCTTCGTGCGGAACGCAGTGGTCGGAACGTCAATATTATTCCGTATAGGGGAAGAGAGGGATAAGGAAGTGGTCTTTTGGCTATTTCCTCGTCTCTCAACTTCTGTAAACTCGACTTAAAATAATATTCACACACGGCTCAAAATCACCACACGAGTAGTCCAGTGGGCACTCATTAATTATAATATAAACACAAGTGCCAAGATTCCGGACAACAACTTGGTTCTGAGCCCAAGGACTCGACCATTAAGTAAATGGTTTTTCTCTTTTATTATCAATTTTATACTAACCTGTACGAGTCCTAGAAAGAATTCTCGCCACACCAATCCCAATAATGCCTTCTGAAATAGGAATATCAATGACCATGACGAATCAGAAGATATAAAATTTGATGCCGGAAGGACCAGTACTTGCATTAATTATTGTTATTGCACAAAACTCCAACCCGTAGAATTCCCGCACGTGGGAACTCATTCGAAAATATACTATGCCGAACCCATTCTCAACCACCATAATCGATAATTCTCGAATTATGACGGGATTTTTTGATGGCTCGATCAGTTAGACCTAGAGAAATAATCCGATTAGTAGAACGCTTCAAGACAAATTTTTGTAGATATTTATTGGGACGCCGAAATCCAAACCCTTTCAACTAGGGAGCACTCCATTGTGTCGATATATAATTTCCCAGATTCCAGGTTATCACTACCTTATTAACTAAAACAGGTTAAAGTGACTAAAACTCATCAACGCGAATAAGATGAAACAATCCGATTTATTGTTATGATTTTTTTTTTGAAAAATAAAAACATTTTTTATTTTTGTGTCCACTAATTATGCGATAACCATAAAATACACTAGCCCTATACTGTAAATAATCCTAAATATCTGTGCCGGATCTGTATATATAATCACTTCTTGTAGATAAAATTAACAAAAATTTGCGAATATATTTTAATTGAAAAATTTATTAACCGCATCAAATTACTATAAATAGTCCAAATTCTATTTATCCACAGAGTACCAAAGAGTAATTTAGTACGACAAAGTACGCCAATGTATTGCAATAAGACCACATAGCACCACGATTAGTGAACATCACAATTTGGTTGTAATCAATGGATCGGACATCCTGAAGACAACCAAATTTTTATTAAATTCAACGGCCCATTCATATCGAGTTAGAAATTTCTTTTAAGAAAAACATCGTTTCTTTACAAAAATATTCTAACCTAATTAAAACAATTTTCGCGAATAACCACTCGTATAAGAAATATTTAGAGGACAACACTGGAAATAAATTGAGGAGATCCGTTTCTGATTATAATTACCTGCTTAGGGCTGGTGAGTGCAATTAGAAATAATTAATAATATAATTAACGGAAGATTCGAATTCTATTAAACTTTAGTAACTAAGGATTATCGCTTATTATTTGATTAAACAACAATTTACAGGATCTAATGCAAAAGGTATTGTATTCATTAACTGAGAAAATTGAAATGTATTAAACGGCCCTAAACAACTAATCATTCAGTTCTAGTTTGGTTTCAATCAGATTTATTCATATTTATACCCTTAATTCCGTTAGGTACTTTAAATTAGTGTATAATTAGGAGAATCCGGAAATGAACTATGATACAAACAGGGTGTTATAAATTAATTAATGTAATCAAATCCTGTTTAGGAGCCATGATCCGTGTCTCCACGCAGGTTGCCGATCAATGGCGGAACAAATACGGCACTGTGCCCCAACCAAGAGAGCCCGATGGAATGCCTTACAACCATTAGAAGATAATGAGAGACCGTCTGTGTCGGGCAGACGAAAAAGTAGTCAGAGTCCGGCCCAGGAAATACACGATCAGGCCCGGTTTCTCCTCTCTCGGCTCGAGGATCATCAGCGCCAAGTCAATCTCCAAATAGCCAGGGCCAGGCTATACCTTTCAAATGTGGAAGAGGACATAGCGGCTGGCAGAATTTCGGATACCGATGGATACACATCACCGCACAGCCCCACTCGTAATCATCCTGATGAGTAAATGGAAACTAATGTCGGCGTTCCCCCAATGATCCGTGCCAGCCGTACCCGGAACACAAAACGACCGGTTTTTGTGTATCGTGAGTGCTTTCACGCTCAGCCGGCCCCTGATGAATGTGATGAGAGATACCATCCAGGTCCTCTTTCCAATTAATGATCTCGACCACGGATTTACAAGAACATTAACGAAATTAGATTTAAAGTTAAATAAATAATTAGTTACTTTCCACGAGTTTTTTTTTGTTTGTTTGTTTGGTTAACCCTATAAATATTTGTATAATTAATTAAATAACTCAAGATTAGTAGACCAAAATTGATCGCATTAATTACAGAGATGGAACCCCTAAAGATTCTACAGAAGAAATTGGAGCACGCGAGGACAATCAACAAAACAAACGAAACAAATTATCCAGCTGTCCAGAGAAGTTCAGCAGACAAAAGCCACATGGGTGTACCCAAAGAAAGCCAAGCTGCTTTATCAAAGGCTCACGGCAGCACAAAAGGGCTGGATGGAAGAAAGGCAATTAAACCAAAGCCTGAGGACCCAGATAAAGGAGTTAGAAGTGGCACTGTCAGCCTGCCAATAGGGAGCGGCAGTGACATATCCCCTCATCTTTGCCCCTGCCCAACTGGCCTACCGAGAGACGGCAACGACTCCAAAAACTACACCAACGGCAAGCGGCTATTGACCCGGACGTAAAGAGCGAGCACAGCGCCGAGCAGCTCGGATATTAAATAACACGCAGCCGACTCATTAAAAAAATGTATTGCTTCTTTCACAAAACTTGTAGTTGCACGTATCAAATGCGTTATTTCCTTTTAAATATATATTTGTCGTTATTTAAACGTTATTTAAAGAGTTTGATGGACACGAATGATAAAATTTACGACATAAGGGGACCTGATAATCAAAAGTGAGCACAAGTCTTCTATCGACAGCTCGTTGGACCCAGAGATCGTTCGGGCAATTAGAGCATTAGTAATAGCGCTCACTTTTCGCGGACGATCCACTCACTCGAACACAGTTCCAACGTTGCTTAGCAACGGATGCCGATTGGTAAGTGAAAGAATATTTATATGGAGTTACCTGGGTAACCACAATATAATTTCAAACAAACATCAACACCCAATAACCCACCACTTGTTAAATGTGCACATAATTATGTATAATAAAATCATATACTGACCTGAGGAGAATTAAAGTTTTAATTCAGATCATTAGTTCTTAGAAAATAAAATAAGTTAAAAGAATAATACTTCTCAAAGTGAGTAGTATGCTAGAAATAAATTATAGCTATTTTACACATTAATTTTAATTACAAACATACAAACATACATACTTTTGTTCTTTATTTATTAGATCTTTTTATATTAAAATATAATAAATCATGAAAAGTAAACTTTGAAATATGATTGATGCTGGAATATCAAGAACCATAACTTATAAATGTAAAAATAAATATATTAGTAAGAGTAAAATTGAAGAAATTATATATAGTAAAGAAAAGCAAGGTGAAGTTTTAACATTGTTAGCTTTATTACCATTATTATTTGATTGGATTTCAGCGACAGAGGCTGTAGCTTGAGGTGTCGCAACAGCAAAAGAGGCACAATTTGTGACTTTTCAAAAATAAGCTCTTGGGAACTCAGCTACATTAAGTGGCTAGGGTTTATATTTAAATCAATATCAAGGTCGAGGAATATCTGATTTCTTAAAGGAAATAGTTAAACAATCTGGCGTAACACAATAAGATAAAAATCTCAAGAATATTCTTAAAATTTATCAGATTGTGTTCATGTACGAGCCAAAAGTGAAGGTATTTATTTAGCTCCTTATACAAAAGAATAAGATTTATAAATAAAAAAATATTATATTGAATATGTAAAAAGTTATTTTTATATTTATGAAAAAATGAACCAATATACTTGGAATAAAAATATTAAATTAATTCATAATGCAAATATTCCGGAATCTTTTAGAAGGTTAGTTGTTCGTTCATCTGGCTGTGGTAAAATGAATTTATTATCAAATGTAAAACAATTTAACCATTCTAAATAGCATTCTCTATCAAGTTTTATATCATTGTTTTTGTAATGGACTAACAAAAGAATCAATTAACTATCTATTTTGAAAGCAGCTAACGATTAGCTGAATGCAAATAACATGAAAATAATATTCTCAACTCGGTATCATCACTCATTAAATGACAGATTGAAAGGCAATTCAGAACAATTAGAGGTGCTATCCATATCACCATTAAAGACAAAAATCACAAAAATTGGGTTGAATTATTACCAAAGGTTGAATTTATATTAAATTCAACATCTCAACAGGGATTGAAGAAACTTCATGTGACAAATTATTTGAAAACGAGTTTTTAGACAGTGGTTTATAAGCCTGTCGAAAGAGAGAGAAACTCCAGATATAGTGACCGAAAGGAATGTTAAAGTAGATTAATACAAATAACTAGGATGATAACAGATATTTCGGCCTGTAGAAGTGACCAAACTAGTACACAATAGAAGTTATGAACTGCAACTAGAAAATGGAAAACAGAGTATAAGGAACATTGAATGAGTAATGTCTTATAAATGAAGAAGGATATAAACATATACTTAAAAAACATTAAATGGTAACTGTAAATACCAATTAGTAAAATATTATTAAAATAATATTTACAAATTAACACATTAAATGTATAATGTAAAATGTTGAATGTTTTATAAATTTAAAATAATAAATTTAATATGTTAATGTGAATGGAATGTATGATTGATGAAATATGACCTTCGGAAAATATCAAAACTCCTCAAAACATATTATGTTTTAAAAATATTGAAAAATATTTTGAATTTTCGGAAATAAATTATTTTTGCAGTGTTATTAATGGATTCTATCAATACAAAAGCTGCTGTAGCTAAAAACCCGCATAAAAATACATTTATTAATTTAATTTCGGTAAAAAAGCTGATCATAAGACATTCAAAAATTTTACAAACGCGGTTAGGTATGTCTGGTTTGCGTATTAAGAACTGTTTTTCTTTCGAGCACCAATATCAAAATTAAAAATAATTTATGTTTTAACTAAGAGATATTCAGAACGAATCGTATTGTACGATCTTTTATTCCATATTTTTCAGAATATTATGTTAGATAATTTGATTCTGTATTTGTCTTTTTATCTGCCTATATCTTCATTAGTATTTGGAGAGGTGTATTACAGTTGGATATTGATTATTATAAGAGCCGTAGTGTATCGAGAAATTTGGGGGGAGCGAAAGACACTTCTTTGACTCCATGTATTTTCTAATATTTAGCGGTTTCTTCATAATCGCAAAGTCTTTGTAAATTTGTTAAAATTGTTTTGCAGCTTTAATTTTTTTGATATGAAGATGATCTTTATAATTTACAGCACCCGTGAGACTAACTAGGTTCGACTTTATATTCAGCACTAAAACACATTTGTATCCAAATTATACAATATTTTCCCATTTTATAAAAAGGCTATCACATCAGTTCATTAACATCTTTCTGCATATGTCGTTCGTAAAAATATAATTCTTAAAATACATCTATCAGTTCTATTCAAATGCTATGAAACCTATCTGTAGCAAAATGCTTTTATGAGACGAGACCCCGGACCCCTTAATATTACGTGTTTATTACGACTTTCAGGAAGAATATCACTTTGCAATAGACTTCAGAACTAGCAACCACTTGAATACTGCTTCTGGCTTCAACACTACCTAAAATCTATTTAGTTCCTTTCTTTGCTTTGAATTGAAATTACTAGAACTCTCGATAATGGCTTAACTAACAAATTCAACTGTTTCTATATTCTGACAATTTCTTTGCAATAATAATCTCTGGTTTCTCTATAACTTGCATCATTTTGCTGTTTTTGCTCCTTGATACTACTTTGTACTGTTTACGCTCTTTTAGCCACTTTGGTCATCCTTGATTCTACCCCTATCTTTGACGGTTGTCAAGTTGATCACTTTTTGTCCAATTTTTCTCTATTTTATTTCGAAATTTTTCAGTTCAATCATTGAGTTAAGATTCCAGTTTCATTTTGTTTGCTATTTGTTTCCATTTTCAATTTACACTTGTTTAATTAAGAACGACCTTGCTTATTTCATTGTTTTGCTGATTTCCTTTATTTCAATTTCTCATTTCTGTTTTTCAGAACCTAGAACAGAATTATACTTGTTCTACAACTTTCCTGCCACTAATTCTACTCAATTTTATAATTATATAACTTTAATTATTCAGGTATCCTAAACAAACTTCAAATTTTAGCAATGGACACATTTTCCACAGCAAATTCCTCTAACAATCAAGAAAATACCTACAATAAGAGACCATCCGTTAAGGACGTCATCAAAAATAAGCAATTTTTGATCCCCCTTCTCCCTTATCACGAGCACCCCCCCCCATGGACATCCCTCCAAAAATAGAAATTTAAATAATTTATAAGCATGTAGGCTAAATTTAATTTCAACATTATATGTATCAGCACGCAATATTGGTTGAAGAATAGAGAATAAAACATGCATACACAATTAAAATAATCAAATGGGAAAAATAGGGGACATGAAACATGCCGCTTACTTACTTACCATTGGTGGGTTACTGGGTGTTATGCTTTGTTTTAATCTCCCTTTGGTTGCCCAGGTAACGCCATATAAATATTTTCTTTACTGCCACTCGACACCCGTTGCTAAGCAACGTTGGAAATGTGCTCGAGCGGGTAGGTCGTTCGCAAAACGTGAGCGCTATTTCTAATGCTGTAATTGCTCGAACGATCTCTGGGTCCAACGAGCTGTCGTTAGAAGACTTGTGCTCGCTTTAGGTCCTTTGGTCCCCTTTAAGTCGTAGGCTTTATCACTCATGTTCCCTGAGTTCTTTAGTCAAAGAAAAAAATATTAACGAATATATGTTGAGAATAAAACTAGTGAATACTTATTAATGAATGAAAAAACGACTAAAATATACTAGATAAAACAAATTTTCTACAAGAAGTGAATCAATTTCAGTTCATAGACTGCGTTATATTTAGCAGTCGCGCGGCCCGTCGTTTGGCCCGCTCCTTGCGTCCTGGACGATAAATGTTTTTTATTATTGTCGGGGTTGAAGGTGTGGTGGTCATTGGAGTTGCCGCCGTCTCTCGGTAAGCCAATTGGGCGGGGGCAAAGACAAGGGGGTACGTTACAGCGGCTCTTTCTTGGCAGGTCGATAAGGCGACCTCCAGCCCCCTTATCTGAGTCCTGAGGCTCTGATTTAATTGTTTCTCGTCTGCCCATCCCTTCTGGGCTGCTGTAAGCCACTGATACATTAACTTGGCCTTCTTTGGGTCCACCCATATGGCCTTGGTCTGCTGAATTTCGCGAGACAGTTGGACGATTTGGTTGTAAAAGTTTTTGTTGGTTTTTCGCGCGTGCGCAAGCTCTGTCTATAGTATTTGTATGGGTTCCATCTCTGTAATTAACGATATTAATCCTGATTTCGTGAACCATAAATCACTCAAATATTCATAGAAATTGTGGAGTCTTTGACTTATGTAACAAACACAACAAAAAAATAAATCGCAATATTGTAACTAATTATTTATTAAAGATGAAATTTAAGTCTATTGATTGGTTAAGGAGATGCAGGAGGTTGATATCGCCTTCAACATCTTGATTCGTGGTGGGCCGGATAAACAGGTCTTCCTCAAAAATCATTACAGGACGCTTTGTATTGCGTACCGGTTTGGAGCTGGGCGGCGTCCGGTCGCCGTAGGAATTCGCGATCCTACCGGCCGCGATATCGTCCTCCACGTTGACCAGGTATTGTCTGGCCCTGACCACGCGTAAGTCGACCTGCCGTTGGTGGCTTTCGAGGCGATCAAGAAGATAGCGGGCGTGCTCCTGGATTTCCTGAGCCGGACTCCAATCCTCCCATCATGGCTCTGGTTGAGGTATCTCGGGGTACCTTTCTCGACCGAAGCGTCGCCACGCTTGCCTCCACTGATCCGCGACGTGTGTGGTCACCCAAATAAAAGGTCCTGATTGTTCTAAATAAAATCATGATCAAATGAGTTTTGTCGGCCGAAATTTATATGTCACAGAAGATTTCAACCCTTATTGAAATTATCAGTCCCAAGCAACTAATAAAAGATATATTCTAATTTCTTAAATTATTCTTATGGTTGTCCTATAAATACTCTTCACATGAACTGTGGTTCACAAAGATTACTTCTAATTAGGTTGAAATTTTATTTTGTACAGCAACAAGGTTTCTCTTAAAAGGACAAAAATTCTAACCTAAATTTTATTTAATTCAACACTAAATTATAATGCTCTGGCGCATAGGGTTAGATCGATCCTGCGATAAAATGTCGTTACGCTTGTGCATTTACAAATCTAATCTAATTCAAATGAATTTTTTATGAATTCCATTTAGTTCTAATAAAATTTTACATAAGATCAGCTTTATTTAGATTTGATTTAATTCTAATAAGTTTTACAACAAAAATATCGATTTTATTCTAATAAATTTGAATTTAATTCAATTCAATTCTAATAAATATTACGGAAAAATCAGCTTAGCTTAGGTTTAATTTAATTTTAATAAGTTTTACAAAAAAAATAATAAAAAGAAATCGGCTTAATTCTAACAAATTTAAATTTAGTTCAATAGGTTTTATATGAAATCAGTTTAATTTCTAGTAAATTGTACCTAAGTTTTTGTTCTAATCAACGGTACCTAAATTTTAACTCTAATTAATTGTACTTAAATTAATTTAATTCTAATAATATTTTACTTTACCACTACGTCTTCCGTCTAATTCGAGCTGCGTTTGGAGTTTATTAATAAATTACGTCACATAAGGTTTTTGTAATTCAATATACGACGGATTTCCTTAGTTTGGGCGATTGGTTTGTCAATCATTTTACATTTACTAATCACTCTATAAAGGAAAGGAAAATTGAGGTTTCGAAATTAATTGATTTATTTAGAATCTAAATGATGATTGTTTGATCCTTTTCTCCTTAGGAAACGGCTGGTAACAGTCCGTGGATTTGGGCGTATCACTCTTAACACTCAATAGCGAGATAAAAATTAGGAATATGATTTTTAGTAAAATTTACTTTGGTGGGTTACAGGGTTTCATTATTTGCTTATCTTCATGGTTGTCCCAGTAACGCCATACAAAATGATACTAACCGCCACTTGGCACCCGTTGCTAAGCAACGTTGGAAAAACAAAATTATCCATAAATTTAATCTGAAAAATCATCCATAAATTCAATTGAGAAATTACCCACAAATTTGATTCAAAAAATCATCCATAAATTCAATTGGAAAAACAAAATTATCTATAAACAAAATCATCCATCAATTCGATCTGAAAAGTCATACATAAATTCAATTGAAAAATTACCCATCAATTCTCTTCGAAAAAATCAACTAATAAATATTGCACCAGTTGAGAGTGATCGTGTTCAGGCAAAACACTTACCCGTGTTAATTGCCTGAATGCACGGCTCTCAACCAGCTACACAACCAGTTACACAGTTCTATAATGAAATTTTCCGCCGAAAAATAAGACTGAAAATTTGTGAAAACACATCGGTATTTATACCTATTTTTCTCGCGTGTGAAATTTGATGCAGTAAAACAAAATTTTGACCATGTTATTTTCTAGTAAATTCTATTCGTTAATTTTATTATTTTTTTGATTTATTTTTATAATTTTTTATTTAAGATTTTTATTGAATTATTACTAATTCAAATTTTCGATTTAAATTTCATTTTAATGAACTTTTATTAATTTTTTCAATTTCGTCGAATTTGTTGTGTTTTCTTGTTATATTTGTGTAGGTATCGTGCGAATCTTGGTGCATTTTGTTATTATTTTAATTTTATTTTTATGTTTTTGATTTTATATTTATTTATATTCTCTCAGATTTTAAAGTGTTTAATTGGTGTTGTATATTGTATTTTAAGTTATCTTGGTGCTGGGTTTTCGTGCTGTATTACTGATGCATTTGAACAATTCTCAAGGCTATTGGTGTGCTGGCCCAACAACTTGAAGATAAGATTGCATCGTGGTAAGCCGGATCAAGTCCTTCGGGTCCGCGTCGTTCTTCGGGAATTCGTACTCGCTTGTGGAACATGTTCTATTTGAATGATATCAAATTGATCCTCTGTTGGTTAGATTTTTATAGGAGAAGCATATCGATTTGGGTTAGAGAATTTCAGTTGGCGTGTCTAGTCAGTCAGAGTAGCTAGCCTCCTCACTGCGTGTTAATGGAGTGTGCACACACCTTGACATTTTAGTTGTTGATTTACTAGTGGTAAGTGCACGTGTCCTTCTTCATAATGTTGACTAATTTTATTGATTTTAGGCACCAATTGGATTGTATTTTACGGACAGGGAAAAGTTATTAGTACATTCGCCCACACAATCACGATCATTTCAGGTGAACAATTGTCCATGGGTTGTTACTATTATCATTCTCTTCGACGAGGGGTCGTCTAGAAGGAGTCGTCACTAAATTGGCCTAAATTTGGAATGGTTTCGAAGATTTATACAACGGAATGGTACGTTACACTTATTAATCGCTGTCACAGTACAACTATTTGTTTTAGATCGGTGGTCTCTCCTAAAGCACGTGCGTCATTTTCTCCAGTTCTGGAATTAATCCTCAAGCTGATCTGGGCTTATCTCACATTTACTTCCCCGGGTTGCCTCAGGGGTGTCAATCGATGTTTTCAGGCCCCTTACGATTCTCATGTGGAACTTTCGTCTCGGACATTTTAACACTTATGGATAATGTGATGTCTTGATATTTTATGCGTTCTCTTTGTTGATTTTAATCATGGGTAATCGTATGTTCATTAATTTTTATTATTGTTTAATTCGGCTAATTAGTAATTATTGTAAGAAAAATTTTTTATAACTAATCACTCAACTATCTGTTCGAGTACCTGATGTATGTTGTGGGGTTAAATTTTAGGAGAATTTTATAAGTTTTCATCGCCAAACGGAGCGGTTTGGTTTAGGGATTTTATACTAGCTACACCTTTGGGTAAATTTGAGTATAGATTACGTCTATGGGTCCGTCGTTTCGAGCTTTGAGTTTTCTTTAGGTGACGGTTAGTTTGGGTAAATTTCACATAGTTCCTTCGATTTAATAGCTTTTTAACAACTCTGGGAGGTTTGCTAAAAGCTGGGTATCTATTAGTATGGTGTTTCTGGTTAGCTTTCTTATGTACTTGGTTGAAATTTAATCTTTTATATTAATCTAAATTTTTGGGTTTCAATTATAAAAAAAAATCTTTTGCGTCTGCGTGCCGAATTCGGTTTCATCGTATCGAGTTACTCCTATGATGGTTATTTCGGTTGAGGAGTATTTGAGCTAAATGCTATTAGACGAATTTAATTAATAGATTTCATATTTTCGCATAGCAACGATTTATACTGATATCCCGGTCACCTTCCCCTGTTTGATCCTAGGCGCATTTGTGTTTATTTTATAATTAATGAGTGCCAACTGGACTACTCGGTGTGGTGATTTTGAGCCGTATGTAAAATAATTTAGGTCGAATTTAAAGAAACGAGAGACGAGGAAATAGCCAAAAGACCACTTCCTTATTTCTCCTTTCTTCTATACGGGATAATATTGACGTTCCAGCTCCTGTGTTCCGCACGCCGGGCCTTCACGGACACGAATCATTGGCGATATTCCACGCACTTACACGAGTTCGAATAATATGTTGATTTTAATGACTTGTGATGTGTCTTTGGCCGTGTGCCGGAAAAATTTCGACAATAATAAAAAAACAATTTATAAATTATGAATAATTTATTAAAATAATATATTAAAAATTTACCGATCCAAGCATCCATAAAAACATCATAAAAATATCACTCTCCCCACGCCGACACCCAAGCAGAGCTCTATCGAGGTTGCGAGGATGCGACGTGGAGAGAGTTTTCAAATAAAACTCTCACTTACATAGATTTTTAAAAATTGCTTGATGACTTTCAAAAAACGATTCCAATTATGTGAAAATGAATCGGTATATATACCTATTTTTTGGCCCTAACCTTGCGTGTTCTTTTTGATTTAGTAAAACAAAATTCGACCTTGGAATTTTCTAGTGTAATCTTAATTTTTATTATTTTGCAATTTTATTTGATAATTTTTCTTTTAAAATTTTTATTGAATTATTTCTAATTCAAATTCTTTGAATTTTATTTCATTTTCATGAAATTTCACATTTTTGTTAAATTATCAAATTTTGGTCGAATTTGTTAGGTTTTCGTTATATTTATATCGTGCGGATCTTGTTGCTTTTTGTTATTATTTTAATTAATTTTTATGTTTATTATTTTATATGTAATTGTCTTCTTTCTCATATTTTATTGGGTTTAATTGGTGTTTTAATAGGTTTGAATTTAAATCTGCATGTTATATTTGCATGTGTGTTACCGATTCATTTAAACATTTACAAGGCCGTTTGTGTTCTGGCCCAACACCATATATAGTATATATTATATACTATATAACTAAGATAACAGAAAAATTTTAAAAAGTCATTAATCCATTATGTATAATATTTAAACGACCAATGCTGCTGTGGATGCCCTAAGCACTTGACACCCTTCCCTAGTGTCCCAATTTATCCTTTTTGCGAAGACCTCTTCCCTCCTTTCTTAGAGGAGATCATTAATGGATGCTCCTTACGAGAATGTAAAGTACGTATAAAGCATAACAAAAGGAGCGTAACAATATAAAAAGGCAAACAATGTCTTGTTGCATTACCTGTTCCTGAGTGCGAAACATTGAACGGCTATTAGTTTATTTTTATTTTTTCACTGCAATATTTAATAAATAAAGTTCTTTTATTTTGCTGTTATGAAATTTCTTTATATAATAATTTCAGGAACATAGTTTTTTTTGAAAAAGTTAAGCTTCATAATCAATTTAATCACATTAAAATTCGGTGCCTGAGTTCGTAGAAGTCATAATAATCTTTTTTATGGGATTAGAATTTTGGAAAAGGTTTTCAGTGCAAAAGCTCTTATACCGTCTTATTAGACACATATACTTGACTTAGAAAGTGATTCAAATTAATAATGACACTGGTCAGAACAGTACTAGTCTTTAGGTGTACTCGTACATGATAACCTCAAAAATTTTGTCTCGAAATTTTCATTGTAAATGTCACAATGATTCATTTTTTATAACCTTATAAATAATGTATTAAATTGAATATGCCCCAAAAACATCACCAGGATGACCCTTTGACAGATATAATGGAAATATAAGTCCATTGATACACAACAGAGATATTGTGTTGTATTGCATATTTGACTCTAACTTTCGATTATATCAAGTCTGCACATAATCAATAATTCAAACAAGTATAAAAAATGTCAAAATTCCGAAATATATTTTTATGAATATTGGTAACATGAAAATAGTTTATAAACAAAAGAAATTGTGGGCATTACAAAAATCAGTATGAAAATATCCACAATGTTGATATCAATTTGATCACAAAATCTAGAAATATAAAATAATAATTTTTTATTTTAAAATCATAAAAATAAATTTTTCATTTATTTCTTTATGACTCATTTTGTTGTGCCCATATTTATTTGAAAAATGGTGTTGAAGCTTTTTAAATACTAAATTTGAAATTACTTTTATATCAAATAAATTAAACAAATTTCTATGTTCTATTTTGTAATAATTGGTAATTTTCATTATATTTCTTATATTTATTATAACTGTTTCCCAATTTCAGAGTTTATATTCCAGTGCAATCAGTTGAAAAAGGCTGTGCCGAAAATTCGTGAATACCTTAAATAAATCTGATTCATAGTAAAATTTTGTAGAAAATATTATGTCAATTATTATTATTATTATTATTATTATTATTATTATTATTATTATTATTATTATTATTATTATTATTATTATTATTATCTCCTTATTATCTCTTATTATTATTATCTCTTATTATTATTATCTCTTATTATTATTATCTCTTATTATTATTTTCTCCTAAATGTTATTTACACTTAATAAACAATAAAACCTTGAGTACTACATTTATTACGGTTCACTTAATTTGGAAATAAAAAATTAATTTTCTTTGTTTTTCAATATTTTTGTTTATTTTACACGGATTTTCTATTCAGCCATTTCCGATGTTTTCCTTTTCAGAGTCAACAATTTAAACATTACTCGAAAGCAATAGGAATATATATATATATATATATTTCTTATTAAAAATATTTCTCACTCTACCAAATGACATCCTGCGTAAATGAAAGATCATTTCCAACGTTACAAGGTCGAGAACCTATTTGAGAAACACAAGAAAAATTGAAGAATAAGATTTCTTATTTTATTTGTAACGCCTAGGATATATAAACGTTATGTTGATATCTTTTTAGTATAATCCAGTTCTGATAACGTTGATCCTTTAATAAATTATATGAATGGGGTTCATTCCAATATTAAGTTTTCAGTGGAAGAAGAAATTAATTCTTTTTTTTCCTTTTTTAAATTTGTTAGTAGAAAGAACAATTAAGGATTTAAAAACAGAAATAGATAAAACAGAAATAGATAAAACAGTAAAAAGATACATGCCTATACATTACTTTTAATAGATTTTGAGACTTTAAATCTAATAAAAATATGATTAAGGATTTGATTTTTAGATCCAAACAAAAGGTCGTTTGTTTTATGACTAAAAATGAATAAAATATTCATAGGATTTTATAGAAAGATTGATTGATCGCCACTTGATTGAGCCTTGTGAAAACAATGGAAATTATAGTCCACTGAATGATGTTGAACCTATAAAATACCACGTTTTAGTTATTCCATTTTCTGAAGGCTGTAAGAATTTTAAGTTTTCTGTTGCTTAATTTTTGGGCAATTCCAATATATATAAAACGTGTACCAATATTTAAAATCATCAAATATGTTTAGTAATAAATTTCAAACCCCAATAGGTTTAGAGTCTTATATAGTATATAGGTTTTCATGGGTGCAAATTCACATAGTTTGAGACTTCCATTTATTTTCGTACACGGGCTCAGGAATATAGCCGATTGAAAGGCATGAGTAATATTATTGAGCATAGAAAAATGTGTATAGGAACAACAAATTTATAAAAAAGCTTTAATAATAAATGGGAAAGAATTTTATTTAAGGACTGTGTGATAATGTGAATTTCTTACAATTAACATTCAATGAGCAATGAACTCATTTATATTATTTAATTAAATCATTATCATCAATATTGTTTCTATATATAGCATTTGACAAAGATTATTAATTATGGTAGACTGATGATGAGGATGATTTCCTTGAAATATATTTCGTTTATTTGACGTTCTAGTGCCTTTATTAGAAATTGGCCAGCTGTTTTTCGATATTTAAATAATTAATTATTTGTATCATTTTATTGAATTTTTATAAGTTGCTTGGTGTTAATAGGTTTTCATCTCAATTTCTGTTGTACTGATTTGCCCTAGGTTTATTAATTTAAAACACATTGTTACATTGTGATTTTAAAAATTCAAATTATTCTAATGTTAATAAAATAAACTTACTATCAATATAAACTAACATAGGTGCAATGAGCGAATAGAAATCTAAAATTAAATTAACCATTAAGTATTTTAATTTGTTATTCAAAAGGCATTATAAATTAAAATATTTAAAATAAATAAATGATTAACATTAAAATAACAATAAGATAAACTTTTGTATTTTTATCTTAATTATTTAAAAATAAGTTTATAAATAAAACTTGTAGTTAATCTTAAGAATAATATTGATCTATTGTCATATGAAACAAAAGTTGAAAAAAAAGATTCCAGATGATAAAATACAAAGACTAATTATAAAAATATGTTTATAAATTTTGTAAATGATCCTCTGCTGAATATTCGTCAAGGAAAAAGTTGGAAATTTAGAATGATTTTAAATAAAAATTGGTTTTTTAGTTGTTGCATAAACTAAATTGTAAATAATTTATGAATGACATAATATGTCCTTGACGCAATTGTGGTTTATCAATAATGTTAGGATATTAATATAAAATATCTGTAGGAATTATCTCTCGATCTGCTTCCTTGTGTCGGGTCCCAAACAAAATATCTCTTTTATTTAATTAAATATGAATAAAATTATTCTCTTTGTTCTATCAACTTCAATGTGATTCGGGGTATATATCAAATGATTTTCTCCCTTCAAATTGTAATCTGATTTTACTGCTTTTCTTTATGTAACTTCGCTTTTAAACTCCGTCAAGTTTCTTAATCTATCTTCATATGGAAAATACTAATTTTTACCCTGACATTTATACGTATTGCCTCTCATAGATTATCTCTCTTAATGGAATCTATCATCTCGCTCATCGAGTAGACTCAGCGATACTTGATGGATTTATAGTGAAATTCCCGAATGATTTATGGGTTTTTATTGAAGAATTGTTGAAATTAATGTTCCATAATTTGTTTTTATTTTGTTTCGGCCCACCTGGGAACCTCCCATCAATTTAAAATAATTTTATACGTCTTCAGCTCTTCGCTCGCCAACGATTATCACTTCACCGAACGAAAAATATTGATTTTTTACAATTTTCATTTTTCCATTTGTTTTTTTCCATTTCCATAAAATGATTTTTGTCGACAAAGGAATAATTTTCTTCAACCTGTTTAAGCCAACCGTTGAAATATTTAGTGATCTTTTTTTTTAATTTTCGAAATTTATTTTTCTAAATAATTGTAAATCTTAAAACAAAAGTTCAAAGGTAAGACTGGCGCTTTGAGATACCTAGAATAATTAATAAATTTATAAATTATTAACGAAGTATTTTTGAATTTGTATAAAACAATTTAAAACAAACATTAAAGAATGAAGAAATACAAAAAAGTAAAATATAAACATAACAAAATAATTTAAATAATTTATTATCATGTATTATTTTAGGTGGCCCTCAAAACAAATTCAAAAAGATTTTGAAAATAAAATTTTAATTTTTTATGTTTGCCTTTTTTAGAAATATATATATTTTCAAAATATTTTTTATAAAATTATTATTTAAAGTTTTATAAAATGTCGAAACATTTTCAAATTTGGAATTTCATTTGTTTCATAATCAGGATTTTTGTTTCAGATAAATATTGGTCTTTTATTTTGAGATTTTCAAATTGGTGCATATTTGTTGGGGATATTTGTTGACTGAAAATTTACCGACAAGATCTAAATGCTCTGAAATTCTTTGATGTAACGTTCTAAAGCTGCTTTCAGTGAACATTTTATTGCATCCATAACACATATGGGTAAAGTATACTATATTAGTTATTTAGCCGCTTTTCATTTTGCAAGTATATTGTTTTCTTATTAGAAAGAGCGTTCAATGAGCGAGACCTGTGTAAATGTGGATTCGAAGGTCAGACTGAGGAATTCTTTATGATTCCTTTGATCGTATCACCTTTTTTTCAGTTCTTATCCTTAAAATAAATTCGACTGGCATTTATTGACAAAATAATCATCTAATCAACGGTTGTTTTTCAATTGTCAGTTTTACTAAAACAAATTTGTTTTTGTTTTCGACTTTCTTTTTAACTAATCTACATTAATTAATAAATGCTAACTTTGTATTATATTTTAATTAAATATTTTATTAAATGAATTTCCTTTATTTTTCCCAGTACTTTTAAACTTCCTCTGTATCACATTTTCCCAATGAACAATAACAATATATCCGTATTCGTTCCAATTGTTTCCATCAATTACTTGAATTAATTTAATAATAATTAATATTTGAATAATTTACAGATAAATAAAAATACTTTATTCTTAAATTTTATCATTTTTATTTCGTTAATAAAAAACTATTTATAAAAGGATAAAATGTGAATTCTGATATTGTTTTACTTATAATTATTTCGTTATTTATTTTCTCCTTTTATTTTGAGCATTCAAAATGGTTGATAGAATATTGAAAAATCAGTCTGGGAAATAAAGAAACGAAATTAATTTTAATTCTCTTTCTGGTTCTAAAGTGGATAAGGATAAATTCACTAAAATTAAGTAAACAATGCATAAGGCTGAACTAAAGCTGTTCAATTCAGTTTTATATGAGTGGTTTTAGTGTTAAGAGAGTTTAAGTAATGCTAATAACTTGGTCCCATCGTCATTGAATAAGCTAAATATTTCTATGGCGCTCTAAAAGTAACTGAATAGGGTTTTTTCGAACTGTTGGTTAGATCGTTTTTAATCAAAGCACGGTATTAGAAAATTTGATATTTCAGGTGAAAAGAAATCAGCATATGAAACCGCAACGAGTGAGTACTGCATAAAATACCATCTCACTCGTGAACAGGTTTATAATGCTTATGAAACCGGGTTTGTTGTAGCCATATTTAAAATGTTTTTTTGTTTTAATAGTCATTTTTATTTATTAATTTTTAAAATTAAAAAAAATTTTAAACCCACGCCTAGGAAAAAAAAATTGAGAAAATAATTCACCAAAAAAATTTCAAGTCAAATATATGACGGGACATATTCTTTATTGTACACTACTTACAAGTAATAAAACTATAATATCAAATTTTCCAATAGTTTTCACGAATAAATGATGTTAAATAGTAAATTCAAACAATTCCCATTTTAAAAATTATTAAATTTTTATTTAAAATTATACAATTTATCAGTAAACCCTTTAATTTTATGTTCGCCTTTGCTCAACTTTGGATATTTCATTTAAATTATTAATTGTAAGAAAATTCTTTACATTATTGTGCGAACTATATTGAAAGTATAAACATTCGGCTACATATTCATTAATTATCATAAATATTCACTAAAACTAACTATTAGATTGAATAGAAACAGTCCACCGGTAAACCATGATAGCGGCCTTCTCTAACAGATGACCATGATATGAGACATTTACGATCTCTATTGCCAACATATTCTTCTTTGTAAATAAAAATATCCAAGCTTTTCCCCCCTTCATTATGAACCCATAACCTAATTGGAATAACATTGACAAAATCGTTTTCCAATTTTACTGACATCTTCAATTCGGCCTTAAAACAAAAACATATCAATAAAAATGTAAAAAATCAAATCGGAATTTTTTTGTATAACAAAAAAATATAAATAAATCTTGGCATTTTTAATGGATTGATAAAACGCAATAAAGATATTTTATATCAATTATATTTTATTTTAGAATTTAACAGACAAAAAATTAATTTCAAGAACATTAATTTACTAAATTTTATTAGAGAAATAGAATAAAATTCTGATTCCTTGATAGCAGCATAAATTAAAATGTCAGATAAGTAAATAAAAAAATAAGCCCTCACTGTAAAATAATTACTATATTAATAAAAAAATATTTGATTTTCATCAATATTATAATTACTTTGCAGCAAGGGCTTATTTTATTATTTACTTGTCTGATAGAAATAGAATAATAAATTACTTATTAAATCACCCTAAAAAAATAATAATTGAAAGAAAAAAGTGACTCAAAACATATTATCCAATTCATTGTCAATTATTTTTATTCAATATTATTCAATGAAACATAAAAATGCTGAAATGTACAAGAAATTGTCTCGGTAGATAAAAATTATAGAAAAATGGCGTTTATTAAATAATTTTTAATTTAAATAATGTAAAAAGTATATTTTATCAGTAAAAAATTCACGGTTAATTCAATATTTTTTCTGTTTTTCCTAAATTTCTTTGTCAAAATATCAAAATTATAAAACTTTAAAATAAATTATTTAATATTTTTATTTCGTAGCTACGAGATTTTGAAAGGCTCAAGAATTTTTATTAAAAAAAGAATAAATATAAATAATCACCACAGATACTTTTCAATTTAAAATAATCAACGGAAAATTTGAAGTGCAAACTTATAATTTTACTAATAATAAAGTGTTTTTTAAATAATTAAGTACATTAGTAATTTTAAAGAGAAATACAAACGATATATGAAATTTTAAAAAATGAAAGATTTTATACGTGTATAAGAACGTAAAAAATTTTTAATAAATAATATTTGACAATGTAACAATTACTTCGCTGAACATGTCATATTGAAACCGGAATAATCAAAGAATAAAATTACCCAAATGTATAAAATATCCTTTTACAAATGTCAAAAATAATAATAAATAAAACATCACTGAGATGAATAATAAGCTATGTTTGCCCTTGATATTATTAAACATTTACTATGTTTTTTATTTTCTACTAAAACAAATAATATTCAAGTGTTTTTTGTTATTTGTAAAATGAGCATATATTTTGTTATAATTCTGATTATATACCTAATGACCTGAAATGTTACTTCCTTTTAGACAACGTTCTTAAAATTAGAGTCCGGAAATATCTAGGAAAGCACAATTTTATCTATGTGACAATAAATATAATTTAAGGGCACATTTTTACAAATCCTTCAATTATATCACATGAAAACTAAACTATAAAAAAACTAACCTGCGTTATTCGAAGATTCCACAAACGACGGCCGAATTTCAAAACTATGCTTCGAACAACAGATTCCAATTCTTCCATTTTGTTTATAGACAATATTGAATTAAAATAGAAAAATATGTGATTTGCTAATGTAAGACTTGATCGACCGTCATTCTGTGCAATATCAATAGCATCCATAGCTTCCAATAGGCTTTTTTCAGCTTCTTTTGCTAGAAATTCAACATTTGTTGTTGACGAATGAATATCATTGTGATGTATAATGCATCTGACAAACATTCGATATTCCACATTTGTAGCTAAAGGCAACTACAAGAAATTCGTTTAATAAAATTTATCAATATTTATTAAAAATGAAATTTTATAAAAATCAGCTATAATTACTATTTTTATCTTTGATAAATATTTTGTTCTAAATTTAACAAATTTTCAACAACACTTTCAATAATAATAAACTCCCTTGTAAGTATTTCGAATTCAAAAACAATTTTTTTTGTTTATTTATTTAAAAATTTTATTTTATTCTCAACAAATTTTAAAAATTTATTAACACCGTGAAATGGACTTATTTCACAAAATCATATATTTTCTTTTCTTTATCAATCTGATCGTGGTGAGTTCATCGTATATTCCAAGGATATTTAGAACTATATAAAAGTATAAAAGGAAAATTCCTTAAGTTTACATGTATTAAAAGTTGATAAAAAGATAACATTTGATAGTTTGATGGTAAAATTGCTTTGACACAATATTTATTTTTACAAACCTCAAATCAAAAATATAATGTAAAATATATGTAAAGTACGTGATGCATCGACTGGCTCAATGATATAATAATATAAATAAATAGATATTGTGTTTGTGACATATTAAACCTTAACAATTCAATTTTTGACAATTTTAATATAATTATATTTTATTTTTCTCACTAGAATACAATTGACGTTTGTGAGCAATTAATTTTCCAATGTCATTTTTATCGGTCAACTACAGTCAATGTCAAATTTGTTGACAACAGTAAAATTATTATATTTATTTCATATAGCTTTTATCCTTAAATAAGCATCAATACAGTATAGAAAACAACGTAAAATATTACAGTAGAGTTTAATTTACAACAAAAAACGAGTTGAAAAGTATGAAAAGATTGCGTATTTCAGTCCAGTCAAGGTTTGTTACAAAACAGCGATTCTCAGAGTTTAATTGCTTTAGTAAAATGAGATTTAATTAAATTAGCGCAAATAGTGTAAAAACTGATATTATTTAAATCCTCGTTCTAATTACTACTGACTCAGTTTGTCAGCTTCTTATCACAGGTATAAATATTCATACACTCAATGCCGTAAGCCGTTCCAGCGTCACTCTGGCGTGTGGCGAGATTGTTAAAACTTTTCCTTTATAAGTAAGTTGATATCTCACTATAGAACACAAACTCTATTTTGATTAAGACTTCGTCGGATCCAGATGCAACTCACACAAAAATATACACAAAATTTCTAAATCTGTTTTCAAAGAAGCAATTTCTTACACTTCGAAAAATTTGCAGCAATATTTTTTCTATAATTTAAAAGAACTTATGTTGAAGAAATAGTTGTTCTGCAATGTATTGTTGGATCGTCATCTTATTCATATTTGGGTTTTGAAATTAGTTAAATTTGGCTTGTATTCAGTAATAATTTCTGATTATTATGAATTTATTAAAAACATTTCAGTTCAAACGGAGTGACAAAATTATATGCTGGAAGGAAGCCTGATTATATGCTGCTTTTCGTTCAGTAAAAAATATAATAAGGTTTATAACTTCATAATTACCAATTTAAACATTCAATATGTTTTGAATTAGCATCTATAAATCAGAATATATTGCTTTCAAGGTTTGAATTCTGAATTCTCCGACGATTAAGGTTCTCTGGTCGTGGTCTCTCACATGGATTTAATAGTGCAGCAGGACATTCGTGTGTATTGTTTATTGACGGAATTATATGTCACAGAAACATGATCTTGGTGTTTGTTCATTGGGTAATTATGTCAAATACTCCGGCTGGAAAGCCGGCTTTCGGATATATCTACTTATTCGATAGGACGGTTTACTGACCTATCAGGTTCAAAGGATTAAAATAGTCATTTCTTTGATAAAATCTATTAACGGCATACAATAAAATCCAATAAAAATAAACTAAATCAACAAAATTTTAAATTGTACTCTAAAACTCAAGATATATTAACAGTTAGTTTCATAAAATTATTTATAATTAAATTTTTTTGTTTATTATTCTATTTCGAATTAAGAAATGTTAGTGAAATGAGACTTTCTGTATCCGTTTGTTCATCATACATCATATTAATAATAATACATAATATTTAAATAAATTTGGCAACGATTTAATTAAAAGTAACGCCAATAAAAAATCTTCTTACGATAAATTTAGACAGCATAACTGTCATCTTCAGCTACACAAAAACAACTAAAAATATTATGAATAAATTTATAATTTAAACAAATTATTTTTTTTATATTAATTTAATTTTGTAAAAAATAAACATTTAAAAAATATTCAAATACTTTTAACTAATAAATATTTATATAAATATTATAATTTTTTATCTACATAATAATTTTAAAAATAAATGTAATTTATAAATAAAATTATTTTAAAAATATTAAAAGTTTTTTTTGAAAAATACAATACATGAACATGATTTAACATACTTTAACTATTTAAAAACACTTAAAACATTCGTAGTCATAGCACTTTGCACATTAATATTTGGATCCAATGACCATATCAGCAATGCTTCACATATCACGTGTTCCCAATAATTATTAAAACTTTTCAACAAAATTCTAAAATCGGACATTCCTATTTCACTTTTACAGCCTATATTGTGCTCACAAATATTGGTCAAACCCTTCAATCGACAATGCTCTAGAACTCGAGTACAGAGATGACGGGAAGTCTCTCCAATGTATGTGGCATTACACCCATTACATGTAAATTGATAAACGAAATCAGAACACAATCCAACCGGAGTTTTTGATTTATTAATAAACATATTGCGTATCTTACACGAATTAGAGACGATCTTATACTCTAAATTTCACATCTGTTTACTTAACTTCCTTTTATAATTTGTAAAACCTTCAGAGTATGGCAATACTAACACAAATTTTGGCTCAATTTTTTATATCCATTTTTACTATTAACTAGATCAACACTCAATTCACCTTCATTTGTCAAATTACACTCAGACTTTCCAAAACATGGATCCTTAGGATTTTTAATCAATTTTTCAACAGTCTCTTTTATCATTGTTGAAAAGTTTTAATAATTATTAAGAACGCATGATATGTGAAGCATTGCTGATAAGGTCACTGGATCCAAATATTAATGTGCAAAGTGCTATGACTACGAATGTTTTAAGTGTTTTTAAATAGTTAAAGTATGTTAAATCATGTTTATGTATTGTTTTTTTCAAAAAAAACTTTTTTAGTATTATTAAAATAATTTTATTTATAAATTACATTACTTTTTAAAATTATAATATAGATAAAAAATTATAATATTTATATAAATAACATTTTAAAATTAGTTAAAAGTATTTGAATATTTTTTAAATGTTATTTTTTACAAAATTAAATTAATATAAAAAAAATAATTTGTTTAAATTCTAAGTTAATTCATAATATTTTTAGTTGGTTTTGTGTAGCTGAAGATGACAGTTATACTGTCGAAATATATCGTACGAAGGGTTTTTGATTGGCATTATCTTTTAATACATAATATGATATGAATATATAACTTGAAATTGTTATTTACCTTATATTTTCCTAAATACACGTACATTCGGCGATTAAGAACGGGTAATCGTTCAAGGTTATAGTTTTGCAATCTATTAATTTCTAACTGAAATGAAAGCGCTGGGTCGATTTGCCTGACTTTGATATCTTCTTCAAAATTAGTACTTTTTCGAAATGTGAAATATCTAAGACTTTTATCCTAAATGAAAACAAAGCATTAATCAAAAATAATATAGTATAATTTAAATAATATTATTTAGTGGGATTTTGGATTTTATTTCAACATATTACTAGCAATACTTCTTAAAGTACCTTATAGTTAATGAACGCATAATTATCACAACGCACTTCAATCCTATGAAAAGTAAAAATTTCTCATTAATACATTTAATTAGCATATTCGCCGCCAACTACGAGATAACTCGTACATCTTTCTCAGTTATACTACATGTGCAGACGCATTGGTAATAATTTCTTTGCCGTGCATGTAATAGCATACTAAGAACGAATAGATTCATTTTAATATAGTATCAATCGTAGCTATTGTAATTTATTTGACAAAAATAGATAAAATACCGTGGCGGTCAATGTGCTACACGGCATATTTAAAAATGAATGTTATTATTAATGAGAAACTTTGACGGATCAGAGCTGTATTGTAACTTTGGATGATTCGGTTCAGAGAATATTAATATTATATTGAAGGATTTTCATTTTAATAATTTCGCGGACAATGATTCGTGTTCAGTCACACCAGTTTTGATTTGAATTTCAGTGACTGCATTTGCAGACATTAAAAATATGTACCAGTAGTATTATCATGTGGGATGTATTTGTCCCAGGTGTATTATTATAAGTAAAATGTGTTGTTTTTTTCAGAAATATGTCCCAAGCCCCTAAAAGACTCACCCACTTCAAAAAATAAGTAAATGATTAGTTTTTTAGTTCTTTGTTATCCATTTACTGGTACATTAAAAAATTAAGTTATTTTAACTAAAGAAACAAATTGGGTCTGAAAGGGTTATGATTTCCATTTTTTTGGTTTAATATTAACAAACATAGAATTTTCACTCGCAAAACCTATGTGTATAAAGAACTTTATCTCATTTATATTTTAGCATTGCTTTCTATTGAGTAGTCAAAAAGGATATTTTAATTTCAACGTACGATAATTAAGGATATGTGTTCTGTAATTCTTCTGTAAGATTTAAATCAGTACTTTTAAACAAAATATTATAACTGTCAAATGAAATAAATTAAGCAAATACTTTGAGCAAATGCATATATATATATATATATATATATATATATATATATATATATATATATATATATATGACGTACACACAATATTTGACATTCAGACAATCATTGCACTATATATAATCATACAATTTACCACACGTTACAATTATATAATTCTATAATTTCAGGGTTTTCCTACACCCCTTCGTTATCGCTATTTGACATACAGTCTTCTATTTTCCAATTTGAAATTGAATCATATAACTTTTGTCTTTTATATTTCGAATCATATAATATCCGTCATTCAGAACCTTTACACTCTGTCCTCATTTTTATGCTACATATTTTTTTAACAAAACAATATTTACAACATCAAAATTTCAGTTTGTTATTTCATAGTTTTTGTTTAATAATTCATTCTAGCTATTTCATTTCATCGTGTTTTGCAATTCAGGTTTATTTAGAAGAATTTGTTGTTCACATTCTCCATTCTCCAGTTTCAAGTGCTTTCAAAATCAAACTATTATTCTTCATAAATCGATGAAGGTTCCTAAATTTTTAATAAATCTCCTTAGTTTCTTGTCCAAAATTATTAATCGCAATAATTTCTTATCATCTCTTTTTTGAGAATCATCTGAAAACATAATCACTTATTCTTTGTAATACTTTTCTAATTCTTCTATAATTTTCTTGTAATAAAAATGAGAATAATAAGATGCCATCAAAATAAACAACTGCTTTATTACGAATCACTTGTATGAAACCTTTTTTCATGAGTTTCTGAAAAATTGCAAATACAGCTGCAATTCCATAAAGTATTCTGTCAAAACAAAGATTGCCAACCTTGGGTACGCGTATCATTACCGGTACACGGACAAGCAGCTACCGTTACGCGAATGACTTTACAATTTAAAACACAAATCTATTAAAAATCGGTATTACAAAAAAAGAGAAAAGAAATGACTAAAATAACCAATTCATTTTAATATTTAAAAAAAAACGCCGTCTATGCCTGTGTTATCTATGAACATCCCATAAACATTAGACACGAACCTGCTGTGATGCAGATTAATATATTATCCGCTTTTTGGGATCCTGGAATTTTCCAAAACCTTTTTGGTGCTATGACTTCTTGAAAACATTTGCCAAGTTGTGGAGATCCCAACAATAAAATTAATAGGGTTGCTTCTCAGTCACTGCATGTTTGCAGCTAACTATTATGTTTTTGACTTTTAAATAACTGATTCTATTTATATTTTATACTTTATATGCACCATATTTTTTGTTACATATTTTTTACGTCACTAAGTACGTAGGTAATTTCGTAAAGAGTTGAAGTTGCAAGAATTTAAATGGCTAAAATTATTAAATTATATAAGCTCCTGACATCTGTCGAATGAATCATAGTATTGTAAGTCGCTTCATTGTAGTGACTGTAGTCAGAGTAGGAGTATCGCTTAAATTTAAAATGATAGTAAGAAACCACTGGTTAGCGTAAACAAATTATTTTCCGAAGGTCTCAGACGACCCCTGGAAAATTATCAAGCGACTCAAGCTGGGCCCGCGACTCACAGGTTTGGAACCGTTGTGTTAAATGGTTTATTTGTTAACATATTTTCCGAAAATTAATCCCTGGATTTACTAGATAATAATACCATGGTCTACATTTCAAGAAGTACAGGGTTTTAATAAAATTAAAAATAAGACTAATTAAAACTAATCAATAACATTTATTTTTTCTCAATTTTATATAGAATCAACATCGACATCATTAGTGTAAATTAAATCGAAGTTAGTACATTAAAATATGTCTTTTAATTTGGACTCGTCAGTCAAATTTATACCTTTTTAAGATAAACCAAAAAGTCGAAAAGATTTCACTACACCTGCGTTTTATTTTCATATTATTTTCAGAAACAAATTAGAAAATATTTTTTGTAAAATATATTTCTTGTAATCCTTTGACTATATCCCCGCTTAGTATAAATTTTTCCGCGTCCAGAAACCATTCCTCTCACTTCTTTTTCGTTTTAGCCTTAAAAATTTAACATTGACCGGCTGAAGATAAAGACTGAGGCGAACATGTTTTCTCATGTAATGCCAAAACAAATGCATCTCTATGAGGCCCATAGTTATCCATAACCAAACCTGACATTATAGAATTATTAAAGTATCCTGCATCTTTAAACACCTATATATTCACGTGTTCGTAATATATAGTGTCCTATTTTGACATAGAAACCTTTATATTTGTTGATAATGAACATTTCGGAGGATTCTTTAGTCCATTCAAGACTAACATTGATTTAATGATTTTCTCGCCAAAACTAACATTATTTCTATTTGTCTTAAAAGTTCAAATGTCTTGAATTTTTCTTTTGCACTTTATGACTTTATGCATGGAATAAAAAAAATATAGGAATATAAAAAAATTAAATTAAATCATAGCGAAAACTATTTAATATTGTTTAGTTATGTGAAATAGATTAATACAAAACATTTCAGAGCTAACATTTCAATTGAAAATTTTCTCGACAGAGAAACAGAGAAGTGAAGCTGAATAAAGATGTTGTAAAATAAAAAAAACCCATAAAAACATTTTTCTAAAAAAAATTGAAAATAACAACTTGGTATTATTTTCAATGAAAACCGGTAGCTGTAACATTTTTTTTCTTCTTCACTATTAACCCTTTCACTACGCAATATGTTTTGAGAGTTCATGTTCGATGTCCGTAAATTTTTTGATTATTGTACGTACAGATGCACAATCTTCCGATTTTACTATACTAAAAGTGAAACATCATCTTAGCATTTTTGTACCTGATTTGTTTGAGTACTCTGTGTGAATAGTTGTTTTGAACCGGAATGAATTCGGAGCGTATTGGTCATTCATATTGTGCGAGTATATACGGCTTGAGCAGTGAAAGGGTTAATTGATTATTTTGATTATTTTTTCCTTTTCATAAAGATTGCTAGATATTATAGATTTGAAAAATAATTTGAAAAAAGGGCAAGTGTCCATATTCCGACGCGGCACATATTTAACACTGTAATAATAAAACATTCTAACCATTGATTGAAGCAAGAAAGTAATTCGGGATATATTGCTTTCACACAAATAAGATAAATGTTTCAAACAAAAATTGCTTAGAATTTGTACTACATCGTCGTCTGACTTTACAATAAGCTCCTGGTCACACAAAGCAACATTGACAACAATCTAGAACTTTTATTGAAATTATTACATTACAGATTTCAATATCAAATCACCTTTTTCATCCTTAACATATCGCCTATGCTATCTAGATAATCATATTCCAGATAATCGCTTTGATCGGAGCTTTCTAATATTTGAGTCAAACACTTCATACTCCTAAAAATAATTTTTTGTTAAAATATTTGAATATTCATCAGGTCCTTATAAAAGTAAAAGTAATTCGCAACCTGTTTTTGACTGGGTGCAAACTAAATGAATCTTTAAATTTTAAAATTTACCTAGCATACCTAGAAAGACTTGACCTACAAATATATAATAAATTTTCCTTAAAAACTCTAGAAATTTTAAATATTTTTTAAACTTCTCGAGGCACACCAGTGACAGTCTCATATCACATGTTGAGAATCACTGAAGTCTACTAAAAATTTTTCATTAAAATTTTTTTTTAAAATTCATTTTTGAAATCCAAAAAACTCATTGCGCAACTTTGCGTAGCATATTGTCAACTCTAAAAATTCAAATTGATGCCTATTTTTATGATTATTAAAACGATTCTATGAATTTTTAAATTTTAAAAATTATTTCTTTAATAAATATTATTATACCAACTTCAAATAGATTTAGTTTAATATATAATAACTTTTCGCCAAACGTCAAGCCTTAATTGTGATAAAGATTATAAAAATTTTGCTCCAATAATTTAAAATAAAATTACGAATTAAATAGGTTGTATGTTTTTAATAATATTCGCATTAATGTCCTTGTTATTATATATGTGTGTTTATCATCAATATTTCACATATGTAAATAGACCTTATACCAACCTATCAAACTCCTCAATTGTATGGAAAATCACCATAATTCCAAGATTTGTATCCATAGTAGTAAAATCTTCGAGTTGATTAAAATGTGATTGATAAGAAAATATAGAATGGTTTCGTTTCCATTGAAATGGAACTAAACTGTCCAATGACAAGTTTGATGTTTTTTGGACAGTGGAAATTTCTTCTAATGATCGGGTTGACGGAGAAGGTTGGCACTGGACAGCTTGGTTCTCACTGAGACTATCAAATTCAACTTGATCAGAAACAGCAGCACTCATTTCAGATAAACTATGCCCACCAAGAGAAATGGCACTGTCTGTATCATTATCATTATGCTTGTCATCATTTAGATTATATTCATTTAATAATTCTTGATTAAAACCATCATCCTTATCAAGATAAAATGGTAAGATTTTATCATGAACTCTAAAAAAATATTAAAATATTAGACAATATTATAAAAATATAAAAATATGAAAGCAAAGATAAAAAAAATCAAATTACATACCTCAGGCAACAGGAATGTAAATATAAAATATGCTACGTGGAAATATTAACGCAACTTTATACAAAAATATATTAAAAATATATGTACAAAGAAAAGCGCTTTCTACTTTGAAACCTTACGTATATTTAAATTTACCGATTTCAAATTGTAAGTGAAACATATCATATATATTATTCCTAAAACTTTGGAAACTTTCGATTAAAGTTTTTGTTTACGTTTTTTTTCTTGGTATGTTTTCGGTATTGTACACTACACTATAGCGAAAACATACCAAGATAAAAAAGTGTACAATGTACACTAAGAAAATGTTAAGCTTATGAAATAATGTTCTTACACAGATAAAATACAGATATGTTTATTTAACATGAAAGCGAATTATGGAGTATGTAATGATAAATAAGCGGCTTCCTACTCTCGATGTGTAAAAACTAGAAAATGAGAAAACGGTAATTTGTACTAGATATAATTTTGTTTGTCCATATTACATTATTAATTCAGTGGAAATTATTATTGACTAGCAATTTTGCAAGTCACTTTAAGTGATTGAAAATGATACTTCGAAATGTATTTCAAACCAAGTGTATTTTATTATTTTAATAAATAGCTAGTAAATTATACCATTCTTAAAGATAACGGAAATTCGGCAATAAAGCGTTATCAATAGTCCTCATCAACATAAAAAACGCAAAATTCTACAAAGCACTATTTCTCTATGATCGCAATCTTTACATTTTTACACAAATCATTTATTTTGGTTTTTAAAAATCTTTTCCTGTTGGCTAATTTCCTCTTGACTTAATATTACTTTGATGAATTGTCTTAATAATTTAGTTTCGATAATCAATATTAGAACTTCTTCAGTTCAAAAAAGGCTGTGTCGAAAATTCGTGAATATAAAAAAACATCGATAAAAAATGATTCATAGTCAAATATTTTTTAATAAATAAACGATAAAACGGATCTAATTTATTGTTAATTAAATAATAAATTGAACATATTGTAGTTAACCTAATTATCATTACATTTATTTATTTATATAAAAATACCAAAATTACAATTTAATATAAATTGAATAAACTCTAACCTACATGAGCCACATGGGGCTCTTATATAAATTGGATATTATTTTAACCTTTTATAAATATTTTTTAAATGACCTTGAATTATTTATTATATGTGAGTTTCAGACTGTTTTCAACAGGTTTTATGAAAATATATAAACAACTACTTAAAATTTGTTAATTTTCATTATCATATAGTGAATTATGTGAACTACTTGAATAAATTGCATTCAATTGAAGATTTATTGTTGCACCATTTTGTTATTATCAATAATAATTCATGTTACTGTTTTATGTAAAATGGCGAGATTTTATATGTGCATTAGGATTAATTGTTTATGATTTCATAAAGTGAAGTACTTTAAAAAAATGTAAAAAAGGTTATGATAATTATAATAATAATAATAATAATAATAAATCAATATTAAGCACATACAGAAATTGTGAATATTTTCTAATATTGGATGATTGTTTAAGTTTGCTATTGCAACCAACAAATGAATTGCTTCTTTTTCTTTTAGGAATACTAAAATGTTAAAATATTTAAACTAATAAACCATGAAAAAATATATTTATATAATTGATTAAATTTTATTTACAGAATTTCTCAAATCAATTCTTTTGATATAAACAAATCCTGTCTGTTGATGTGACTGTTGTTTATATTTTATTTATCTCCCAACTGAAAACAAATAAGAAAAAATCAAGGAAAAATAGACAATGTCGAATTTGGTGGTGAATCTATTACCAAAAAAATCTCGACGTCAACAATCTTTCAGAATGCAGAAATATTTCAACCCCGTGAAAAAATCGTGAAATAACAAAATTGATGTGTGACATATAAATGAAAATAACTGACTGATAAAAGTGCATAATTAAAATAGACAAATATTTAATGTTTCAATCATCCGATTTAACTGACCATTTTCGATATACAATAATTAAAAATTCAATAGTAGAATTTTGTAAAATAATTATCAAAATCCCATTGAATTGAATCACTAATGTAAAATTCTTAGTTGACTACCACCAGATATAAAAAAGAAAGCACCCCAATTTGGATAGAGAAAATCGACATGTAAAATAGATACATTTGGTTTTCAGAAAAGAAAATTCAATAAAAATATAAAAATTAATAATTATAAAAATCAATAAAAATATAATTACAAAATCAATAAAAATAAATATAATTACAAAATCGATAAAAATAAATATAATTACAAAAATGAATTGACTTTAATTAAATTTCAGTAAAATAATAGATATGGAAAAAAATTAACTATTTGATAAAAATTTTTATTTAATGTGTTTATGTTCACCTCTTAAATTACTGAATAAAATGTAGCTTTTAAATTACTTTTTTTAATTAATGAATATCTTTAACAGCAATTATGAGAAATTTTAATTCTGGTAGACTGCCCTAAAAAGTAAAACCATAAAAGTGTTAAATGAAAAAAAAATTCATTTTAAAATCACAGTAATTAGACATGAGATTTTTACATTATATCAGTTATTAATTGGGCTTTATTGCAATATAATTTGCAGTAATACTAGTTTTTAATTAAAATTTAATGAACTAAAAACCATTCCAATTTCTTCAAAGATCACATCTCTGGTGTACATACCAACACTATTGAAGGTGTTTAGACAAGCTTAGTGAAACGAGTAAAGCAAAGGCTATAATATAATAGGGTCTATAATATAATAGAAGAGCACTTGTGTGGATTTGTTTTTGCATAACTTACCGTAACCCTTTCTTTGTTGTGGAAATTTATACGAACTAGAGAATGTTTACTTTTATAATGCATTGGGATGGAATTTATCAATTGTTGTGAATTTAAATTAAGTAAAAATAGTCAAGATATCAATCTGCATATTTTGTATTCTTTCCATCAAATACATTCACTGTTCAAAAATCGCATTGAAGGGTTTTAATTTTGAGGTGACTGTCCATTTAATTGTTTTATGTGCTTACTTCTTTAATGCTATGATGATATTTATAGAGACAAAGGCTATTTATTTCAATAAAACTTTGTATTTAAAACATGAAAGTGTGAATACAATTTTTAATGTCTGCAAATGCAGTCACTGAACACGAATAATTGTCCGCGAAATTATTAAAATGAAAATCCTTTAATATAATATTAATATTCTCTGAACCGAATCATCCAAAGTTACAATACAGCTCTAATTACTACAATATTTTTTTTGTTGAATTAAAATTCAATTATTTAAATCTGAAACATAATTATTTGTAAACATTTACCAAATTAATTTCTAATTAAAATGAGTTGAATTTTCAAAGTTAGCGTAATTTTAAAGTAAATAGACACGCTAAATATAGACGAAATTGTCTGATATCTTCATTTGTAAATTTTGCGCTATATTATTATGTACACAATTCAATTCTTTTCTGAGTGTTATATTCATGCCGGTAAACGTGCATTACTTTTTTCCTTTCGTTTTCATAATGACAAAAGTTGAAAAATAAATTTGTACTACATGGAAAATTAATTTTGACCTTTTATCATAATAAAAATAACTGATGATTTACCCGATCTACCGCGACTGTATTTACGATGCAGTAAGTTACGCACAATTGAACTTCAGTGACAATAATTTCTACGGCGCATACAATTATAAGTTAATACAAATATAGTAACAGAAACATTTTTGATGAAGATAAAAAAACTTTGCGGAAAATCAGACAAGTCTAAATGAAATATCAAAATATAGTTTACATTCAAATAATAAAGTTGAGGTCGTTTAAATAGTAAAAAAATAAAATAAAATAATTATCCTTCTTGTTGTAACCAGTACATAATATTGATATAAAAGAGTCCCCTGCAAATTTCAGCAATAAAGACTGTATACACCGTAATAAATACATTTAAAGATAATATACGATCGAGATTACCCAAACTGTAGAGTTAATGGGTAATGCAGTCGAAGTAACCTTCGCAATTTTTAATGAAGTCTGCGAATGATTTCGTAGAACAATCTTTGTTTTTAGTTTTTCAGTAATAACCTAAATTCAATTGTATATTTGAAAAAAAGTGTTTGTTTGTAATTTTCATGTTTATAAGTTTGCTTACGTTTTGTATGAATGATTTCATTTCATTTTCTGTTTGAAAAAAATAAATAATAACCATTGCAAAGTCTGGTTTTCGCATATTGCGTAGAAATTTTTCAACAGTACTGTAAAAAAGAAATCAAAAATACATTCAAAATTATACAGCGAGATTTTACACATTTTAAAATGAAATATTAGGGAAAATAAACAATCCTAATAATAACTAATAACTATAATATAACGAATATAATTATAAAAAAAATCAGTTATAAAGGTTAAATAATCGAAACCCTTGTGACAAATAAATGAAAAATTGAGTGGGTGTGGCCATTCATAAATCAAGTGACTGTCAATCAACTAATTATTTACTTTTCTTTAAAAAGTACAGAATTCAAACACGTGTTTACATGGCCTAGTACTCGCACTTATTAGCTATTTAATTATTACAATTAATAAAATATTTATATAATAAATAATAACTTGGGTCCAGGACCCCAAATATAACACAAAAACATACACTTGTTAAAGAACGTTAAAAATGAAAATAATACAAATTTAGAAATTTAATTATAGTGATAATACTAAAATGTTTTTTCGTGTAAAATATTTTTAATTTACTATTAAAAATAATGAATGAAGGCCAGAAAGTCGGATTCTCTCAGATTACAAGGAGTTTATAAAATTAAAAAATTTTTCACTAAAAAGAATATTTTTAGGTTATATATAAAACGTTGATATTAGAGACTGCATAACTTTACAGATCACAATAGAAAGAATTATTATTAAAAAATAATAAAGCCATTCAATCATAACTTCATCTGTTTCAATTTAGAGTAGCCAGGATTTTATTTATTAATAAAAATTAGTAGAAGACCTACAATACACTTTTTATATTATTAACATTAATTTAAATTTCAAACAAGTAAATAAGGATATATAAGGATATATAAGAATTATTTTATAAATGAAATTTTTTTCATCTTTTTAATATATACTTTGCAGAAAGAACTTATCTTATTATTTACTTGTTTGAAATTTTAATTTATGTTCTTACTAATAAATCACCGTTTTAAATACGTGGATTGGCCAGCGGAAATCTGGCCAATTCCCAGTGGGCCGGTCAAAAATTTCAGATGAAAGGCAGGTGAATTTTAAAAAAATATACACATAAGAAATATCAAAATAATTAAAATAATGTTTTTAAAATAATTATTTTCAATTATGTAATATTTATTTGCTCTAATTTGTAACCTTTAATAATAACAACCTTTTTTACTATTATACATGCTGTTATTTTTTTACTACCCTAAAAATGCCGTTTTAAAAGCATCTGTAAGGGCCGATCAAATTAACCAGTCAGCTACTTTATTATTTTCATATTAATTATACTATGAAGAAATGAAGTGTATACATTTTCAAGTTTTAAAACAAAAATATCGTGAGAATTATTTGACATTTTTATACACAACACATGAAAACTGTGTCAACGTCACACAATTTGGATAATTTTGAAATTGTATGTAAATCCATTGAAAATTATTATAATTATTTCATTAAAATAGCAAAATTTTAGTATTGATTTTGTACAGAAACAGGAAATTTTTATTTATGGGAAAAATTATTGTTGAAAAATATTATCGACTTATTTTTTTTCAGATATTAAATTGTTTTAATTAATCTTGAAATTGAACATTTTACGGCCACATTAAGCAATAGTGACAATAAATATTAGAAAAATTAAAATTCCAGATCTTCTAGACCAGACAAATAAGATAAATCAACATTATATATTTCAATTTCGTAATTTCAAGTATTTATAATTAAATGAAGCTAGTGAACTTAAAAGGTATAATGAGATAGCTGCCATCAGACAAGCCTGAACAAAAGGTAATATATTGTATTTTGAAACTATGTGAAAAACAAAATATAACTCTTGTGAAAATGCATAATCTAAGTATATATTTTATCATTTTAACCCTTCGCGTGTGGCGCAAATCAAAATTTAGGATCAGGTAAAAGTAACTGCCCACTTTTAAGGCAGTTAATTTTACCAAATGCAATTTTTTTTAAATATCCATTTCATTTTAAAAATTGTTGAAGCCATATTACAAATCAGTTTTTAATTTTTCTTTAAATGTTGAATCGTTCAATAACGCAGTAAAAACAGAAATAAAAGCAAGAAAAAGCCTTTTAACAGAATAGCGAGGCAATTTTCTTGCCGAATTTACAATGAAATGGAATCATAATAATTCTCTACAACGCGAGTTATATGAATTAATAAAAGTTTACTTTTTAAAATTATTTTTGTATAATGTAGATTACAATCTTTTTTTATTATAAAATATTTTTGGCTGTTATTTTTATCAGGTCTCATATTGGGCGGTTAATTTTACCTGACCTCTTTTTGGTAGTTACTTTTTCCTGATCCAAATGTACATTAAAGTAGAACACCATTGCCAAATATAATACGAGTGCATACATATTATGATTATGAAAATATTCAACTCTGTAATGCCAAAACTATGACTGTCTAAATAGTAGTTATTCTCTAGTTTCGTTTAGAATTTTGAAATGCTAACGAACATCTGAAATTAATTACTATACGAAAGGTTTAGTTGCCGAGTTTTATACAAGGAATCCCGGATATTAAATGTACAATTTAAATATTTTGAAATAGGGTAATTTTATATTATAAAACTATTTAATTTTGAAATTTGTTTTGCATTTTCAATTCAAATTTAAAGGTTGATAATAAATGTAGTGGAATTCTAATAGTGTAAAAAAATCTCAAAGAACTTTGTTAGAGTTAGAGAAATTTATCGGACATCCAAACCAAATAATTCATGTGAAGGATGACATCGAGCATTAATCTGAGTTTGTTATTTAATATTTTTGAAGTTTCTATTTATACCAAAATATCGCAAACAATTTTTTTTCGAAACCCCTTAAATTAAAACGAAAATTCCATTTTTAAATTTTTTCAGTGTAGGAACACAACAATAACATCCAAAATATATTCGAAACAAAACCAAGCAGATTTTGGTTGATTTGATTCATGATCGACTTGACATAGTGTTGAGAATTCCTCATTCAATCGGAACTTTTGAGGATAAGGAGTAATTGTGAGGATGACATGACTGTTGTGGATTGAGTGATAATGTACGTTGATTGCTGCGAAGAATGTCTTAACTGATTTATAGTTGTATAATGACATTCAAACATCCCAAATACTGATTCGGCATTTACTGGCACTTAAATTGTCTCAGTTTTCGAGATGGTTTTGCCTTGATAATATTTCCTGTGAATCAATCGATTTATTATAAGCGTCTCGGAAGCTAGGATCTGAATTTGAATGTGCGGAAACTAGTATAAAAAAGCAGTAATTTCCATGATTTAATTTTAAGTAAAAAATGATCAATAAATGTTTGATGATCTTCATGAGTTGTTGTAACATTTTTAAATTGAAAAAGGTGGAGATCATGTAAAAAGTTATAATATTTAAACAAAAATATTTGTTATTTTTAATAACGTATAATAAAATTAATTAAAAATTAAATGTTGTAGGCGCTTAATTCAGTAACTCTACTTTTAGAACTAATGAAACTTATAAATATTTTTAGTAAGAGATATTGTTTGTTTTTGAAAACAAATAAATTTAAGACTAAGGCTCAATTTCTGACAAACAAATATATTTCATTTCCGTTTCTGTTGAAAATTTAGATTCTTAAAGATAAGAAGATTCAATCACAGTGATAAACGGGTAAAGGAGAGATTGATAATACCGTATTTGTTCTCCAATGTGAAAATGGTGGTGGTCAGGCATTAGGGTTACGCACAACTAAACAAGTTGCAGGTCACTGATTAAACCATGGAAAACCTGGTTGCTAATAATCAGATAAATTTAAAAAAATATGAGTTCGCAGGTTACATATCTATATTCTCATACCAACTTTGATTCGAAAATATTGTCCCCTGTTTACTATTGGAAAAATATATAATATTTTTATTAAAAATAATTTTAAGTAATTAAATTTAAAATTTAAGTGTATAATGCGAGTGTTAAAACGATTATTACAGTAATTTTACATATTTTAAATCTGTATTTTTAATATTAAAATTAAAAATTCCTCGAAAATTTGTTGAAACATTTTTGATATGAAATTAAAATTAATAAATAAATTGACAGTTTGTTCTGACGATTCTGCAAAAGAAAATGGTGTAATCCTAGGCTAACTTATTCAGTAATTTTTCATTTTTTCGGTGGTCCGAATCATTAATCTTAGTATTTTTTCTTTAAGGTAAATTGTTTAAAATATTTATTATATAATTAAAACTAGAATTAAAACCCGCCCAATATATACCACTTAAATATTAGCTGTTTTAAATATAAATAGATTTAAATGAAAAAAAAATTAGATTACTATTAGGGAGCATATATTAGGGATGTCCCTAAAAATTAAGCAATTTTTAACCCCTTTGTCACTTGTTCATTTTATGACACTCTTCCCCCCGAAGACATACCTCCGACAACAGACATCCTTTATTTTTAAAATGAATTTAGATAATCAAATAAAATTAGCGGAGTGCTGCAGCAGATTGTTGTAGGCTATTTAAAAATCTAAGATGGAAGTATGCATCATAATACAATTAAATGTAAAAAACCTATCATATTGAGACATGTGAAATAATAATCTGAAATTGTATTCAGATGTTAATGAAAGTGTAAATTATAACTGAAGCTGCTTAGGATGTCCTAAGTACTTTTACCCCCTTCCAATTGTCCACATATATCCCTTTTGTGGAGACCCCTGTTTTTAGGAGACGTTTCTAATGGATGCTCCCATATAGAATATCGAATATAGTCATATATAAAACTTACTTTGAATTACAGCGAGTGAATTGAAAAATCACACATAAATTACCAGAACACAATTGAGACTGCTTAAAACTTTTAATTTCATAATCCATATACGCTCGTCGTATGTAAACCTTTATATTCTTATTCATTTTACATTAAAAAAACCAATAAACAAACTTCAAGCGCACATTTTCTAAAGTCTACCATTTTATGGTAAAAGAAATCAGATATTATATCAAACATTTCAGTATTTGAATAAATTAAGCTTTCCAAACGACCAGTCGAAAGAGAATTTGAGTAGCGGTTGATACTATTAAGGAAAATTGACTCAATCTAAAATAAAGAAAGAATAACTAAATGCTGTCCATTTCGTTAACAATAATGATGAAAATATACTCCAAGAACTGAATTTAATAAAAGCAAATAATGCAGCTAATTAAACAAGTTGAGATGATGAGCTAGGTTTTGGTGAAACTTTACATGTCATTTCAATACAAAAAGATACAAAGAAAATTATAAAGATAAATTTTTAAATGTCACAACAATGAAAATTATGATATTATAACGTATTATTAAGGTTCGACATAATTTACTCTGTTCACCCAAGATAACTTCTGGGAGTGGTAAAATAATTTCACAATACAATAAGGCTTATAGCAGTTATTTTTATCCACAATTTTTATATATTCAAACTAAATTAACACTTTGTTAAATCGTTTTTCGTGTTTAAAAGTATTAGGTGTTTAAAACTTGCAACAGTCACCTAAAACCCATCTTACCTCATTTTTCCTAACTTCATAGGACGGGACTTGTCCAGTTATTAATATCTCTCTCAGTTTTGCTATGACCCGAGAATACGTTCTTCCACTTAAAGAATTGAGCAACTTATGAATATTCGGTTTCAGATCATTGATTAAACCGGGCAGATATTTTTCTAGATTCTCGATTAAATTTAAAATCAACTCATTTTTCTTTTGTAAGCAATTATGAGAAAAGACATCTGAAACGGTGATTGGTTGGCTTGTAGTATTCACATCTAAAAAGGAATGAACTATTAACATGGGGAATATTAATACAAATGTGAAATTTATTATACATTAATAAAATTGGATGGGCACTGCTAAAGTGTGTGGTTTACCTAATTAAATGCTCATTTAACGTGTATATGTATATTTTAGTGTAGATATCAGTAATCACTTTTTCTGGTTCATAAGGATAAATTTGATGAAAATTGGATCAAGCAATAAATTATTCTTACAGTAGTATTACTCGGTAGAATTTTTAACTGTTTGACAAAACATTTTGTTTTAATCCTTCTTTTTTATTGTACTAACCGTATTATGATCTTTGAGAAAAATTATTTTTAATATTTTGGAATGACATTTCGATGATGAAAAATAAACAAATCAATGCAATAAAATATATTCGGAAAATCTGACGACAGATCAAAGTGGTAATATCGGATAATTCCTTCATCTCTGGTAAATTGTACATGGTAAAGTTCCGATTTTGATACTCTGATATATATCGCAAATTTAAATATAATGACTTAATATAATAATTTTATATTATATAAAATGAAAACTGATATAATATTTAAAATTTATGAAGACGAAAAACACGATGTGGTGAAAATTTGGTCGGTAGCGCACATGCTAGAAAAGTGCAAATATACATTATTTAATTTTTATAATATATTAAGTTGTAATTTTTTTTAAACATTGCACAAAGTAAAAATAATATTCATAGGATATATATTTGAAAACTAATTTTGAACAATTATTAGTTTGGATATGGTAGAGCTCCACAGGTTATTATTAAAATTTTAAAGAAAAAATATAATTGTAACAATACTCAATTCCATGAACTAAAAATTTTGGTTTCTAAACTATATTAAAATTATCACTGATGTTTTTTCAATATGTAATTTTCTATCAGGATTTTCCAATCTTTAGCATATTTTAGATATGTTAATATTTCTGTCTGTTTGAAATTTTACAATTAATACCAATATTATTCACATATACTTTTAAATTAATTGCTATAGAGATAAACTAAGATTAGTTGCTCTGAATATTTAAGAGGGTTATTATAAGCTTTAAAATAAATTTTTCAAGAGTGGGAATGATTTATTTAAATTATATTTTTATAAATGATTCAATCTATCGACAAATTTATTTTTAAGTTTATCTAAACCAGCCCAGTCAAGCAAAATGTCAAATGTCCAAAATTTAGCAAAAAGATTTTTAAAAGCTTCCATGAATTTCTTGAGATTTTAATATGGGCAAATTAAATTTTATTATTTTATTTTCAAGATATTTTAAATATGTTTAAATTCATATATGTTTTAGAAACATACTTGAAAAAAAGATTCAATCACAAAAGAAGCAGAGAGCGAAAGACTTGTTAAATTTTGTTTTGAATAAATGCATAAACATTGCGGAAATCGGCTTACACTGTTATTTATTTAGGTTATGTTTATATAAATGATTCTGTTATCGACAAAAAACATTTTTAAATTATTAAAGGTTTATCTAAATCAGTTCTTGTCAGGCAAAATGTTGAAAAATCAAAATTTAGCAAAAAAAGATTTTAATGATTGATTTTATTCAAATTTAAATACAGAAAGTTTGATTTTAAAATATTTTAAAATGTATTTAAATCCATATAAAAATATTTTTATTCGGCTTTATTCAGATCTGAATGTTGGTAAATTATATTTAAAATGTTTTAAAAATTTGTTTAAATCTTGTCATATATTGAAAACATTTGTGGAAAGGAAAGGTCAATCAGATAATAAACAGAAAGCGAAAAACTTCTTGAATTTTGCTTTGTGAGTGATCAGAACCTATTTTAGGTCGAAATATTCCATATTTCATTTTATGAATAAACATTGCGGAAATTGGCTTAAATTGTTATTTATTTAAATCATATTTAATAATTATAATTATAATAATAATTTTATACAAAAAGAGAATATTTCGAAACTCAGAAGAGAGCTGAAAATAAGACAAATAGACTGATAATATCCCTTAAGTCAAAAGTGTACATAAATATGCGCTGGAACCTGAAATTCTTCTGTGTCGTTCAAAATGGGGGTTTAAGTCAAGCTTTTACAATAATTTATTTTAGTTATTTCTTAATACAAACAAGCTAAATATTATAGCTTTAACTTATTTCTTCGACTACTCGAGTATTTAATAAATCATACTTAAGACCTAATAATATTTCGTTTTTTCTAGTATAAACTACGACTGAAATGGATCTGATTAGAGTCATTCTGATTTCCCAAAGCAGGATTTCATAGAATTTTAGTATATTTCTATTTATAATATAATACGTATTAAATTTATATATAACGGGAGTAAAATTAGAAATCTATTTTTAAATTTAACGCTCAACGATGAACAAACTTAGAGGAAATATAAGTCAATCCTCAAAATATAATCTACAGATTTAAAAAATTCCTTCACAAAACGCGAAGACCAACCATAATTAGGTTTAAATTTAAATTCTAAAGTTAAAAGTTGAGAACATTGATTTTAGGGTAATGCAAAGAACATAAAATGAGCCATAATTCATCATTCGCAGACATTGAGTGCGTATTGAGTGTAGAAATGTGCTGCTGAACAAGCAATCAATTTGATAAGCAAATGAAAATGCTCAGTCTGCTATATTCAGTGCTGTAATCGGACCGGCATTGTGAATCAACAAACTTTATTAACCTTAACGTATTATGTTGATGATTAAGAAAATATTTTTGATAACAAATTGACAACTAATATTTTATTGGAATTAACTTTTTAAAGCGAAAATAAATTTGTGTTCATTGGGTATTTAACCTTTTCAGTTTAGGACTATTTTCTTTCAAATCGAATTATTTTATCAGATATTATATTAATAGTATAGATTACGGTAAAAGTGACTGAAAAAATCTTCGTCTGTTTTCAGAGTTACGGTAAAATTTTTTTGTAATATATAATCCCGTCAGTATTTTATAGTAGGATCATCGGCTCCAACCTTATAAATTAATACAAGATTGAAAAAAAACTTAAATTCATCAGTAAAATATGTATTATGAAATAAAGCGTAAAAAGAAATATATTTTAATTAATTATGAAATGGAGTGAAGCATTATTGGCAGAGGCACTTGGCGGGTAGGACAAATGAATTTTGATTATTTTTTCTCAATTCTTCTGTGACCGACTATTTCTATTATCTTAAAAACGGTGACTTGTATGAGTTTGTTGACACACTAGAGTTGGATATATATCCTGACTGTAAAACAAATTTGAAATATTGTTTAAACTCCCCTGGTTTCGTACTGTCCCAGTGGGACTCAAAGGGTAAAAATGCCCATGTGAAGCTTATAAAAGTGTTTAAACATCTTCAAGACATGTTCCAGCAATATACCTCAAATTCCATATAATATTGTGAATCAATCTATTTTTATGCAGGTTTTAAAAAAAGTTTGTGAAACCTTCGAGTCATTGATTCATAACTCATTGACTCAATTATTTCAAATATTGAATGTAAAAAATGAATTGTTCCCAGATTCACTAAATTTTAATCCTATATAAAATTTCTGGTAAAGCTCAAAATTAAAGATAAATTCCAATATGTAAAAAATTCAAATTCCAGAATGCTTCAAATCAGAGTGAGCTCTATTGAATTTTAGTTCGATTTGCAATTATTTGATATAAATCCCGACGCAAAATGGTTAATAAAATAATTTTAATTTTAGAATCCCTGAATCCAATCACAATTGAAACTAACGCGTAATATCTTCTAAGTTTTGAAATTTAACTTCAACTTTGCGATATTCATCTAGAAGACCTTCAATAATGTATTTTGCATTTCCACGCATTCCACTGGAAAACATTTCCGCCAATTCCATTATGGGCCTCAAAATCGAGCCCATATTGTATTTCGTGTTTTGATCACCAATGCTGTCTAGAAATTTGTTGACTAATGAAAAGATTTTTGTCGAAGGAAATCGAGAAAATACGGACGAGTAATTTGAAGTATATTGAGCAATAACTTGATGTAATTCGTTTAATAAATTAACTGGTATGGCACAGGAGCTGTTATCTAAAAGATTCTTGAAATTCAAAAAACGAAGAAATCATCACTAAAAATCCAATATAACTACTTGAAATTGCAACGCGGGTAACAGTGGATCTCGAAGAATATTAAATAGAATATCCAATTCTTTAGTTAAATTTGATGAAAAATAAGATTCTGGTAACACATAGCCTCGTAAAATATTGTTTAAATTTGAAATACATTTCTCTAAAACTGAATTTAAATTTTCAGTAGATGTATTATCAGCAGAAAAAGGAATTTCTGAACTGAAAAATTTTTAATTAATTTTTATTATTATTTGTTATTATTATTATTTTTATTATTATTATTATTATTATTATTATTATTATTATTATTATTATTATTATTATTATTATTATTATTATTATTATTATTATTATTATTATTATTTATTATTATTATTATTATTAAATGTATTTATATTTAAAATATTACCAAGGTCCAGTATAATTTTCTAATATTTGGATATCTACTGTATATACTTGATTAATTTTTATTTGAAAGAATTTGTTATTTTCTGTGATAGTAACATCAAAAAAATTTGACTTCCAAAGAATTTTATAAAAATATTTCTCCTTCCTGAGCACTTTGAAAACTGAATAATTTTCGTTACTGGTTATTGCATACTCATCTCGCGAAAATAACATAGCCTGCAATATAAATACTATGAATCTATGAAAACGTAAATTTGGTATTTCATGAAAATTCTTATTGTAAAATAAATGCATTCAAAATTGTGAAGTTTTTTGTCTTTAGACGTTTTATAAACATCAAAGTAATGTTTTAATGATTAAGAATGGTTTTACAAATTCCGACATTCATTTGCAATAAGAGTTTAAATCAGACAATTACATATCAATAACATTACAAATTAATGACTAGTATAATTATATAAATTAAATAGTAAATATCGTTAAAAAATTTGATAAAATTAATTAAAAGTTTTCAAGGACCGGCATGTTCAGTTTTCAAGTAACTCATCCTCCGTTAGCATATTTGGCAGCGAAAATAATCATGCTACGCTGAATTAATTATTTTTCCATTTTGTATTATTTGTTATATTTTGTTGAGTCCTCCGAATATTTCACTAGATGCTATCAATTTTAACCGAATTTTAAAACGTTACATGACAAAATATGTTATAAAAGGCTTCTTAAGCAAGATTATTTGAAGATTATTTTAATTTGATGCTTGAACTGGATACCTTTAGAAAAATGCTTAAGTTTACATTGTAATAATAGTAAAAATTGTATTTTCAGACAATGGTGAAAAGGAAAACTATTACTTTTAATTGATCACATTTTTACAGAATAAAAAAGATCAAAAGTCTATCTCTCTTTACCATAATCTAGATCAGTAATGTCCAACTGGCATCCTGTGAACAAATCAAAAAAGTCATGTTTTTACTTGTGTTGGGGCTGAAATGCGAAATTAATAATTATTGATCTGATTGCAAGCATATTAATAATAATAACGGATTCTAGACAATACAGATTTTATTGATCAATACAGTTCATTTCCAAATTACAATGACAAAAATAATTTAATGTCACAACAATATGTATTACGTGGTTATTACAACCCTTTGAAAAGAATAGCACCTTTGCAATACACTCTGGAACTCACAACTATTTAACTGCTACTCTGGTTTCAACAATCGGTAGAAGTGATTTTGTTGCTCTTCGTTCTTTAACTTGTGGATACTCGAAACTCACGATGAATAACTTTATTAACTGATTTAAGCTGCTTCTTGACTCTGATGATTTCTTTTTAAACAATAGTTAATTTTGTCGTTTTCTACAATAAGTTTTTCTTTCTTAAGCTTCGTCTCGGTTTTCTACTCGTTTTATTCATTTGGTGTCCCCATTTGTTTTGTTGCTTTTAAAGATTGTTAATTGCTAACATTTACGATAACTTCCATTTTGTTTACATTTTCCTTTTACAATCTCTAATATTTCCATTTGTTCATATTATCTCCAGCTCCTGACAAAAAACTCAACATTTTCCGGATTTCCCAGGTTTGTCCATTATGTTGATCAAGTTGTCGAAATAAAATAATTTCATTTTATATTGATTTGTTATTTCTCTTCTCAATTTTCAGTTCTTGTCCTCAGTTTTTTTCTTACAGTTCCGGAAAGGCATCCTTACCACTTGTATTTTTAAATAAAATTATTTTTTGAAGTAACCCATCTTCTATTTTATCGCTATAATATTCATTATGTATTTCACCGGCATTTGTGAAGATGTTCAACCTAGTTTATAATTCAAAATAATTTTCATAAAAATATAATCACATTTTTATAATTTCGATTATTTTTTGCTGAACTTAATAAAATATAATTGTGGATATATTTAGTTAATGCTAATCTGCCAGTTATTCCCGAAACTTTTTTCCACAAACTTTCAAACGCGTTTTCGGTACAAAAGCAACTAATAAAAAAATATGCATTGTCATATAGTGTTGACATAATCAAAAATTGTATCAAGAATAATGTTCTCATATAATGAAATATTTTAATTTGTAACAGATTATCTACTGTCCTTTTTATCTTATATTATGCCATAATTTCAGTGGTGCTATTTTTCCTTTGGAAACTGCAGCATTATATAATAAAAAACATTTTTTGAATAAAGTTTGCGACTAGATATTGGTATGAGAATTAATATGTATTAAAATCTTCGTAAATTTCTTCAAATAATGAATACTTTCTTGGTTGTCTTATTCGATCATTCTCCGGGGTTTGATCGTCATTTTCATTTTTTTTAATATTACAGATACGGCTTAGTTTGTAATATATCGACTCACTCAATATTTCCCATGCATTTAATTCGATGACATTTTAATTAAAATGAAATTCATGAAATATGATAAATTAGTTTTCCTTTCAAAAATTTATAAAATGATTAAAATAACTAAAGAAATTTAATTGATGAATCTAAAATATCATACCTTAAATGTATAAGAAAGACTATTGCATGCTACGGACAAAGAACATACTGCATCAAAGATTGGAAATCCTGCATCAGTTCTTGAATAAAAATATTATTAGAAATTATTAGATTTATAAAAATTAAAGTTACTTGTTTAGATATTTATTTATTAATTTCTGGCATTCATTTATCTTTAAAATTGTAAAATATATTCCAACAGAACCCACGGCAATACTAATTTGGTCATCAAGTTCCTTAATAACAAAACTTAAACTTGTAAAAAAAAATATTCATACAATGCCCATGACTATAATTTAGTAACTTGATTAAAATATTCTTAACACAAAAATACTTCAAGTAAAAATAATATCAATATTGTTGGATATTCTATTTATAGTAACAATAATGGTGTGATTATTATAAATGTGTATTATTGGCTATAAGTTCAACTTTTATAATATTCAAGATGTAAAACTCAAGATTAAAAAATTTTTATTTGTTTCAATTATAATAAAAATATTTTTAGGTTTCTTAACATTTTATAAATCTTTTCATTGTTTTTTAATATATATATATTGTTTTAATTAAGTATTATTTTAATATTTATAAAATGAATTCGCAAATTTTGAAATATGGTTTTAAAAATATTTTGTCACAATCTGCACGAAAATATAGAATCGTGGCTAAACCAGAATATCCAGCTAGTGGATGGGTAGAGTTATAATTTTTTTCAAATTCTTAATCATATATTTTAGGTAAAACTTTATATTGCCATTTCAGTATTCACTGTTTTTTGTGTTCCAACTGCATACGTTTTGGGTAATGTACAAAAATACAATCCCCATGACAAATATGTTCCCCCATAACAAAAATAATGACTCGGAAATTGTAGTTTTTAGTTAGTTTTAGGATAAAAATACAATTTAATGTTAATTATTTTTAAATTAAAAAAATAAATAATAGATATAATTATGTAATACGTCGGGACTTATTTTTAGTTGTATAAATTTATTACTTAATAGAATTAATGTTTCATTAACAGGTATATGTTAATCGGCGAAGTATGATATTGCTTAACTAATTCATGTATTGTAGCATGTTACATTTTTTTTAAATAGTGCAGAAATCAATTCTATAGTTTTATATAATCCAAGTGAGCAGCCAAATGAAACACTGGTTATAATGTGACAACACTTAAATAAATTGAGGATTAGTGAAAAATAATTATTTGTACTTAAGCAGAGAGTTCTGTCCAAAGTCTATCGTATTATTGACTAAGATGAAAAATTGAAGTTTTTAGCCCAATACATCTTCACAACTGATTATATTATTAAATTAGTTATCAACATATAATAAAAAAGAAATTAAATGAAAATTTCGTGACGTGCTATTTTCCTACTAAATATGCCTATAAGACGGACTGTTTTCGAGGTTTTCGGATAGTTATCAAGTATGCAAACGTCCGTGTGCCCACTATGAAACAAGAACTACTATTGCCAGATTTATACATGACAAATTAAATAACATACAAGTTTAAACTTGCCTATAAACCAGTGGTTCCCTGACTGGGAGGCGCAAACGATTGCCAGTGGATGTGCTTTTTAATATAAAATTATTTTCATATAATTTTTTTAAAAAATAATATTTTAATTATTTTCATATAATTCTGTTATTTTTTAAATAAAGGTTTTATTATTTAAAACGTGTTTATTTTTAAATATATCTATAAAATAAATCAAGGTGGGAAGGCTCGTGGAAAAATTTGGCTATATGGAGGGGTAGTAGCATAAAGTTTGGTAACCGTGGCTATAAACATATGTAACTCGTTAAGTGGAAACGTCAGGCATTCGTGGGATAAATAAGGTCTTCGACTATTTGTCACAATTTTTTTCACCACTATATACGGTCTTCGGCTCGAAAAAGTAAACAATAAAATAGTATAGCCGTTAAACATAGACATTGCACTATATGTAAAAAAAAATTTACGAAACATATTTTATTTCAGTGAGTAGCAAAATTTGTAATCAAGCATCTATCCAAAAGTAATCTTTATTGTTATCTTCGACACACTATTAAATTATCGAAATTGATTTCTTCAGAGTCTATAAGCATCATTTGTCAGGTTTCAACAGTTTCTTAACAGTGGTTTTCTTGGTTCATTCGATATTTTTCAATAACTGCAATGTCATGGTTGGGATTTGATTAAAACGAAGTGCCATCATCTTAATCTAACTCTGAAAACACATCATCTGTGGCTAAATATGGTAAAATTGGCTTCCTTTGGTGGTCTTTGATTTTTAGCCCAACTATCATTTAGTATTAACACAACATCTTTTAAACTTATTTCCCTCAGATTGGACGAAATTATTAATCTTGTATAAAAATTTTGTTATTAATTTTCTTCGACAATGTCTCCTAATGCAATAGATAACATTTTGATTCATTGGCTGTAGTGCAATTGATTGAAGAAAATTAACTTTCATTAGACCATCATCGTTTTCCAATACTAAATTTGCATAATGGTATGGTGCATTGTGTTGGGCCAGCACACAAATAGCGTTGAGAATTGTTTAAATGCATCAGTAATACAGCACGAAAACCCAGCACCAAGATAACTTAAAATACAATATACAACACCAATTAAACATTTTAAAATCTGAGGAAATATAAATAAATATAAAATCAAAAAACATAAAAGTAAAATAAAATAAATACAAAATGCGTCAAGAACCGCACGAAATTTACATAAAAAATAACATAATAACAAGAAAATTTGACCGTAAAATGACCATTTATATAAAAGAAAAAATTAATGAATTTAATGAATAAAAATAAAATATTTTTAGCTGAATAAATTTATTTAAAAATGTTAAAAATAAATTATCAATTTAAATAAAGAAATAAATAAAAATTTAATTTAGATAACACAAATAATTTCAAGGTCGAATTTTGTTTAATCGCAATAAAATTAACACGCAAGGTTAAGGCCAAATTGTAGGTATAAATACTGATGTGTTTTCACAAATTTTCAGTCTTATTTTTCGGAGAGAAAACTTTCAATTTTAGTGGTAACTTAGTTAGAAAATTAGTTGATGTGCGTAACTAGTCGAGAGCCGTGCATTCAGGCAATTAACACGGGTAAGTGTTTTGTCTGAACACGACCACTCTCGGCTAGTGTATAATTATTGATTAAAATTTTAGATTGGAATTAAATTTATGGAATATACGCAAATTAAATTTATGGAATTTTATGATATGAATGTAGAATTTATATGAAGAATATATGATTTTGCCTCAGAACTTTTATCGAATTTAGACGGTAACATTTGTTGGGCCAGAACGTAAACGGCCTTGAGAAATGTTTAAATGGATCAGAAACACACACGCAAATATAACATGCACTTCAAATAAACCTGAAAAACACCAATTAAGCCATATAAAATATGAGAAAAATAAGAGAATTAAATATAAATTAATAAACATAAAAATAAATTAAAATAATAACAAAACGCACCAAGATCCGCACGATACCTACACAAATACAACAAGAAAACACAACAAATTCGACAAAATTGAAAAAAGTAATAAAAGTTCATTAAAGTGAAATTTAAATTGAAAAATTTGAATTAGCAATAATTCAATAAAAATTCTAAATAAAAAATTATAAAAATAAATCAAAAAATATTAAAATTAAAGAATAGAATTTGCTAGAAAATAACAAGATCGAATTTTGTTTTACTACATCAAATTTCACACACCAGAAAAATAGGTATATATACTGATCCATTTTCACATTGAAGTTAACCAAAAACCATTTTTAAAACCGTTCTCCGAAACGAACCTTAAAAACCATATTTTTAAATCTTGAAGTCAATTTTAAAACTGTTTTCAACTATTTTAAACTATTGTCAGATTATCTTGGAAATCTTAACTTTTAGGTGAGAATTATTTATGGTGGAACCCTCTTTCCACGTCCCGTCCATAGCATCTCGGTAGAGCTCTGCTTGGCGTCGACGTGGGGAGAGTGGCATTTTGTTTTATGTTATTTTGATGCAATATGATGATATTTGTTAATGGAGGGTAATTTTGTTGGATTGTTATATAATTAATAAATATTATTGATAATATTAACCTGTTTTATATACTTAAATAATTAAATAATTTTGTCGAAATTTTTCCGGCCCACAGACAACACATAACGCAAGAAAGTAAAATCTACATAGTACAGATGCATGTAAGTGCGAGGACAATCGCCAATGATATGTACCCGTGAAGACTCAGCGTGAGCAACGCAGCGGTCGTAACGTCAATATTTGTCCCTATAGCTGAAGCGAGAAATAAGGAAGAAGTCTCTGGCTGCTTCCTCGTTTCTCAATTCAGAAAAATCGACCTAAATTTATATTATACACGGCTTAAACTTATCACACCGAGTAGTCCAGTGGGCACTCAATAAATATAATGTAAACACAAATGCGCCTAGGATCTACTAAAGGGAAAGGGTACGGGGATAAATAAATTTGAAATCGTTGGTATGAGTAAATTAGATTAATATTTGGAATTAAATTAATTAGTAATATGTTAAATTGGAGGATAAAAAGTATAAGTAATTCAACAATGTCTCCTAAATTAATTTGATCTATTGGTCTAACTAATTGCTGAATAAAAATAAAAGTTTTGATTTAATTTATATTAATGAAAATAATCATCAAAAGGAATTCGAGTAAATTATGGATTTGAACTAAATTAACCCATTGTTTAAAAACTAAAGTAATCCAGTGTCAGTAAAGTAACAATTTTGATCATGAAATTCTTTAAGTAAAGAGGAAGTTAAATTGTTTTAAAGATCAAAACTTATTAAAATAAAGCCTTTATTGTTAAAATAAGTTAACGGTTAAGAAACCCATTCAAAGTATTCAGTTAGAAAAAAAATTGAAGTGGCTCGCAGATTAAAATTAATGCATTAAACCTTGGTTAAGACTAGGTAAATCCCCACTTATTGATAAAGTGATCCGCTAATCAAGCTGAAGTAACGTGTGGAGAGAGTAGGGCGAAGCTACGATTAAAAATCAAATTACTAGAATTGATAATCACCTGCGGCCAAGGATTAAAATGATTCAATAGGTAAAATAAGATCAGGTACCAAAGTAAATCAATACCGAGCGTGTTTAATAATTAAAATAGTAACAATATCTTCCCCACCTCTCATGTAATTAAGCGATGTTCAGCATAAAAATCCAAAGAAAATCGGTTAACTTTAGAATGAAAGTTGAATAGTCTAAATAATTCAATAAAATTAAACAAAAAATACGAATAGAATGGAGAAGAATTTATTGCATTAAAATCACCGCGAATCTCTGTTCCGACAATAAATCATCCCGCTAGTATAACGCCCACTTGACCTTAAAACGTCCCTCGTCTCAGCAACAACTGCCATTGAGAATTTCCACTAGTCAGCCTTCACGATACGATCAGAATTCCGATAATGTACGAATCGAAAACAGCACTCAGATAGTCGCCACGAGTGACTCCCCAAAAACTGCCTTGACGTAAAATTATAAACCGATCGATAGTTAACGTAAAACTCACTGACTCCATAGAGTAACCTATGAACCCATGCTGCAGCCGCACCAACTCCCATAATAGAAGGACCACCCAAATGTACCAAACTAGATTCGAACCCATACCTGTGTTAACTTCAAATCTCGTTCCCTGAAGAGATAAATGATCTAGATTTTAATAATAAATGAATAAACCTGAATTGTAATTCATAATAAATCCGTTACAATCAAATATCCGGCACAAAGAGCGAAAGGATGTCGCCACTGCATAGGAATACACAGATCCCGAAATTACTCTGAACGTCGACGGTGATGTCATGTGTGAACATCCTGTTCGACATTAACGGATGACGAATGCGTCAACAGTTAGTTCACTTTGCTAACTAGTAAAATTATGTAGTTGCAAGTGATCATTCCGATTTGATTAATAACTGAATTCATAAATGCACTAATAATCATTCCAATTGGAGAAATAATTAGAATCATAAATGCGCAAATAACCATTTCGATTTGACAAATAATCAAAATTATTAATACGCAAATAATCATAGATAATCAGAACCATACAGTAGATGAACCGAGTACAGATTAATAAGACCCCTCTGTTCAATAAACGCCGATAGATTCCTCCCTGAAACGCTAACGTCTTAAAGGATGAATGACCTAAATCCAACACAGAAAAAACCATCGAAATCACCTGAACACACAAACCTATACCTCTCATCGCCATAATTCTTATGATTCCCTATCAGACATCAAGTTCCCCGAACGTTAACTTAATCAATCGATGTACCCCTGAAAGTAACTAGCGATTCAAGATTTTTTGAGTCTATGACTATCGATTAAACATTCATATATTTAGTAAATTGTGTGAGGGTGTATTACATTGAACTCATTTCAGAAGGACTCATGCTCCCAAATTGGATTTCAGCACAAGAGGCCGATGAATGGCGCCGAGCCTGGAAACGAGCGCGCCCGTCAATGACTCTCGAGGAGCCACGTCCAAAACGATCATGCCCAACACTATGGCAGATCCTAGGCCGAGGGAATGACCCCCGCCAACCAGAGGAAGAACAGTACCCTGCCGAGGAGATCCTCGACCATGCGCGAAGCCTGCTGGCTCAGTGGGAAAAGATTCAAGAAGAGGTCGATTTGCACGTTGTGAAGGCGAGGATGTACCTCGCCAACGTTGAAGAGGACATCCTCGTCGGGCGCATCGCGGAGACGTACCCGGCTCGACCAGCACGCAACACTCGACGTCCAGTGCCCATCATCCCTGGTTACTCCCCGGAAGAAGGAGTCAAGAAGTTTCTTGAAGAGTCATGAACCTCCGAACACAATCGTAACTGACATTTTTATCCTAGTGATGTTGTTAATATTAAATTACAATGAGTCGTTCATCCTAAAACTTTTTGTTTTAATAAATTTCCCTTCTATAACTATATTTGGAATAATTAGAATTCTTCTCATTAAACAAAATTAATCCGAGTGTTTTTTCTTTATAGTAATGTCGGCCCTGAAACTAATGCAAAGCGAACTAGACCGCGCTAGGCAGGCAAACGCGGAGCTACTCAGCCAGATGCTGCAATTAACTCGCGAGGTGCAGCAGGTTAAAGCGACCTGGTCCGACCCCAAACGGACGAAGATGCTCTATCATCGACTCACAGCAACTCAAAAGGGCTGGGCTGAAGAACGCCAGCTCAATCAGAGTCTTCGCACACAGATCAGGGGCTTAGAGGTTACCCTCGCAGCCTGTCGGGAAGGGGAAGCGGTAACATATCCGCTCATCTTCGCCCCAACCCAGATGTCACCGAAGACCACCCAGTCAGCGGAGCAAACTACCCTTCCAGCAAACCATCGTCGGCCGGGACGTAAGGAACGTGCCCGACGTCGAGCAACCCAGCTGCAAAACAGCTAATTCGTAAAAATTGCACGTGTTGCTAATTAAATAAAGTAGTCGTGTTCTTAAATCAATTTGTTTCTTTGACATATTCATATACCAAATCTTCACATCATGCTACCCACCTTTTGTTTCATCTCTCCACAGGCGAATAAGAACCTAATCTTGAATGACCATGAGGGACAGAGCAAAGCGAGCGCAGGTCTTCTATCGACAGCTCGTGAACCCGAGGGTTGTCCGAGCAATTACAGTACTAGCAAATGGTACTCAATTTTTGCGGGAAATCCACCACTTGAACACATTACCAACGTTGCCTAGCAACGGGTGCCAAGTGGCGGTTAGTATCATTTTGTATGGCGTTACGAGGGCAACTAAAGGATAAGCAAGAATCGAAACCCAGTAACCCACCACATTTAATTTTTTATTTTTATTTTGTGGCCCACAGCCAAAACAAACTGCAAGTAATTAAAATCACACATAATCTATCGAACCGTGTAAGTGTGTGGAATATTGCCAATGATTCGTGCCCGTGAAGGCTCCGGTGTGCGGAACGCAGGAGTTGGAACGTCAATATTATCCGTAGATAGGGGAAATTGGAGGGTAAATGAGTGGTCCTTTTGCTACTCCTTCATCATTCGTTTCCTGTAAAATTAACATAAATTTTTAACAACAATCGGCTCAAAATATTTAACACCAAGTAGTCCAGTGGGCACTCATTAAATATAATATGAACATAAATAGATCTTAAGGACAAAAAGGGGGAATGGGTAGCGGGGAAAATTGCGAAATCGTTGCAACAGTTAAAATGAATAACCATCGGAAAAAGATTAATCCGAACGACCAAAATCATGAAAAATAATGTTTTAAAATAATATATAAAGATTTAATAAATTATGTTGAATTGAAACGGAAAATATGGGCAGAACGCTGCGCAAATTTTCCGAATCGATGAAAATACTTTATCGAAAACTACAGAATAAGGACAAAACCGTAAAATAAGGGCGGAACGCTGCAAATATTTTTCGAATTAACATAAATACTTTATCGAAAACCGAAAAAATACAGATGGATTACAACTAAATATTTATACAAGAAAAATATTTTATAAAACGGAGGAATAATGAAGGATCCCTAGTAAAAACTTGATAATAATAATGATAATAGTAAGGATAATGGTAATAATAATAATAATAATAATAATAATAATAATAATAATAATAATAATAATAATAATAATAATAATAATAATAATAATAATAATAATAATAATAATAATAATAATAATAATAATAATAGTAATAATAATAATAATAATAATAATAATAATAATAATAATAATAATAATAATAATAATAATAATAATAATAATAATAATAATAATAATAATAATAATCATAATCAGGATAATAATAATAGTAATAATAATGATAATAATAATAATAGTAATAATGGTAATAGTAGTAATATAATAAATGTAATGGTAATTATATAGTAATAAAAATAATAATAAAGGTAATAGTAGTAACAACTAATAAAGGTAATACATATAATAGTATCAATGATAAGGCAAGCAATAATACGTAATAGGGAACATTGTGATTATAATAGGGATAAGAGTAAGAGAGATACTGTGTGAATATTTAACATAACAAAGGGTGTACAGGCCAAAGAATAATCATCAACACGGACAACGATAAGAAGGACTATGGGAATGGACATAACAATGAATGATATGAGAGTATAGGTTAACATTTGACAAAGATAGGAGAATAATGGGACCTAAAAATCGAAATCGAGCACAGGCCATCTATCGGCAGCTCGTTGGACCCATGTATCGTTCGATCAATTACAGCATTAGTAATGACGCTCACTTTTTGCGGACGATCTACCCACTCGAACACAGTTCCAACGTTGCTTAGCAACGGGTGCCGAGTGGCAATCGAAAAATATTTGTATGGGGTTGTCTGGGCAACAACCATATAGTTTCAAAATATCAGCACCCAGAAACCCACAAGTAGTAAGTTTGATAAGTTTTTAATATATATTTATCCAATACCAATTTCGTTTTCATTCATCATTGACACTCAGTTCATACTCAGTTACAACATTAGCAAGTGATGACGAGTGATTCGAGTTTTAACAAACAAACTGATTAAAACTGATTGTTTTACCAAAACTAGTAGTTGTTTCCTGTGAAAATTAATCGATATATATACCTATTTTGTGACCCTAACCTTGCGTGTTAATTTTGATGTAGTAAAACAAAATTTTACCTTGGGAATTTCTTTGTATTTTCTAACTTTAATTTTCTTATTTTTTGATTTATTTTAACAATTTATTCTTTTAACAAATAATTGAATTGTTTCCAATTCAAATTATTTAATTTTAGTTCTAACTTTTATGAACTCTTGTTTCTTTAAGTAAATTGTCAATTTTCGGTCAAATTTTCGTGTTTTCGTGTTATTTCTGTGTTTTTTCGTGCGGATCTTGTTGCGTTCTGTTATTATTTTTATTTATTTTTATGTCTTTAATTTTATATTTTAATTATTTCTTTCTCATATTTTAGCATGGTTAATTGATGTTTTATGGGTCTAATTTTAAGTCTGCGTGTTGAGTTTGCATGCTGTTACCGATTCATTTAAACAAAATTGTGTGTTGGCCCAACACAAACAACACTAATGTTTTTCTACCAATGTGCCAGTGATTGCGCGTTGCACGACACTCGCCGTTGGAACGGCACCATATATGCGGAAATACTTCGGAGGTGATCCCATGGAGTGATACTCTATCCGTATTCCCTATTTCTAACTTGCTACCGTTAGAATGACTTACCCATGCAGTCATCTATCCTTTCTCGCCCGCTCCGCTTGGCTTTCTTTTCCTGACATCTTTTCCAACGATCTTGCACCCTGCTTACTTCTTACAACTCCTGTTCAACTAATCGCCTGTCTACCTCTGCTTACTCGAAGGTCCAAAATGATTTATAATTTCAGACTATGGAAAAATCCGTTTAATACTCCTTAAGTATGGATACAATCTACTTATGTTATAGTTTTTCTTTCGATTTATTCAATGACGATGGCATAATATAAATATATCAAAATAATGTAAATAATTAAATTATTAAAATAAACAGAAAATTAACACTACATCCATACACTACACTATTACAAAACATTTACACACAGCATTAAGAAGAAAAGGATCAAAATTTTCTGAGATTTAGCCAACAGGCAAAAGTCCACTTGGAAGGGGTATTAAAGAGCTGTCTTAGAATGAAGCATTTAGAGTAGGCATTGGAATGTGTTTCAATTCAGGCTGCTGCAGTTCTATAGCCTATTCTTGGCGTGGGAAGGTTTTATGGTATTCGCATTTAAGAGCTAACTGGAGAGGCGAGTGGGAATCTCCCTGAAACACTGTGGCGATAACTAAAGACGACTGATGGCCAGCACAAATTGCCAAGGCAATGCCTAGATTTAATGCCGCATTTTCGCTTTGGTGCTGCATTCGCCGGTGCTTTAAATACTGGCGTTTTGTCTGGCGTGGGCATATCTTTCGCCTAATTCGAATTCCTTATAAACCTGCATCAGATCAGACGATCCGGAACCCATGTGCAGATGGAGCTACCCAGCGTAAAAAGAAAACCCAGCAAGGGAAGTCAGACAGTGGGTTGAATTCACCCTTTACAGAGCTGAGGAAATCGAAAATAGATCAGCCAGGCAGACCGCGGCGGTGTGAAACTAATTTGGCGAGTGAATTCAGATATAGCGTCCAGAAAGATAACCAACTCGGACTACACTGACTCGAGTTATTTGGTCTTCTACTTAGAGCGCTGAACTTCGAGTTAAGGAATCCTAGATGATCAAAGATTGTGTCTCGTAAAACATAACTAATAGGCGAATAATTTCTATAAAAGCAGAACGCAAGAGAAGACAATGGCTAGCTGGCTGAACTGAAGTTTTAAAAGGGAAAGTATATAGAGAAGGGAGAAGCGATATTATATTGTTTTGATTTTACTATTGAAAATGATACCCATAAAGATATCAATGGAATTTTTTTTATTTTGATTTGAACAAGAGGAGTCGGATCGAGTTTCAGTTTCATCGACAAATATTTTACTATCCCAACATAAATATTGCCAATTGGTATGTATTCAATATGACCAGAGTCACAAAAAGGTATTGTATCGGCCTGTATCTGTTGGCTTTCTATATATTTCGGTTTCAAAACTCTTAGCTGTTTTATCAACTAATAAATCGAAAAATGGAAATTAATTAACTTCTACTATTCTATTCATATAATTTAAAAAAGGAACATCAGAACTAGAAAATAATAAAAAGATATCGACGTAACGTTTATATATATTTTAGGCAAATTATTTTTTAGCCAGTCTAAAAATTTAGAATAGCGCACATAACTATCATTCAGCTGTGTGAAATAACTTGCAATACCTATTGTTCTTACAGTTGAATTCCAATTTCAATGGTATGATAAAAAAGCAGAGGAAAAAGTAATTTTAATTAAGGTTGAAAAATAAACTTCAATTTATTAATTAATTTAACCTAAAATAGTATTTTTAATACAATATTTCAACCACAATGTTCTTAATGCCGACATACACAATTACAAATAAGAAAACATTTTACTATCAGAATTTTGATCAGATTTACGTAAGAATTTCAGAAATTTAAAGAAAAACCTTTATTTCATTTCATTTCAAACTTTAACAAAAATAATCACACCAACTATAATCTTTAATAAAGAAACCTGAAATAACAATTCATATTTACAATAATTGTGATATGAAATAGTAATAGTAATAATTATAAACAAAACACAATATTCAACCAGATTTATTTCAAGGCTCAAACAGCAGAAATAATCTAATTATATATTTTTGTACATATTATAGTACAAAGAATCTGGAGGCTGGCTGATTTCATAGATCATGTTTAAGTTTTAACATATTAAAATGAAAATACGAAATATTTATGTATAAACAATTTGAATAATATTTACAAGAACTCAGAACAAACAATAAGACACATAATCTCCTTAACACAAATGGTGTTACGATACCACCATCATCATATTCAGCATCATCATCACAAATAATTTCGATAAAATCTATATTTACAGGAGCTGCTACACAATAGATTTGTAATCTTCTGTGTGATTGATCAATCGACACATTTAAGAAGAAATCTGGGATTATTGGCTATCAGAAGCTTGATCTGACAGAGATAGACTGATTCTGTAAAAATTACAAATCAATTTCATTGTAATTCTTTAAATTGATTATCACACTAAAAAATCAATGATTGTCTGAGGGATAAATATATAACCAGGATTGAGAAACTGGTGTTCCGGTTTCAAAAAACAAAAGTTAGCAATCGATTAAAATTTTTTAGTACATTATATTGATTATTTAATTTAATATATAACTGTTAAATTGGAGCACAATAATTAGCTCCATTGCCATAGAAAAGTCCCGGTCAATGACTCACTAGGCGCGGGATAATAATTACAGATTCACTTTAGCATGAAACAGCAAAACTAAACAACCTGTCAATTAAATCGAGAGGTACAATAACGCTTCCCTATAAACTTCCATCCATTTTATACGGTGTCCCTATTTGCCCGGCCCTAATAAATGACTTCATATTCACAGAAATGCTGTTTGTTATAAATTATTGTTTTTATAAAATCCTCTTTAGATATTGATAATAATACAAACATCCTGGAAAAAATTGTATCCCATTATTCCAACCCCCTCGGAACCCAAATTTCCACTATGTACCTCCTTTTCCCATTATGCACCACGGGAACCCCTCTTTCTCACTATGTTCCTCATGAGAACCCTTATCCTTTCCAAAAGGGCAACCTTATTGGATGCTTGCTCCTCTATTCATTAATAAGTAGAAGATAATCCTAGTTTCCAGTAGTCAAATATGATGTTACGAACCTAAAACCAGAAGAACTTATTTTAGTCATTAAATTTAATTTAAACTAGTTGCCAGTAATAAATTGCCAGAATACGAAGAAAGTATTAAATAATTTTGGTTTACGCCAGAGTTTCTATACTCCAATAACCTTGGAATTATGGTGATTTTCAATACTATTGATGAGTTTGGTGGATTGGTGCACATAAGCTCTATTAGCATGTGAAATATTGGCGTACGGCGAAAATTATTATATCCCCCCCTGTAAAGTGTGCACAATCAGTTATTAAATAAATAATATTTATAATTTTTAAATTCGTGGAATTGTTTCAATAAGCATAAAAATAGGCACCTTTTAAATAAATTTGAATTTTTTACAGTTGGCATTGTATAATGAGGACTTTTGGAAATTTCAAAAAAATTCGATAATATTTTCTTTAAGGAAATTTAAATGAAAAGATTTAGTAGACTGATATGATACTGACACTGGTGTGCCTCGAGAAGTTTAGAAAATATTTAAAAGTTCAAGGGTTTTACTATACATTTGTTGTCCATACACATTTTTAGATATAAATTACGTAATTATTGATAATTTCTGGGTTAATAGCTTATAAAATATTTTAATGACCAAAATAATTACTCAAAAACATAGCATTTTACAGGATAAATATCAAAGATTTATATTACTCTAAATTAACTCCAGTATCGATTGCGATATTAACCAAATACTTTAAAACAATGGTTCTTAATCTTTTGGTAATGAAAGAACAGTTATCTCAGTTTATTGTGGAACACCTATGGTCCTTTGAACTAAGTAATGAAGAATCAAGATTTGTGATTAGCGCAATACCTACCTAAACGTTATGGTTGGTGTTGCGTAGAGGGGATAGGCCCCCACACCGTGATAATTTTTGAGTACTGGTGTTCCGCAGAACACTGGTTATCTGTCAAAAAATCTCCAGAAATGTAAAATTATTAAAACTAAATTTGTGTTGAGCAGAATAAAATTACACACCCAAAATTTCTGCCAATAATAATAAATGGTGCCAAATCTATCAAAATTTGAACAAAGATGAAACAATACACACTTCAACTTTGATATCACAAAAATTTTGAAGTTGAATATTATGTTGTTCAAATTAATCTTCGCCACTTTTCCCAAATACTGTTCCCACTGGTTCAATGAGCTACACGTGTCTAATGCAATTTTATAAAAATTTTCACCGAGGTCTTTGTTAGATATCATTTTAAAAATTTTAGAATTCAGTTTATCAAAGTATACTAATAAACCATGAATTATAATGGTTAGATATGAAGAAAAAAAAATTTATATTATAGTCTATACCAGTGATTTCCAAAGTGGTCTATATATCGATTTCTAGAAGTCGATTCCGAACTACAAAGGATTCCATAAAAGCGAAAACAAAAATTAGGGATGTATAAGAATGAATACAATTTAAGCATGTCGCGACGGAAATTTTCGGCTTTCCATAAATAGAATAATTTACATAACAGATAGCATTTAGATTTTAATTTGAATTTAACTAAATTGAAGCCAAATATTGAAGCTTTGCAGTCAAATCATATTTATTCCTTATCAAAAGAATCGATTTTTCAACGTATCTATTTTATGATAATGGTTATCGATTTCTACTTTACGTCGTTTTAATTGATATAACAATAAAGATACACAAATTTTCAGTTTAGTTTCATTCTATAGAAAAGATTATCAAAGTGAAAGTGTAGCTTATTTTTGATACTTTTATAGATGCTCTATTTTAGGGAATCAGATAGTCTACTGAAAACAAAAAATCCTGTCAAGGGGTTACAGGACAAAAATGCTTGGGAAAATATTTTTGTCGTAAAAATTCTTGGATATTTTTAGTATATCGTAAGACCTTTTGTTTTCGCTTTTAGACGAAAGTAGAGCATAACAACAAAAAATTATTTTCGTACGGATCTGATGATTATTTAAATATTTTATCCTCCAAAAAAATTTCTTTTTAGAAATATTGATTATCTACAATGTGCAAAAATTTGTTACGTTCAATGGTTATAGGTAAAAGATTTGTGGGTTTTTCTAAATTTCCATTATTGATTGCATTTTAGAGGTCGATTATAACATTTCTAATCAATTTCTTTTATAGTCTTAAATGATGATACTTACTGATTTTGACCTTCGTTTAGATATTAAGAAACTAAAAACAAATATGTCTACGAATACCTGTTACAAGGTAAATAAACTGAAATTGTTGCAAGCCTTTTGTGACTCTAATTGATTCTATTTTCAATGTATAAATACCGGTTTAATATTTATCAATGATATAATACTAATTTATATAAAATATGTGGCATTAGATTTTATTCGTTCTTTAATTATAAAATATTTTATCGTCCCTGTTCAACTAAATTGTGCAGATATTAATACAAAATAATATATATATATTTTTGAATTTATACGAATAATACAGATTTTTATTTACATATACAGAAAAATTAATAATTTTTTGATATTTAAATCTTTTTAAAAAATAAATTTTGCTAATTTTAATAAAGTTTATTTAAATAAAATATAATTTTAAAACTAAATTTAAAATACTTAAATTTTTTATAAAAAGATAATATTAAAAAATTGGTTGAATATATAAATTAAAATCCATATTATTTTGGTTGTTTTTTCATATCGTAAAACGTGTTTTTGAATGACGGTTTTTTGTTATTAAATCATAATATTTATAATATACAAATATTAGTATCCAATTATTAATAATTTATAACTATAAATATACCTATCAAAGAAATAGTAACAATAAATTTCTATTTTTAGAACTGTTTTATCTATTTTTTATAATTACACTTGGTTATTTTTTTCTGTTTCATTTTGTCTAAAAAAGAAGCAAAGAATAAGAAAACGATAGAGATTTTGTATGATCGAGAATTGTCGTTATTTTAATTTGTCGAATATTTTAAATTTGATTCAGCGCTGTTTTCGTGAAGTATAATTATAAAAATAATTGAATGTCATTTTATTGTAGTGTTTCAGTATTTATAGTAATTTTTTTATTATTATACATACAATTAATAACTTCCGTATAAAATTAAAGGATAAGGAGATATTTTAGGCGTGAGTGGAATCAATGCAGAATGACTAAATACAATAATAACTAATGTTGTGGAAGGTACGTAACAATTGCCGAGTACACCATGATCATAAGCTATATCAGCAAGAAAGCTAAATTAACGGAATACTTTAGCAATAGGATCAAAACCCATCAGATATAGGACAAGATATTTCAAAGTAAGTGAAATGCCAAATTAAGTAGGTCACATTTAAAACTATGTAGTTTATTTATTTAAAAATATGTTACAGCCAGAAAAGTCTATTAGAAGTATATGCTCGACTAACATCTAAAGATGTATTAAAAAGAGAACTACAATCTTGACATTATTGTGTAATAGATTTTAATTAATTGTACAATATTACTTAATTATCCTGCTTTACAATGTGTTTTCATTCAGTGAGAAATCTCGCTATTTGGATTTAAGTGAAGATTTAATTGCATATGGATATTCGGAAGCATATCAAAGTCACTTAATACAATTTGAAAACTAAATTATAGTGAAGTAATGCAGACTGTTTGATAAAACTTTAAAAGAAATACATTCAATTCTGTTTTTACACGATTTCATTCGACTAAGTACGATTAAAAAAAGCTATTTGATTACAATTTTAAAGAGAAAATATTTTTATTAACCGTAATCTTTTAGAAATTTAGTTATGGAATTCCTCTTTTTAATTTATTTTCATAGCAGCTTAAGTATAGATTTTAGTTTTCAATAATAAAAATTGGAGGTGTTCTTATATGAGCTGTTGACTAAGTAACATACAAAAAAGTTTAAATCGATAAAAATACGGATAAGCTATATTTATAAATAAATATTCGTACTTATTGATATTTTTATTAAATTTTAGGGCTTAAGCAAAAATGTCGAATACTACAGCTTTGAAACTCAAAAGGAACCAAGCCCTTTTTTCTATGTACTTTATGTATTTTTTAACCGGCCTTGTCTGGAACCTATCTATCGTGTAAAATCTGGATTAGTTGTATGTCATATTATTTATTAACATCAAAAAAATCACTTATCGTTATTGGTTATTAATTATGTCATTCTAAAAAAACAATGTTTAAAAAGCAGTTGTGCCCAAACTGAATTCGTACAGGATCATTAAAATCCCTAAATATGATTAAATTGCAATAAAAAGTATTAGTTTTGTAATTTTTTAGAATTTGGATAAATTTCGACCAATCAATGTAAGTCATAATTGAAGAGAATCCTCGATTTACGGGAAACAATTTATCGAGAATTCTTATCGCTGTGCAAACAATGATAAAGTATTGTAACTACCTTTGAGAAAAATGATCACTTTACTCACTCAATCTAGCCCTAGCAGGTTATTTCCCCTTTCTAAAGCTCAAAACAGGTACGATGTTGAAAATTATAGAAATAAAATTGCGTTATAGTTGGATCAATCTCGGGGACCCATTTTTGAATGCAATGCTTTGTGTACACGATTACTATTGGCCAAGACAAAAATATATTAGAAATAAGCTCTAGTTTACAAATGTCAAATATTTATTAAAATATTATATAAATTTTACGATTTCGATTAGCACATAAGAAACGAAAAATATAGGTTAAGTAAAGATAAAAAGATTATTTTTTGAATAATCTAGCCCGAAGTTCAGGAACAAAGGCTTCAGGCCAATTGTGACTCATCGACCATAAAAGATCAAAAACAACACTGTAAAATATTCATTTTCGATATTGAAAATTTTTCATAGAGTAGTAAATAGCTGCTCGCATTTTTGGTATTAATTATTATAATACAGTTTATTAATAAATAAATACATAAGATACTTTAATAATAAGTCCGTATTATGTTGAATAGAACGCTGACATCATAAATTGCGCTTTTAGAGTTTTAGTAGATTTTAAAGGAGAGAAAAATCCACGAGGAATAACATTTCTTTTTGATAATTTGAATTTTTATTGCTAATAGCAATATTTACTGAGGCTTTCAAAATGTGAAAAGTTTATTTTTCCTTAATATAACATAGATCTTAGTTTAATGAGAAATGTAAAATGCAATTTATAAAGTTATTTAATTTCTTTAATTTCGTGGTGAATAACTTAATAAAAAACCAAAATATTCGTAAAGATAAATTAATCACCTGTTTTTCAAAATTCTCCCGCGAATAGAAACTCGAGGAATTGATTGAGCAGTTGATTCGTCATTTATATGCATATTAGAACCATCTATAGAAGAGACATTAATGGAAGGATGTGCGACGGAGACTGAATTCAATGAATGGTTTAATTTCTTTTTCTTGATAGCAGTACTGTGAATTGGAGGACGCTGAACAATGGATGTTGAATCTTTTAATTTTTTTGGTCGACCTCTTGGACGAGGCTGGGGGGTGATAATATTATGAGCGGAACCTGTGCCACTGTGACAACTTTCATTGTGGGTACTCGTATTATCAATAGTATCGGGATCGAGACTCATTCTATAGGTATACAGTGACATCCAGCCTTCATTTTCACCAGGATTAGGAAATGTTTTATTAATACTATCCAATATGAACTTCTTGTCTGACCCGATTAACTTGTTACTAAATTCAGCTGCTAATTCTAAACAGAGCAAATTGGCAGGTGGGCGAGAAGGCCCAGTAACCGCCATCGTATTAAGAACTGTGTCGATAGCCATTTTGTGTAATTCCATCATAGCTTCTCTAATTTTCATTAAATCCAGTCCAAAACTGAGATTTAACCTCCTGGCTAATTCTTTAAGAGATTGAAATCCTTCGGTAGATCGATCGACATAACCAGATTGCTCAACCATTAGATCATTAAGACCGTTAATTAGGCATTCCATAACCATTTTGGCTGTATGTAAGCGATTTATTTCACGAGCTTTAGCAAGACCGGCTTTCATTATGTCACCAAAATCATTAAAAAATCGAAGATAGAACTTATATATATGACTTGCGGCTTTAATGGGCAATACATTGTAAACAATTAATTTAAAGAACATTGCTAAGTTTGTGCGGCGATTATGTAATTCTTCAATTTTGACATTTTCATCTTCATCTGCCTGAATAAGTAAGAAATATTCATTTATTTATTCTATTTTGTATCAATAAAAATGAGTAAATCGAGGGTTCAAATAGATTTATTGAAAATATCACTTTTGTAAAGATTTATTTCTTGTTCCAAGCTGTTTTAGAGTAGAAGTATAGCAATATTCTAAATAGATGATAATTTAGTGAACCTATAAAAACCACAACAAAAACAGATAATTGCGGTTTTTTGACTAGAAAATGGCTGTGCCCAAAAATTCGTGAATACCTTAAATAAATCTGATTCATAGTCAAATTTTGTAGAAAATATTTTGTCACTTATAAAGTAATCAGTGAAAAAAAAAGTTCTTATAATATATATATATATATATATATATAGTGTAAGAAAATCAGACTGAAACAATTGTAAAAGATTAGGTAGTGATTTTCAATGTAAGTATTGTAAAAAAAGTAGTTTAAATTATTGTGAAAAAATCAATATTATTAAATAATCAAGTTATGAATTTGGATTTTTATCATGTTGTCATGCTTTGTAAAAATCGATTTCTAATTTTTTGAACTTCCTCATTGTGTCACCCTGAATAAATTAGCCACAGAGAAACTAGCTTTCAAAGGTATGATACAATCAAAACATTAAAAACATTTAACAAATTACATAATTATTATTAATAAATAAAATGATAGCGTTTAATTGAAGAATTACTTAAAGGTTTTTGAAAAATTTGTGCATGTTTTCTATCGTTTTAAGTAAACAATCAAAAAGCATTTTGTTAATAAACTAAAACTTTCTCTTTCATAAAGTGCCAAAGGCGACAATGGGTGAAAATATTTCATTAGATCAAAATCTGAAACAAAGCAGAGGGTGTAAAATACAAGAAAAATAATTACCAATGTCAGAGGATTTATAGAGGAAAATCGAACCTATTTATTTATTGTTCATATATTATTTTAAAAGGAGATGCTTAATAACTTTAAGAAGAATAGCAAAAAGTAGTCGAAATATACATATATTCAAAGTGAAAAAATACAAACCGTTTTGAAGGAAATGACATCCATTGGCATCATTTATTCTTCAAAAATTTAGACTGGTGGTTTTCTATCAAGATTTTTTACAAATGTACTAACAATGCGATGAATTTAATTTAATGTAATAAGGAGAAATATCAAATTTTCTGAATTTAAAATCAATCGGACAAAAATTTAGTTTTGAAAATGGTGAGTGGACAAGTTTTAGGTATCGGAGAAATTTAAATATTCAAATATTCATGGGAAAAATTAAATTATATTTTCGGCTTACTGTAAATTGAAATAATTTTATCTACCGATGAAACTAATTATGTAAGAAATACATAAGAGAATGTCCAGTGGAACCTCTCTTGGTGAGTTCATATTACTGTTACATCGAGTTGCTTCAAACAGTGGTTAAGACCGACATAAAAGGAGTAAATAATGGAAAGCCGTAAATTTTTCAAACAGATTAGACCTTACAAAGTTCAGATAATCCAAGAATCAATGATAGACAACCTTTACTGTCACAAAACACTCAATACTTTATCTCTAAACTCCCTTGAACTACTGCCCTTAACACGTCTTTGCAAGGGAAACTAATCAATACATAATATTGATGTTGAAAACGATTACATGTAAGACTTGCACTACGTTTCATGAGACCATATTTGGTGTGTGAACTAATATATATGTTTTATTTTAAAAATGCATCATTCGTTAGAAAATACCCCGCGTTACCTAAAAATAGAAAAGTTTAGCAATGAAAACTACAGATGCCATAACATGATCAAAAAATTATTATCAATCAGCTTTAAAATAGTTTTAACGGCTGTGAGTTATAAGAGCAGTCATAAATAAATTTAGATGGGTAAAAGCGTTCACATTTTGAAGTATAAATTATTATACCTACAGGAAGCAAATTCTTTTAAATTTTAAAATTTGTATGGAATTTTTAGGACTATATATTTCAAAATTTTTATTGTGGTGTACATTTATATTAAAACAAGTTCAAAATTTTAATTAAGAATATTGAATGCTACTTTAATATGAAGTCGAGCAATAATCTGCAGTTTGCTTTAATTTTTAAAGTTTATTTCTTGATATATTATTCATTTTTAAATTTATAGTGGAAGGAGAGGGTATAAGGTGACCATATTATAATGATTTCCATATTATAAGTATAAATTATTATACCTACAGGAAGCAAATTCTTTTAAATTTTAAAATTTGTATGGAATTTTTAGGACTATATATTTCAAAATTTTTATTGTGGTGTACATTTATATTAAAACAAGTTCAAAATTTTAATTAAGAATATTGAATGTTACTTTAATATGAAGTCGAGCAATAATCTGCAGTTTGCTTTAATTTTTAAAGTTTATTTCTTGATATATTATTCATTTTTAAATTTATAGTGGAAGGAGAGGGTATAAGGTGACCATATTATAATGATATAGTGGTACTAGATGGCCATAATATAATGATATGGGGTACTAAATGACATTAATATAATGGTATGTGGGTACTAACTGAATATAGTGGTACTAGATCAGTGTTTTCCAAGGTGTGTCGCTAAAAAATCTGAAAAAACTTAAAATTGCTAAGGTTTTAGTACTTTAAGTTGTATAAAATATTAAGTTGAAATAAAATCGAAAGAACGCGAAAGATTAAAGATGATTGACGGTGAATTAAGAGTGTGCTTATCAAGCAACGAGCTGCGATTTGAGCTCATATGAGCAAAACAAACGCTCAAGTATCTCATTAATAAAGATTAAATGTGGAAAATTTTTCAAGTGTATTGTTTTTTCTTATAAAATATTTTAATTTTTTTCAAAAGTGCCGTGATCGATTTTATATTTATTTAGTGTGCCGTGTGCGATTTTCAGTTGGACAACACTGTACTAGATCGCCATAATATAATGGTATGGGGGTACTAAAATGGTCATAACACGTCTATTTCTCTGGATTATGATGCAGATTTATTTAATAACAGAAATCATCGATATAGAATAGGTCTAAAACAAGGCTCTGATTATCGATATTTTATGTCAAACAGAGTAATAGAAACACATTTATTTAGAGTAGCCCGGCCAATTTTTTAATGAAAAACATTTTTTTCTGAATTCTGAACTGCACACCCTCTCATTTGAGGAGGCTTGGTGTATAAATGACTCTGTAAAAATATTAGGCAATTCGAAAAGAGGAAGTGGTCCCCACACAGACCTTTTACATTAATAAGTACATCTTTCGAGTCTCCATACACGACTTACACGTTCACTTTGTTAAAACTATTAATATACAACTTATTTACTTAGTTCAAGAGTAAGTGCATTGAAACATACTAGAGAGTGATAATAGGGAAGACTCAGATGTCTGCATGTTACTGTAAAGCTCTCAAAATTATATTTTTAACCGCTTTTTATCAAGTAATGAAGTATCAAGTCGAAGCATCATCAAGGTTAGTTACTATATTAATATTATTATAAATGTAAATTATAAAAGTAATGTACAGAAAGAGATGTGAAATTAGAAATAGATAAATACTAAATAGATCAATAAGTTAAATTAGTAATTCTAAAAGAATAGGATAGGTGGTGATTAAACTGTAAGACTCGTTAACATTAACGTTAACACCTTACACTTAGTATTTAAGTTAAACTGATCATTCATATAATAAATGTATGTAATGGTGTAGTTTTTATGTTGAATGTTGTTTCAGATGTCATCATTGTCGAGCAGCGTGAAAACTGCTGCTGTTAGTACACGCTTGGACACAGAGTTCTGGCTTGTCAGACAGCCACTTACCAATATTGACGAGGTAGAGCCAAGCCAACTTCCTACGAACGGTCTGGCACTCCGTCGTATTTACTGCGAAATGAAAACCAACAACACTTGCTGCGGCTTGTAGTACTGTGGCCGATGAGGTGCTGTCCTACTGGGTCAAAGCTAACATTTCTACTACTGCCAAACCAGATGTTGTGGCTAAGCTGAAGTCTCTGCGCTAGGACCATGTCACTTAGTCCAAACACAAGCAGAGGCGACATTCTGCGAGACAGATGGGACTGGAAACTGATTTCACCTTGAAGATGGATCATCTTTTTTTTAAGTTGTAAGTTTTTAAGTATATTTTTGTCATTTTGTCAGAGGTATCATGAGTGGCCTAGCTGAGATAACAAAGTTTTTTTGCATTTATTGATACCAGGCAACAGAAGTGTAACAGCAGAAATATCAGGCATGTACCTATATTGATTATCAAGATATTAATACCCTAAATGTTGTCCAGAATTAGCAAGTTTTCAAGCGATTTTGACCATTTATACCTTCCGTAGGCTGCAGCTCAATGAGGGGTCAACATTTAAGCCTGAAATTTTCTGTATTGGTTCCTCACACATACTGATGTCTTGATATAAGGAAATGAATATACTGTGGGATGATCTGATATGGATATTGCTGAATTTTACTCAAAAAGACCATTTGAGAGAAATGGGTTTGTGGGGGACCATTTCCTCATATTGGAATGGCCTCAAAATTTTACAGAGTCATTTACACATCAAACCTCACCAAATGAGAGGGTGTGCGATTTCAAAATATAAAAAAAATTCCCGGCCAGGCTAATTTAGAGTGATTGCAAAATGTTTTTTTTGATTCATTAAAGCAAATAGCTTACGTGTGAAATTGTTAACTTCAACGAGCACAGTCATTTTAAAAGATGGATTCTGTGACATGAGTAAACACGAAAGCGATAAAATGGGCATGATTAGGTGACATATACATATAACCACTAATCCCTCCTAGTTATGCTGCTGGTTAAAAGTTTTTATTAATTAAAATTAAATACTATTTATTCATTGATTTTGTGGGGAAAACAGATTGTATGCTAAAGTAGCACCGGATATAAAATTACAAAAATATAAAAATTTACATCGTCTTCGATAAAAACTCTTTGTTCCAAATATTGTACAAGGGCGTTCTGAAGATCAGCATCTGGTGTGTAGATCGATGATTTGAGTTCCGGTTGATCAGTTATCATATGAGTTGAGCATACTATTAATAAATCACATATTGATTTGTAGCTTTCTTGAGAAATAAGATGTGATTGGTGATCGAGGTATGAGTGGCAGATTTTCGTAAAGGTACTGATATTTTTCTTCACTATAGTGTTATCGATTTTGTTTAATATTTGACCTTCATCTGAGGTAAGCTGCCACAGAACAGCAGTATGACAAGTAGTTATCGCATTCGAGACAATTTCTTCGTGGAAGACTGCTTGATTTTGGGCACTTTGACTGATACGAATAAGGCTATCCCACAAATCAAGTGACCTTAGATCGTGAAGAGCATAGAACGCACCGAGACGTTTAATAGATGAATGTAGCATATATGCATCATCTTGATTAGGCTCTTCAGTTGGAGAATTGTAATATTGACTATAACTACGGCGATAAACTTCTGCTAATTTATCTAACAGGGTGCCACGAGCCGTTTGGCATTTAGTAGAAATACTCAATTCATCAGCACATAAAGCTTCAAATACTTGTGAAATGTACAGTAGAAGATCGGAATCGGTATGTCTTTCAACTAAATCTTGTAAATATTTGATTAAAAGATCAAGATATCTTTCGTGACGACCGCTTGTGTAAAGTTCTAAATTCATGAACAAAGGCAACTGGACAATATTGGTCATTTTCGATATATCTTCACCGTATTTGGAAATAAGAGCTGGTAAAGCTGGAATGATTATCTCTGTGAATTTATTTCGGTCTTCTGAAATTGCCTTTGCCTCTTTACTCGACAAAACTCGTCCGGCTTTAACAGTAGATCCAGGTATATTCGGGGGAGGGATTTGCTGATGGTGATGAGTTGCTTGTCGCCCAACCGGACTTTCACCAGTTGACGCCTGTTTTACACACCAGTAAAATATTTCTATTAGACTTGATTCTTGCGCTGATGTTAAAGGCTGTTCACCTTTTCCAGGATCTTCTAACAATAAATCTACCATGCATTCCCAATCTTTAATCATAGGACTGACATCCCATAAACTGTCAACTAAATAACCAGCATGCTCATGAAGTTCAGATTCTATGAAAAACTGTACCAAATCTCGTATTAACGGTGTATTTTCACTCCTCTTTTTACCTTTACGCGATTTTGTAACAGGAGCGTTTAAATCGATTTGAAATAATTTCTGACTCAGAAATTCACCCGCGGCTTGAGCCAAATTCCGATTTGTACAATAAACCAATTCGTAAATATTTTCGCAATCACGATCCTCCAATATTGAATCATTGTGTTTTAAAATGCAAGAAACGACTTTCACTGCCAAAACTGCAACTTCAACCTCTTTATCTAATGTCATATCAACAAGCCGTGATTTGAATCGATTGGTGAAAAGTTCCAAATTACTAACCAATCCTGGGTTTTCATAAAGCGGCTGTAAAGTTTTAAGACATTGTGCTCGAACACTTCCGACACGATCATAAAGTGTCCATCCGACATATTTAAGATAGCTGTCATCGAGAAATATCTGCGGATAGCGATGCATCCAAACACCGATTTCCTGCATGCATATGCTTCTTATTTCCGCCTGACTGTCGCGATAACGATGGACGAAAACTCCTTTAACAAGAAAAGTCAACATATTTTTAACTTCTGTCATATTTTCTTCCAATTCTTGTTGACGGCGAGTAAGGATTTGTAGACGTTCGGATTTACTTCTATTTTGCTGGGTTTTACTTCTTTCAGCTTCTAGTTGACGATGATTGTTATCTCGATTAAGACTGATATTGAGTGCGACTTCTACCAGAGCTGTCATTAATTTCATAGCAGCTAGAGTTCCCGTGTGACGAAAAGCACGAACTTGAGAGTCCGTTAAAACCGTCAGCAAAGAAGTTATTTGATCAATCAAATATTGATCGTAAATGATACTGTATTGACATTGACGAATGAAAGTTTGAATAAAATCAACGAAATTAGTTTTAAATCTTTTAGCTTGAGGACTACTTTGAATAAGCGGATATTCTCCATTGTCTTCATCGAATTCTTCCGTTAATTTTCTAATAACAACTGCTTGGGACATTTGGGCAAGTATTTCCGAAGTTATCTTGCCCTTGCAACCACAACACGAGATGAAAAACTGCATTAAATCCAACATAGCTGGCTCACGATTTTGGCCATACTGTTCAATCCATTCATCAATCAGAGTTGGGATTGGGACTCTTCCAAATCTTATAGCACCATACAGAGTATTTTCAGATTCTAAAATGGTTTAAATAATATAATTATAAGTTCAATGAAAGACAATTATTGGATAAAATTTCTAAAATTATCTAAAAATATTATGCAGTTGTATAACTTGCAAATGTTTTACATTGACAAAATGCAATACTTGAATACAAAATTAATTAATTGAATCCAAATGCATATTTCTAACGATTTTAATGGCATCTTTTTTAACTTCTTATGTGGGTTTAATTTAAATTGAATTTAATTTATATTTTAAAACGTTCCTTTAACTCTATGACAGTTAATGCGGTTGAGTACGACCGCAACATGTTAAAAAGCGTCCACGTTGAATAAAACGCACCCATTTCGTTCTATTTATAGCTCATTGGTGCAACTTGACGCACGTCTGATGAATCTAGTCAAAATTTTTTTTTGAAGTATCATTTTTAAAATATGGACATTTAAATCCCTGGCAAGTAGACGAAAGCTATTTCGAACACCTGATGTCCTGAAAACTCTAGATACAACAGATGACATCAGCAATAAGGAAGAGGAGCCTATGACTTGTGACATTGATGGTAACCGCTTGAATGTCTGTGATCTTCTCATTTATCGAATTTTGTGCAATTAAAGCATTTTAATGTTATATTTTATGAACTATTACGACTATATCTTTATGTAATGTGTCTTTTCTTGTCAGAATATTGTAGAACATGTTTAGCTGAATGTATCCTGGTGAAGATTTGTTATTGTTCATTACTATGAAACTAACCAGGGCTAAATTTAACAAAAACAAATTGGCTGCCATAGAGTTAACACAAAATAATGTTATTTAATAACTTAATTAAAATATTATATTTTTTTAAATAATGATCTAATGAAAATAACTGCGAATTGAAAAATATCTTAAACATAATATCTATAAATAGAAATTATAAGAAATTTATATTAGGGTTAATAGTCATTTATTATTTACGTGAAATATAAAAACAACCAATGATAATAAAGACAAAGTTTGCAACCTAATAAAAAAATAGCCTTAATGTTTTAAAGCTTCTCTTCAAATTTTCAAATATAATGAATCATTTCTTTATTCTCAAATTACGAATAATTGCATAAAAAAAGGCCGTTTCAATAAAATAACACAATATAGAGATTTTAATAAATTCGACTACACAACACTTACTAATATTGAGAAAAGTCCACTGAAAACAAAATACTTGTGGAAATAAGCGAGAAGCGTTTAATTCAATAAAAACCGAAAAATGTTACTTTATTTATCATACCAAGTGATAATTTTCAATATCAATAAAACCAAAATTTTTAATAAATTGGCATAAGTTACTATTGAAGAAAATAATAATAACCATTAAGATGCAAAAATTAACTTTTAACTTGTTTATTTTAACATTAATTTACTATTTTAGATAAAAATTAAATTTGAAAATTTTTATTTACAATTATAAAAATTAGTTATTTAAATTTTTAAATAATTACCAGATCCATTGACCATATTACTCTGATTTGGTTGTCTACCACGCCGCCTTTTAGGAACTGGGGGTCCCATATTTCCGGTGGCATCATCAACAGGTTTTATAGATTGATCTGTATGATTTATAGATGCTATGTCGAATGGTTTGGCACGATTATCAAATCCGGCTCCCCTGTAATCTGTTATTATTAATAAACATCACCAACTCTCATTAAGTATAAAACCTGCATTCATATTCATTGGCATAGTAAAATTAACATAGTTAGTGTCTATATTCATAGACATAACATCACTATTATTGTCATTGAAGTAACTGTTATAATGGTTCTCTGAATTGCCCTTAAAAAAATTAAAGAGTAATTTAATTAATTAAATTAACTTTCACGTAGTGACAATAATTAGCATATATTTAAAATATAATAATCTTACTTGCATATGCGTAGCGTTGTTAACATTATTCTGCATTGAATGTTGATAATTATTTGTATCAGTAATTATTATTTTAGAATTTGCATCATCTTTAGCTTTTCTTGTAGGCCTACCAATTGACATAATCTTACGTAAAAAATAGAAATGATTAACTTAAAACAAATTATTATATGAATAAAAATTAAGCAATTTAGTCATTGACACAGTTACGATTTATAAATAAAGAAGAAAATATTATCATTTAATTTTTGTTAATTAATCCATGCAATTTTAAGTTTTAAAACTAATAATTAATAACGAAAATTAAAACTAACTTGATCCATTTGAACATTTATATCCATAGAGGCTGCCATAATAGATTAAATATTTCGCATGATTTATATAAACACAGGAAAATATAAACGAAGTCACATAATTATGCATTTATAAAACATTGTAAATTAATTACCTTATTCTTGATACTTTTCAAATTTATTTCAAATATAAATAAGAAATTTATTTTATAATTTGTGAAAAAATAATATTATTAAAATTTAAATATTTAAATTAAATAAATTTAAGTATTTGATTAAATCAAATGTATTCATATTTTTTCTGTAAATTGGTGTAAAAATTGATAAAATATAGTAGGCCATGAAATTTTTAATAAAAATTAAGTTTGGTACATGTATTCATCATATCATAACTTACGCATCAGTACTAGGATATACTGTGGTCGAGTCAGTTGCGAATTCAAACAGGTGATATGGAAGAGTTAGCAAAAATTTTCCATAGTTTTTTTACTGGTTTAAAGGACATCCTAACTTCTCAAGCTTCTTTTCCCAGCACTGCCCAACTGCAAAGTGCAATCTTTAACACTTGTCACTCGTGGCTATTGCTGGGCACTGATGGGTAATCAAAAATGTTAATACAGCTGCTGTGCACCTTATGAGTAAAAGATATGTTGGGCCAGAACACAAACGGCCTTGAAAATTGTTTAAATGCATCAGTAATACAGCACGAAAACCCAGCACCAAGATAACTTAAAATACAATATACAACATCAACTAAACACTTTAAAATATGAGAGAACATAAATAAATATAAAATCAAAAAACATAAAAGTAAAATAAAATAAATACAAAATGCATCAAGAACCGCACAAAATTTACATAAAAAATAACATAATAACAAGAAAATTTGACCATAAAATGACCATTTATATAAAAGTAAAAATTAATAAATTAAATGAATGAAAATGAAATATTTTTGGTTGAATAAATTTAATTAAAAATGTTAAAAATAAATTACCAATTTAAATTAAGAAATTAATAAAAATTTAATTTAGATAAGACAAATAACTTCAAGGTCAAATTTGTTTAATCGCAATAAAAATAACACGCAAGATTAAGGTCAAACTATAGGTATATATACTGATGTGTTTTGACAAATTTTTAATCTAACGTTTAAGCTAACGTTTAATCTAACGTTTAATCTTACGTTTTAGTCTTATGTTTCAATCTTAGGTGTACAATATTATCTGTAAGCGCATGAGTGAATATCAAATTACTGATTGATAACTAATGATATGAATCGAAGATATTATATGAACTTATTGATTGATAATGCCATGAATTGAAGATTTTATGAATTATGCAAATTACCAATATATACTGACGATTTTATGAATAAATATTTTATTGCATCGAAGCTTCTACTCAATCGGAATGGTAACATTTATTTATTTCCTTTTTCCTGGCCTACAGCCACACAACATGCAAGCTATTAAACTAAAACATAATTACCAAGCTGTGTAAGTGCGGTTTCTCCGCCTATAGCTTGTGCCCGTGAGGGTTCATGCGTGCGTAACGCAGGAACTCGAACGTCAAATCATTGAATCTAAATAGCGAAAGAGAGTAGCTTGAGAGTGGGTCTTTTGGCTCCACTTTCTTGCACTTAATTTCGATAAAATCGGCATAAAATTTTAAACAACAATCGGCTCAAAATCACTAACACCGAGTAGTCCAGTGGGCACTCATTAACTATAATATGAACATAAATAGATCATAAGGACAAAGTGAGGGAAAGGGTAGCGGGGAAAATTGCGAAATCATTGCAACAGTTAAAATGAATAGCCATCGGAAAAAAGATTAATCCGAACGACCAAAATTACGAAAAAAAATGTTTTAAATAATATATAATAATTGAATAAATTGTGTTGAATTAAGACGGAAAATATGGGCAGAACGCTGCGCAAATTTTTGGAAATAATTAAAACGTTTATCGTAAAACTGTAAATAAGGGCGGAACGCTGCTCAAATTTTCCGAATTAGTTAAAATACTTATCGAAAATAGTAAAGTAAAAGTGGAATGTTGTTCAATTGTTGGTATAATATTAGTATAAAACTGGAAAATAAGGGCGGTACGCTGCTAAAATTTTCCGAATCAATTAAAATAATTATCAAAAATAGCAAAGTAAAAGTAAAATACTGCTCAATAATTGATAGGATAACTGGATAAAACTGAAAAATAAGGGAGGAACGCTGCTCAATTTTTTCGAATTAATGAAAATACTTTATCGAAAACTGTAGAATAAGGACGGAGTAAGGCTAAATTTTTATATAAGTAAAATATTTTTATAAAGCTGAGGAATAAGGACGAATCCCTACACAAAATTTGATAATAATAATGATAATGGTAAGGATAATGGTAATAATAATAATAATAATAATAATAATAATAATAATAATAATAATAATAATAATAATAATAATAATAATAATAATAATAATAATAATAATAATAATAATAATAATAATAATAATATTAATAATAATAATCATAATAATAATAATTATAATAATAGTAATAATGATAATGATAGTAATAATAATAAATATAATAGGAATGGTAATAATAAGAATAATAATAGCAATAGCAGTAATAATGGGTTAGGTAATACATATAATAGTATCAATGATAAGGCTAGCAAGAATAATGGGAACATTGTAGTTATAATAGGAATAAGGGTAAGAGAGATACTGTATGGATATTTAACATAACGAAATGTTTACAGGCCATAAACCAATCATTAATACGAACAACGATAAGAAGGACAATGGGAATAGACGTAATGATAAATGATATGAGAATATGGGTTAACATTTGAAAGAGATAGGAAAATAATGGGACCTAAAAATCGAAAAAGCGAGCATAGGCCTTCTATCGGCAGCTCGTTGGACCCATGGATCGTTCGGTCAATTATAGCATTAGCAATAGCGCTCACGTTTTGCGGACAATCCACCCACTCGAACACAGTTCCAACGTTGCTTAGCAACGGGTGCCGAGTGGTAAGCGAAAGAATATTTGTATGGGGTTGTCTGGGTAACAACCATATAGTTTCAAAAAATCAAAACCCAGAAACCCACCAGATATAAGATTTTCGCAGTCACTTGCAACGGATTCCCACCAGATGCGCGCACAAGTGATATAACCATTGAATATCCGTCAAAATGACGTTGAAAATGTATCCCAATGGGCGGTTTCTAGTAAAAGGTGAGCCATACTACCATGACTGCTAATACTCTAGAAAACCTTTGTGTTCAAGAGCTACCATAGAAGGTATTCATGCTCATTTTAATTATAGGTCCCTCTGTTGTTAATTTAATTGAAATAATATCGACCCCTTGATCGCTATAGTTTGTTTTAAAAGTGTTGTATATAGAAAGTTTTAAATGATTTTAAAACGACCATCGACTCAAATCCCAAAACATTTTATTGATCACTACAAAAATTGAAAGATTATTAGAGAATGTCAGCAGATGAAGGTCCAAATTTCTTTATCTGCCTCAGTAGACGAGCGGTCTTCAATCGGCGTCTTCTTTCCATTTCCTCTTTGCTTGGGTGACGTTTTTTGTGATTTGGTTTCGACGGAGGAGCACGATTCATTTGGGTATTGGTTGAGATAAAACTTGAAATGGGCTAGGCGACACTCGGATCAACGTTTAAAACTGTGCTGGGGTGATGTTCGATCTCTGCCCTGATTGTTTCTTTCAACTTTTGTTGACAATTTTCTTTCTTTAACTTGTCGAGTTCGGCCATCATCTCCGTGTGTTTGCTTTTTAGCAATTCATTTTGTCGTTTAATTTGATCGCCTGCTCCGGCCGAGTCCATGTCTCCTCCATCCAACGACATCTTCGTATCATCGTCTCAGCTTTTTGGCTCTGTTTTAGGGCCTCGTTGTGAAATAATCTTATGACCATAAAGATGAAAAACTACTTAAGGTAAACGTGCATATTTAGACTAAATATAATGGGTTATGAACCGAAGTAGGCTTGATGAAGAATTCCATCACTTTCGAGGAGTTTTTTAATTTAATTTAGTTATTTCTGGAACAGGTCGGTCGATTAACATATGTATGGGATCCTAATAATAGGTTTTTAAATAAATATATGATTAAAATTTTTAGATTTGGGTCCCTTCCCCTTGAAAATCCCAGATTTCAACTTTTAAAAAATCTGTCATTTTAAACAAGAAATTCCATTCTAAAAATAGAACGGAATTTCTTGTTCAACACCAAACCTCAGTGAGAACAAAAAATTATCCTTAATTCATTTTTTTATCGATTAATAGATTTTTCTTCAGATTTTCCATTTGCTGATATTTTGCCCTTTTTTGGTGGAATTTTTATCCAGAAACTCAGTCGGATTTAACTCAATATTCGATGGAATTTTATCAAAACAGCAAAAATGTCTTTCCAGCATGTTGCTATCATTCGTCAAGGTAAGTCTTATTGTAACCAATCCTCATTCCTTACTTTATGTTTATCACGACTTTGGGTAATTAACGTTTTGTTTTGTTCTTTCTTTCTAAATTAACAGAAATGAGTCCACAAAGAATATGGATCACCTCTACGTCTTTTAGCCAACATATATTGCAACTGTGTTCTCTCAATATTACTTTTTAAACACTAGATTCACCCAGCTCGTCTTGATGTATTTCTGCATATTGTTGGGTTGCTTTGATTAATTCGAATATTGATTCATAGAGTGGTATGCTTCTACTTAACTTCTTTTTCAGTATCGTTTTGGTGAATCTGTTGTGATAACCGGTTATTTAAAATGTTTCTTTGATTTCAAGCTGTTTAATGAATATTCTGATTTTGTCTTTGCTCAGTGTTTTTTGTACTTTTTCTGTGATGGTTAAATTGAAAACACAATCTTCTAGATGCTCCAATGTTGGTGGTGTTTCTTTTGCGAATGGGTATTTGATCTTAGATTTTACGCATTCTAGGTTTCGTTTGTCCTTTGATTGAACTGTTTATCTGTTTGGTGACTGGTTTTGAGTTTCATTGTAAATAGGCATCATGGTGAACAAAATTTATGTTTTTTAGTGATATCATTGCAATTTTCTATATTCATCGTATTTATTTGACAATAGACACAGGTTACTTGGTTAGGTTTCTCTAATGTGCCCGAAAAATAAAATCAATCTCTTGCAAATTCTCTGCTCTGTTTCTCGGTAAATACTTTTTTGTATCGCAAATGATATTTGTCTTTCCCATTTACCTGGGATCCTTTTTTGTTCCTTCTTTAGATTTGATTTTGTATTTTGGACGTATGAATTCGTTATTCTTTTTAATAATTCATCGAATTTTAGTTCTCGATTCTTTTTCTCGTTCTTTGTAATTATATTTTCCATTTCTACTAATAAATTTTCATTAATATTTCTTTGGACTTCATAATGTTTTTTGACTTTTCGATATTTATTTAATTTTTGGTTTTCTGATTTTTATTTAATTTTAGTTTTCTGGTTTTTTTTTAATATAAACTTTCACCTAACACATTTTTATTGATTTTCTGATTTGGTTTATTTACACTCCCATTGGTCTTTATACATTTATACACGTCTCTCTTCATTAATTAAGTCGATTTATACTCTCTTTTATTACATTTATTTTTAACTAGATATTATCATCTTTTACGTATTCGGCTTGTCTCAAAATTTCTTGTTGGAGGAATGCGGAGAATTCGCATTTGTCTTCTCTCATTTCACATATCTCTGAATGACTTTCTCTATCTTTGCGCGTAATTGTTTCATTGCATTTTTTACATTTTACTTCTATAAATTCGATACTTTCTGATGATTAGTGGTTTCTTTTATAGGGCATTTGACTAATAAATTCGATATTTCGCGATTCGCTGCATGATCAGGCCTCGTATTTTTTAAGGTCTTAGTTGTCGTTTCACCACAATTTGGGCATAGTTTTAGTTTTTCTCCGATTACTTCAATTACGCACTGTCTACATGTTAGGCATCCGCACTCGGTTTGTCTCGCTTCCATTAACAGCTTTTTATACTTACAACACATGAATCTTTCTTCAAATTCGTGTGATCTTGCTTGATATAACCGAATCATATGGTTTATTTGGGGTTCGTCTTCGGGTTTTCTTTGGATTTGATTAATTGTTGCTTGCATTCTAATTTTCTGAAATAATATCTGTTATTGACAGTTTTTCTACTAAACCAAATTAGATTTAATGACTAAAACATTGATTTTTATCATTACAAATTTAGTACAGATTCATTTTGTAATTCTATGGCCGTAATTTCTATGCGGCGATCCATGCCTTAGAGGACGTCGTGAATAGGAATTCTTATCGCTCCTTCTGTTGGTTAGTGTCTCCAGAATGTCGGGTTAAAAAAGATGTTTGGGTACAAATAGATGCACCGGCGCGTTGATCTCTAGGAGGGCCGGTTCTTCTGGATTGTATGCTATACTATAATCGGGTAGGTAGCTGTCGGAACTTGGGATGCGGCCACTGGCGATATCCGCATTGATCTTCACCAACCGTCTACGTTGCAGGTTGGCTTTCTATCGGTATTTTCTTTCGAGGTGTTCGAATTGTTGAAGTGCCACCTCAGCTTCATGGCGAATTTCTCGAGTCGGATTTCGTCCTTGCTCCCGTTTTGTGGCGAAACTGGACAGCTCCACGTCTTCGTTATATCGATTCTGATTCTGGAGAGGCCATTCTGGTGTACCGTGCGTAGATAGGGAGTATCCACGGTCCCACAGCGCCTGTTGGTAACGCCCGGCGAATTTATTGGGGATCGTCAATGTGGTGAGGTTGTCATCCGTCCAACGTTCCCGAGAATTTCCTGTTGCTAATACATTAAATATCATTGAAATTTCAATATGCGATATCATACATCGCTGATTCCTAATAGTTCATTAACAGAAAACAAACAAAAATAACTCCTAGTTAGCTGAATATACATGAAAGTTTATAAAAACGAAAATATCTCATCCCTTAGGAATAAATGGTATTATTTTACGATTACTCGATTGGGCGTATGCTCTCAGACTAGGCAACTTACTCCTTTACGGATCGAACACAATAAAGCCATTTCTAATTCGAATCAATCGTACTCATAGTGAATAACGGACAACAATGCTTCATCTTTGTCCCCTGGAATCATAAGGAATATGAAGATTACGTACACACGGCAGCATTTATCTACCGAGATTCTTATCGAGAATGAAAAATAAATCCAAGCTACTTTATTTATTCGTGATTACTATTCTTATAAAGTCAAGAATAAAACTGAATTTACATTATGCATAGAATAATACAAAAGTGAAAAAAATCATTACTAAAAACTAAACCAAATACACACTTTTATTGAATTAAACTTATTTAAATTAAATCTAAATTTTAGATATCCGCAATGAACTGTCCTACCCTCCGCATCGTCCTCTGGATTATACTGGCGTTCTTCGTTCTTCGTGGAGCTAAGGCTGTGGGGAATTATATCACGTTTCTTCGATCGATTGGCATTCAAATTTGACATATTGTGGAAAATAGTAGAACTTAAAAGGTCAATTGGTATTTATATGGAGTTCCATGGCGGGAATAAATCAGATCACACATGACTTATACAATCACAAGAATTTAATTTTGTCTGTGGTTCGTGGCCGCTGATTATTTACCAAATTATAATTGTTACTCACTAATTTCTTCTAAATGATTATTCCATCGAGAAACTTTGATGATTCATATCACTAGCAGCAGTTCTGAGCGGTGAGCGGGTGGGCGTTAGTAGTATATCTCTTCTATTTTTTATAGTTGATGCACACGGAGTTTCGGGAGTTAGGTAGTGTGCGGCTGTTCCAAGTCACACGGGAATAGATTAATTGTTACGTAATATTTGACATTTATTAATTTTAGACAATAACTTAAGATTGGAATTTAGCTATCCTGACTTCCTCTCTGAATATCCTATTTATTTCGGTATATCCGATGACACAATGATAAAGACGATTATCTTCCGCCACAGATTCAGAGCTGTTGTCAGTTATATCCGGCTTCCAATTTCCTCGATCTCAATAACACTTCTCAAATGCATTCCATGAGAAACGATCGCGATCCTCTAAAACACTAAATGACTAATTGAGGACAACTAGAATTTATCTTCGACATTGATTGAGTGGCAATTCGTGTTTAACGTTTCTCCTGATAACTATAATTGTATAGATGGCATGCGGGTGAATTTTACAATTTACTATGGCTTCTTTGTACATTCGCTAGATACTGCTATAGTGGACAACTTCCCTCAGTTGTTGGACTAGGGACACTGGGAATTTTTAGGTAGGTTTTCGGTTTTTTCTCTAATTATTATTTTATCCTTTTATAGGGCAGATTTTTATGATAGCAAGATTTGCTCGTAACAGAAAACTCGCTCAGAGGAGAGATTGTTTTTTGGCATCGGACTCGGAACTCCTTTAGGGACCTTCTCGCGAGGGATCCGACATGTGGGCTCTTGGGCAAATTACTTGGTGATCTTGGTTGTTAATAAATCAGTTCGTTAGTTGTATTATTATTTCTTTCATGTCTTATGTAGCAAAAATGATTGTTATTGTTTGCGATTAGTTATTCGGGGCCTTTTTATGCCTCTGATCTTGTCATTTGTTAGGATTGGTTGGTGTGGGGAAATTTTTTAGTGCCTTTTAGTTTCGAAATTTTTGATTGTTAATTCGTGATATTCGGGTATTATTTTACGGGTTATGTTTTCAATGATCGGGTGGGTATTCACGTACTTAACTGGCACCAAATGATTAGCTCTACTTTTATTTACTCAACTTTTCAGGGTGGATTCTCTTATGCCTCGCTCCTACTCATTCTGGACTTTACTTAATTCTTAGGTGATTAATTTATTATTTATATACTAGAATTCGCTTTTGTTATTACATTACCATTTTATATTTTTGTCAGTTTCAAAAACATAATCACTATCCATATTATTGTGTAGGTTTATCATTTTACCTGGAATTTTTACGCATTATTTTACCGCTGTGATCGTTACATCGATTTCCGCAAGCCCCCTTCTCATTAACCAAAAAGTTGATCCTAAGGTATATGTATGTTCATGTTAGATTTTAAGAGTGCCAACTGGACCACTCTGTGTAGTAATTTTAGCCGATGTGTTAAAATTTAGGTCGATTTTTTTGGAGTGAGTGGAAAGGGAGTCAGCCAAAAGACTGGTTCCAGATCTCCACACTGCTCCTATAAGCGAAAATGATTTGACGTTCGAGCCCGTCGTTACGCACGGTGAGGTCTCTCACGGGCACGAGCTATTGGCGGATGAACCGCACTTACACCGCTCGATATTGCAACGCCTGCAACCAATGTCGGAGTGAACGGATCACATCTATGTCAGAAGAATTCAGATCCAGAGAGAAATAGACATCCGAAGAGAAAAAATAATAGTTCCAGTTGAAGACTCCGGTGCTTGTCATAAATCAACAAAGGATATTCTAATTTTCTTTGCTCCATTTTTTTGTCGACTATTATAATATGACTCGCTATTAAAACGCCTTCCGATGCATTATTATTTTTGGTGGCTTAATAATCCATTATTGACTTAAGTGATAGCGTATCGACGGGTGTAAACTGTCAGTGACCTGAATTAAGTTTCGCAACCCACGACTAAATGCAAAGTAGTTGTATTGAAATAGCCTCTGAGCTTAAAAATGGTTGAATATCATTCATGTGTAAAGTATGTGCATGAATGGCTAAATAATTTCATGGGAATTAATATAATATTTGATCAAATAGATAAAACGAAATCGTGGATTAGGTAACCTAAATGTATTTTCAATGCCGTCAATACTTATTGGCACGAGTCCGACACCCTATAGAAATTTTTTTTAACATATTTTCTATCACATTAACATAGCAGTTGAAAGTCATCTCCCTTTACTTAGACAAAAATCGGTATGGACAAGACCATCATCTACGATATTGCATAGTTTCATTTGTCCCTAGTGTTGGGCAAAAACTGATAAAAACCCTTTTCTCTTACTTTTGTTTAGCCAGCACGATAACGCCTGTGTGGTTTTGAGCAGAAAATTTAAAATTACTTAAAAACGGAAATTTAAGGAAAAATAAAATAAATAAAAATTTAATAAAAATTCTGAGATATAAAAATGTAAAAATTTAAATTTAAATCAAAAAGAATAAAAATTTTATTAAAATTTGGAATATTCGAGAATTCCTTGTTTTACTGCATCAAAACACACACACCAACAATCACGATATATAAGGCGAAGCTGGCTGAACAAAAAACACTCCTCTTTATTACTCTCTATTTTACACTAAATCAATCAACTCTATTTACTCTCTATTTTACTACTGAAACTATTACTCGTATTATTTATCCTCAATTGAAAAAAGTAATATTAATTTATTTTTGTCTAATATGATTTTAGTCATGATGATTTTTTGTTTTTAAATTTGTTTTATTTATTCTTATGGAAGAGCTCGCAAGAAACGTCTTTTCATGATCGAGGAATTCGACCGTGTTGTTGAACCTCCATCATCAAAGGATTTGTTCTCGAGACAAAATAATCTAATTTTCGACAACAATAACCGATCTATGACTTACAATAGATTTACATGCATCAAGATAGTAAAATGAAATTATTTTTTTTTTTTTCGATACCCCGGATCGAACCGGTCGTTAGTGGGGGAAGCCGCGGTGCCGGTAGTAACCAGGCCTGCTCAGTATTCTCCCCTTCCTAAATCCTATCGCCCGACCCTCGAAAGAGCTGAGTCGAGGTCCTGGGAAAGGCTAAATATAAAGTGATAACACAAAAAAGGAAAGATATACCGACTAGTTTATAGAAGAGTCAGAAAGAATACAATATATATTTTATAAACAACAATATTAATTTTAGCACCAATGTATGACACAACTCACTAAAATTCGCGACTAACCACATTAGGAAGTCAAATCGACTACAATTCGCATTTTCGTATTCAATCTACATGCCAAATCGACGGTGGAATGATACCCAAAGACTTTACAGTATCGCAGTACTTAAATCTAAACTCTTCGTTCAGTCGTGGAATTAAATCCACGACTCCATAACCCTAAAACAACTACTGAAGTGACTATTATATTTGTAAATTTATTTATTAATACTAAACAATTCATTATTAATTTTATCATTTTTATTAAATGTCTTTACTGTTAAAATTATTATTTTCTTTCTGAGATTATGATTATTATCCATATTCATATCGTGAATTTTGTTATTTATTTTGATTATTATTTCGAGTTTTTCATTATTTTAACATTTTAATATTGACCCTAAACGATTATTAATATTGTCAACCTCATTATAAGCAATATGAGCACCATTCTATTATTACCGAAAATTCTATATAGCATCATGAATATTACTTCATTCATAATCCTGATGTTATTAATATTAATTTTATCACTATTAACCTTAATTTTCACATTAATATTTTTGTTAATATCAGTATTGCTATTATTGAAATATTTTTATTATTAATTATTATTAAAATATTATTATTATTAATTATTATTTAAATATTATTATTATTATTATTATTAAAATATTATTACTATTATTATTAATATTATTAGTATAGTATTGTTATAACTATATAGTATCATTAATATCATTACTTAATATCATTGCGGATAAACCAGTATCCCCAGAGCGAATCGGATATTATTATTATTATTATTATTATATTATTATTATTGTTGTTATTATTAATACCGTTGATATTATTATTTCCACATTAGTTATTATTATTATTATTGTTAAAATTTATTATTATTATTATTATTATTATTATTATTATTATTATTAAAAATATTAAACTATATAACACTATTAATCCTAATACCCCGCCAATACTTCCCCATCGGTTAATACCACGACCATCGTCCCTAATATGGTATCACAATCATTATTAATATTATTATTATTATTAGCATTATTATTATTAATATTATTATTATTACTACTATTATCACTAATATTCTCTGTACTATTATAACTCTTACTGCGAATTATCATTACTACATTTCCAAAATAACTAGAAAATTGAAGCGAAATAAAGAATAACTTTTATTCACAAAAAATCAAGCAGAAAATTTACCAAATAAAATAACGGGAAAATTCTTCCGTGGATAAATTCCAATTTTCGGGTTTTCTGTCGCGGCTCATTCCTAGACGTTCTACAACCTCAATAATCAATAAAATTAACTTGAAGTGAAGATCGTACCTGAGAGAATGTCGGGGAGTTAATTTGGATCACCGCGGAGGTGTGGATCTCGATAGGGAACCTAAAATGAGTTAAAATAAAAATTAAAAATCATGTAAAAATTCTGACCTTGGAAATTTTCCGATTGTTGACTCGTTGCTATGGCAACGGGTGAAAAGCTAACAATAAAATGCTGGAATGTGGAAAAACAAACGGAGATTAAAATAAATTTTTTTATATTATTAGCATTAACTTTAATTATTATTTTACAATAAAATTTTTGTCAATTATTTTAGAGTAATTAAATTTAGAATTTCTAAATTTGAATTCAATAAAATCTTAATTTGGTAAATTAATTTTAAATGGAAAATATAAATTTCATAATATTATTGCAATATAATGAATTACATAACTACCCTTAGATCTCACAGGTATTGTCAATGCTATTGTTGCTAATACCTGTTATAATTAATTGATCAGGAGAAAACAGCAGAATCCGTTATAATATATAAGTAGAAAAGAGCATACCCATCTTTTCCCCATCCAGATGCCAAAATTAGTTCTTTGCCTTTATAAATGATCAGAATATATTAATACTTTGGATTGTTTGTTATGGATGGGTAAATATATCTAGAGTGGTTGAATATGGGGAAACAGAGTGATTTAATGATTAGATAAATTAGAGATTAGATAAGATAAGAAGGGGACAATTGAGTAAGAGCATGAAGTCTTCTATGACAGCTCATGGACCCGAGGGGGGTTAGGGCATTAGCAGTTCTTGAGAAGGAGCTCACCTTTTGCTAACCTTCCACCCACTAGTTCACAGTACCAACGTCATTTATGACGGTGACTAGCGGTTCAAATTCTTATGCAGGCGCTAGGTGGGGATGATAACCCTTAGGCAGTTCAAAACTATTTTAAGGACCCATCAGTGCCCAGCATAATTTTGGGGGCTCAGCCGGGATAGAATTGATTTCGTTGCACAAGCGAGCGAGAATAGTAAATAACAACAAGTGCGATGGTGTAATTAGTTTTTGGGGAAAGAGAATAATTGGGAAATAGTTACTCATATTCAACCGCTTTGATTCATTGAAACGTTCATGCTAATTTTAAAATTGTTTAATATTGAGTTAAAAATTTTTATAACATAAGTACTATTAACATGATTATTATTAGAATAATCTCAGTATTATTATTATTAGTATCATAATTATTATTATCATAATTAGCATAAGTATTTTATTAGTACACCTATTAATACTATAACAAAGTATCATTATTATGATAAGTATTATTACCTTTACTATTACAATGTTTATTACAGCTAGTACTAGTGCTTGTAACTTTAATTGGAATAAATGTAAATGATTAAAACCAAAGTGTAATCAATGTTGTCGTGTGAGCAGAGTTATGTAATGCAAAAGTAGAAGGAGCAAAAGCCGAAATCATGAAAGGGACTTAATAGAACAATGGGTTGAGCAAAGGTGAATGAGATGATGAGAAACTTTAGGTAACTAAAAAGAATAAAGTGATGAAAGATCAACATAGACTCGATAAAATGGATAATAATGCGGACAAGTTAAATGCTATCTGGATGGGTTAAGATGATGGGGGTGGCTATAATAAAAATCAAATAGTAAAGGAAAAGGAAAAGTCAACATAAATTAGTATATAGTTATTATGTAATATATTATAAAATTGAAGGGAAATTAAATTAAAACATTTTTTTTTGTTTTTGTAATCATCGAGACTGTAAATAATGGGGTAATAACTTAGTATTATTATATCACTCCATCCTGTACGTGGAAAATATTTATTTTTATTATGATGTATATAAATGGGATAAATTAAAATATTATTGTTGTCTTTGATTATTAATGCATATATATTGCTGACGTAATTGATATAAATTAGAATGTGTTGTTGTTTTGATTATTCATTATTCATGTATATGTATATATATTACTGATATTAATTAGATAATTAGAAGCCGTGAACAGCCATAATCGCCAAACGTTGTACATAAACACTTCGCTTTAATTATAGATTGGTATAAAACTGTAAACCCATTTGAATGAATGTTTATTTAGTAACGATAAAGATAATGAGAAACGTGAGAGTTCGATTGGCGGGAGATACGTAAACGACGATGTGCAGCTGTAGAGTAAAAGGTAAATAATGAGATAATTGAGTCGGAAAGCACAGTGCACAAGGTCAATGTGACCAATGCTTATGAAATGATACGTTATTTCTATTGACCAAGCTATGAGTGTAGTGAGTTAGATTCGATGTAATTGGCGTGAGAAAGAAAGCCAAGGTATTTACGTAAATGATAAATGAGTATGCCGATGTGTAAGTAATGTCGCGAGTGAGTAACGTGTAACGAGAACGCGAATAATAAACCGAAGCAAATAACAACATGTTGAATAGTAAAGAAGGTATATAGCAACCGAAAGGTAAAAACGAACAATTACACAAAACACAAAACACAAATCATAAAGTCGTTGAATAAAATGATAGGAAGTGAATACCCGAAACATAACATAAACAGCTAATGCTGAAAAATCAAACAATAAGCATGATGGAGTGTTCAATGATGGTGGATTTCCTTGATTAATGATAATGTTTAAAGCTTATAATAACTTTCCTCTTATTTCTTGTTTTGTTTACTTCTTCCTTTTCTTCTTAGTGTATGGTAATTATGAGAGAGAGTATTGAGAGGTAATAGTGATACCCTCGCGATAGTACGCGATACCTGGGAGCGGGAAAACCTTGATCACCCTGAGTAAGATAAGTAGAATGGGCCCGTCGCAAATGTTAGTGAGTTCTGGTATGTGACTGATCACCACATGTAAAGGACAAGCTAACGCGATCGTTCTATTTTTTGAATAAAGGGGGAAAGAGGGACAGCCCGTACGATATAGTATGTTGGCCAAGCGAATGTTGAAATTTTTGAAATTGATAAAATGAAAAAGAATATAAAAATTAATGATGAATTAAATGAATTGAATTGAATTAAAATGAGAATTGAAATGAATTAAAATGATTATGAATTTGAATCAAGAGAATTGAAATGAATTAAAATGATTATGAATTTGAATTAAGAGAATTGAATTGAATTATATTGATTATGAATTTGAATTAAGAAAATTGAATTGAATTAAATTGATTAAGAATTTGAATTAAGAGAATTAAATTGAATTAAATGATTATGAGAATTGAATTAAGAATTGAATTGAATTAAATGATTATGAGAACTGGCCAGAGTAAAATGATAATGAGATAATGAGATAAATGGTACCAATGATGATTTTTTTTTTGCTAGCGTGGTTCGGCACACGACCCGGAATTACCCCATCCCGAGTGTCGAATTCACAGTGAATCGGCAGTGACACTTAAGTTACCCGGAAAACTAATTTAAGTCAAAAGACATGCTAAGAACCGTACCCGGCGTGAACACCATTGGTAGACCGCTTAGCGCATAAAACCGTTGTTGAGGAGCCGATGGTCGAGGTACAATGGCATTATCGGTTATTTATCCTAACGCGTTGCGTTGGAGGGCCTGGACTTTCTGTACGTATGGGTAAGCGTATGGAGAAGCCAGGACGTTAGATTTATTGATTATGATGAATTAAATTGATTTTTTTTGCTAGCAGTGGTTCGGTACACGACCCGGAATAACCCCATCCCGAGTATCGAATTCACAATGAATCGGCAGTGAGACTCAAGTTAACCGGACACTGACTGGGTCAAAAGACATGCTAAGAACCGTACAGATTACGGTTGGATAAACCGAACGCGTGGCGTTGGAGGGCCTAGATTTTTCATTCGTGTGGGTAGCGCTTGGAGAGGCTAGGACATTACCGGTCGTGGACCGAGGATTATAAAACTTATAAAATATTGGATGATTTTGTAAGCACAAGTGAGAGTTGTGCTGAAGGAATTACGCCAGTGAAAAAAAAAATTGAATGCGGATAAAATGACGCTTAAAGATTTTACCGGTCGTGGACCGAGGATTACAAAACTTATAAAATATTGGATGATTTTGTCAATACAAGTGAGAGTTGTGTTGAAGGAATTACGCCAGTAAAAAAAAAAAAAAATTAGAATGCAGATAAAGTGACGATTAAAGTAGACAAAAATTTTGAATTAATGAATTAAGAGAAAAATGATGAGTAAAAAATAATGATGTTTAAGAGTTAATTGTTTTAAGAGAAAATGATGATAATAATTGAAATTAATTGTTTTTATGTGTAAAGATAATGATAATTGAGAACTAAATGTTTTAAGTGGGAATTAATAATTGAGAATTTAATTGAGAATTACTATTAAAAAGAGTGATAATAGAGAATTAAACGTTTAGGTAAAAACTGACGATCGAAGTTAAGGAGAATTAAAATAAATTGTCTTAAGGTAAAAAATAACAACTGAGAAAAATGAGATGTTTTTGATAAAGGATGATGAACTATAACGAGGAAAGTAAAAATAATTACGATTAAAGTAGTATAAAATATAACGACCAAGGGTCAAACGATTGAAATCCTATATCAAATATAGAGCGCGAAAGGGTGAGCTGAGTAGATAGAAGTAAAGATGTTAGTACGTAGCGGATATGGGAATACGACAATACCAATATTTTTTTTGTGGGAATACTAGAGTTGATAATATGTATGAGTATTGATTATAATTATGTTTGATTATATTATGATAATGTTTTGATATTAGTCGTAGTAATAATCTATTCTTGATATATTGGTAGAGAATGGATTATTGCTACGACCAAATAGATAAATGATGCGACCATATAGATAATTATTACGAGAAAATAGATAATTTAAAATCGACTGAAAAAAAAATGGGGGGTTAAAGCCATGAAATGAATACCCAGAAAGACGAGTCAAAGCGAGTTATGTAAATACCAAAGTATGGGTTATTATAGTAAAACCGTAAAAACCTTCGTATACAGTATAATATATGTACAAGAAGTGTTATTATTTGCAGATATTTAATCAAATCAATAATCAACAACCAACAAATCAAACGAAGCAACAATCGAAAGTAGATAACAAAGCGATTACAAATACCAAAGCAATTACAAGCATCAAAACAATTTCAAATAACTCCCAGTGGAATTAAAAATAAAGAGATAAATCAAAACTCGATCCAAAATTGATAGAATATACAGAAAAACCAGAAGTCAAACCAAAGCAGATATCAATAAAAACCCCAGTTTATTAGAAACAGTAGAACACCAAGCCGCAAAAAGATCGAGAAGTTACTCAAAGAGACCGTCAAAGAAACCAGAATCAGTCGAAACAATAATAAACACCGAATCAGAAAACGAGGAAACAGGTCTTAAATTACTTGAGGATATTCTAGACAATCCATCAGATAACGAGAACAGCGACAGAGAATCAACAGACCAAGAGGAGAACAGTATTTTAAGAGAATCCAAAGTCAACAGCCTAACCAATATGACCGAGGACGGAAGGACGACACCTACATCCAATGAAATGACATCACAACCCGAAAGAATGGATATCGGGGAGTTTAGAGAAAAATTTCGAGGCGAACCATTTGATGGAAGTATCGATAAATTACAGACGTTTATAAAAGAATTCGAAGTGTATACGACAATATGTCATTGGCCAGACATAGCAATTAGAGAGAGACTGCCACTGTATTTAACAGGGAGTGCTCAAGATGTATATTTAGAAGCCAAACGTGACCCAAGGAAACTTAGAAACTGGAACGAGATTAAAGACTTTCTAATTAACACGTTCGGAAACGCGAAAGAGCTCAACCGAAAAACGTTAGAATTTTACACCGAAAACAAAACAAAACGAATCAAATGTTCTATATGCGTGTGAATTAAAGCGATTAGCAAGAGAAGCCTTTGGCGACGAAAAAGTACCAGAGGAAAGAATCGTCTCAGTATTCATAAAAGGATTAAAACATGAGGATATTAGAGCAGGCGTGGGATGCCAAGCACCGCAAACAGTAGACAAAGCACTTGAAATTGCCAATATATGTGAAACATTCCGACTACCACAACTACAAGTTGCAGCAATGACAGCAGGAGCTGTTACAACAACGTCAAACAGTGAAGTTAACAACAGTCAGATAACGAATGTCAACCCAACAATGAATCAATTTATTGCAAGGGCACAACAGATGTTCAAGGCCCCACCCATAAGAAATCCAATGAATAATGGTAACGGTAATTTGAATTACACTAATAATTTCAGATTCAATAACAATGGAAACAACGAACCAGTATGCGAGAATTGTCAGAGATTTGGTCACCAAAGTAGTGAGTGTTTCAAAGCAAAAACATGTCAAAGATGCGGTAAAAGAGGCCACACAGAGGTAATCTTCAGAGAATTCGGTAACGGAAATGTCAGATACAACGGAAACGGCAATAACAGAGGATACGGCAGAAATCGTATTAATGGCGAATCTAGAATGGTAACTTGTTTCGCATGTAATCAAGTAGGGCACGTGTCGAGGAACTGCCCACATCGAATGCAATCAAATCCACCTGAGCCAAACCAAGCAAATGCAAACGTACAAATCAATTTGATGCAAGAAGTTGAACGATTGCGAAACGAAGTAGAACAAATGAAAGGCGGTAATCAACAACAACGTATAAACATGCTGCAGGAGAACGGAGATGTTCGAGAGCAAATAATAAACATCAACCAAGAACAACAGAGAGCAGAATGGCAAGGATTACAAATGGAAGAGGCAAAAGAGATCCAAGCAAGATGGGAACGCCGAAACGGAACCACAAAACGTATAAATATGATGAGAGCAGTAAATGAAAACGAAATGCACACTGCGGAGCAGTGTGTTGTGAACAGCGACGGTGACGAAACGAGTGTCAACGAGGACGTATTGCCAGAAAATATAATAAAATGTGAAACGAATAAATTGACTAGTGAAGAGAAAATAAAACGAATCCAAGAATTTATCAAAGAGAAAAAAGAGAAAAGACGAGAAATTAAAGAAATTCAAATGAAAATTGAGGAAATTCAAAACGATGAGACGAAAACAATAGCAAAACCCTCAAAAGAGGCTATGGCTACGAAAAATCGAATCCAAAGGATCCTACTACAGAAATTAGAAGAGAAAATCCGACGAGAAGACGAAACACTGACAGATGAGCAAGTCAAACAAAAATTAGAAAAGAGATGGGCCACAACTAAAAGATGGTGTAATTCGATAAACAATGAGAAGCCAACAAAAATACTAAAAATTAATATGCTGAGACAATTAAAGGACGGACAAATGCATCCGGAAGACGAAATGAGTGAAATTAGCAGTCTGGGAGGCGAATTATTCCAATCATGTGATAATATCAGCCGAATTAAAACTCCACCAACTAGCGACGAAGATGATTTGGAGGTCGCAAATTTAATGAAAATAAACGAAGGTGAATGGGAACTACTAACCGAAGTATATGAAATAGTATACGAAGTGAAATGCAACAAACAGTTTATTGAGACAATAACATTCGAGAAATTTACAAAATTAGTAGCTCAGGCGTATCAACTTGAAAAAGGCGTATTAACAGCGATTTGGAAAAATTTCATCATAGAATATAAAGAGGAACTCAAGAAAATAGAAGCGGGAAAATACCAAATCAGAATCCAACATCCGGAAATTCCGACGCAAATAATCCAATTAACAGGAACAAATACTGATGAATTGTACCAATGGGTACAAGAAAAGATGGGAAATGGCCGGAAAAAGGAACAACTGTATATTGATGGCTGGAAAATCAGAACAGGTATGCATTTAGTAGATGAAATGATATGGCCGAGAAACGTCAATATTTTATCACTTGAAAAGAATCGACAAGAGAAACAATTAGAAGAAACCCTAAAGGATATTAAATTGATATTCAAAAATGAAATCAAACCACAGTTAATGGATGCGAAAGAACTCCTTATGAGAGAAAATCAAATGATATTGGTTAAACAAGCAGTCAACCAAACGAGGAAATTTATCGATCGAATAAATACCAGAAGGCCGTACTCGATGAAGCAATTCGTAGAAAGTGTGAGAGATACTGAGATTATGACGCTAACGGATGAACGAGCCGGTGAACTAATCGAAGCCTATGGCAAATATCAGAGAGCGCTGAGAGGAACAGAACCCATACGAATGAGGGTAAAGTTACCTAATGGTGATAAACAATTAATCGAAGTAGACCCAGATTGTAAAGTAGATGATTTAACAAAAATAATCGATCAACAAATTTTGATTAAAGTGAGAGAAAATAGCGATGACGGAATGATGGAGGATGTGATATTAATGTATAATGAGAATTTTTTAGAGGAAAGCGATCAAACTCCAATATACAGCCTAGGAATATGGGATGATGGACAAACAATAAAAGTCATATCGATGGACGAGCCAAATGGTGGAATCAAAGACGAAAAGACAGAGGAACGAAAAATAATAGAATTCCAAACTAAATTGAAAAGTAAAATGGATCGAATATTAGAAATATACAACGTGTGGAGAGAAGACGAGGAGTTATACCGGAAAATACTATTTCTGAACGATCGAGATTGTAAACCAACGCCGTGGATAAAAACATGGGATGAGGAATTAGCTCGTTGGGATTTAAAACAAGAAAATGTATTACCAAAATGGACCGAATATATTCCGAGCGAGATATCGGAAGATTTGTTGAAAGAGATCCCAGATGAACTGTGTAAGGAAAAAACTGCTTTTTACATGGATGAACTAGAATGGCTACCAGAAGAAGATGAACAATTACGAGAGGAAAAATGGCTAGCACCATTCAAATGGAAAATTACAGATTGGCATGAGAAGGTAAAAGCAGCCAAAGAAGGGAAAGTGACAAGTATATCAAGTCCAAAGTTCTATACGAGACCGGGAGGTTATCGGTTAAAAATGAAAGTGTATCCAAATGGAGACGGAGTGGGAAAAAACACTCATATGGGAGTATTTTTCATTATTTGCAAAGGAATAAATGACAGTAAATTATCATGGCCATTTAGTCAAAAAGTAACTATTTCGCTTAACGCACCTGGACAACCGGAAAGATGTCACCGTGACACATATAAACCGGATAAACGAAGCACATGTTATCAGAAACCGAAAAGTACAGAAAATATCGCATCAGGATCACCGAAATTTATCGACCAAAGATCGGTAACAGGCGAACAATCAATTTTTATTAAAAATAACGATATTAGCTTCACACTCGAAGTGGAAGGAGAAACCGATATAACAGAAAACGAAAATTTAGATTTACCGAGAATTTGCGTGTTAGAGAAACGAATTCCAGGATCAAAATTTTTACCTACGGATATGGATGATCTTATCGAAAATGAATTAACTGCACTAGCAGAGACGCAAAAATGTAGAGAATTAAAGACTATTCTGAGATCGGGCGCTAAAAATCAACACAGACGAGCAGTCGAACTAGCAAAAGGAATAATAGATTCATGCAAACGAATTGAGAATTTGAGAACACTGGTTAAAGAAATCGAGGAATACCGACGAATGTACTCTTGGTATCCAGAACAATTCGATGGAGTAATTCGAAAATGGAAGCATATGGAATGGGCAGAGGAAAGACCCGAAAAATATCGATTAAAAATCCAATACCCAGACATGGAAACCGAGGAGAGAGAGGAACATGTCACAACAAAGATCAAAGAGATAAAAGCTAAAATGCCATACGAATTACCTTTTCATTTGCAATATGAAGGGAGATCCTTAGATGATGAGTTGGAAATCGGAGTCACTCCAATCAAGCCGAGAATAAGTAATATTTTAACTGTTAATAAAATTGCAGGTCAGAAACTAATCAAAAAAGGCGAAAAACGGAAAATCATCATACAATCACCAGAAAATAGAGACAGTCTAGAAACTCCAGAGGTAGAAGAAGAAGTGATAATCGAATCAGTTGAAGACGATGATGTAATAACCGATCTGGAAGAAATCATGAACGCAGCAGGAAAAACAACGAACCAAAATTCGGGCGATTTATTCGCAACCAATACTGAAACTGATCAGACAACCGATGAACGAGAAGGATTTACTTGGGCACAGAGAGAACCAGCTGAGACTACAGAAGCAGAAACGGATATGGAAAATGTACGACAAGCGATTAGCAAAGATATGCCCACTACGGACGAATGGAGTAATTGGATAGCTGATAGAGGAGCTACGACATCGAGAGAACTAGCTAACAGACAACCAGATCGAAAAGAGGCCGGAACAATGATGGATAATAAATCGAGAGGCAGACCAAAAACAAACCGAATAGAACCCAAGCCAAAATCAAAGAACAATTACAAAACGAGAGTACAAAATAAACTGGAGAAACTCAACCAAGTGGCAAAACAAGTGCAGCGCAGAATGCCAACGAGAGAACAAGGAACGCAGTGGATAAATGAATTGGTATCGGATGTACTAGCTTTGGCTAATCCAGAAATAAAAAGAGTGTTGAGGAGACACAACATCCAGCCAGAAGCGAAACAATTATGGACAATCTTGAGGCCAATATTAACAAAAATCATGGATAATAAAGTGAGAATGACTTTAAGAAATGTCCCAGAAATGATAACAATTGTGGAACAATTAGTAAAACGATCAGATGATCCTAGTCGATATATGGTAGGTATTGCCTATCTAGTTTATAACATGATCGGACTGTATAAAAAACGAATGCCGAAATATACGCAAGATGGACACGTATTTACGATCACTGATATAATTAAGAAATTAATAGAGCCGTTCGTATTAACTCAAGGTGGATGGAAACTATTTATCAATGCAGCAAGTAAAAGTGATCAGACGGAAACGATGCAAGCAAAACTACGAGAATTGTTAACTGAATTTGAAGGGAACGATCAATATAAATGATCCGAGAGCAAGCAGAAGAGGAGTAAACGCAATCTTGACAACAGTACTAATTTGGATGATGTGTATCAGAGGAGCCGAATCATTTTTAGTTTATGATTGTGACGATATAAAGATGGGTCAGAGATATTCATTAAAAGACACGGAAGAGTGTAAAGCGGCAAATCCAAGGAAATTGAGGACGATTGCAACAGATGTATCATATAACGTCTATCAAGAAGCCGATTTTATCAAGGCAAATATAAAGGAATGTACAGTCACCAGAAAGATATTTGCATATTATTGTGGACAGTATTCATATACATCAATCATCGAACCAGGAACCGAATCGTCAGTGGTAACATTAACGCGAGAGCAGTGTGAGGATGGATTTCAAAACGGAAAAATTGTACTTAATAACAAAATCGAAATAGCCGCAGAAGCCGGAAAGATAAAAACTACGAGAGTATATACAGCTGGACGGATAAAAGGATCAGATGGATCATGTCAAGGAGGAGGAATATACGTTACTTGGCGAATTGGTTAAAGGAGTGGTAGTAATTGAAAGCTATCAAACGAAACTGGAACAATATCAAGGATATTTCGATCCGGATACTCAAGCCATGAAAAAATATCCAAGTTGTCTTGCATCGGACAGATCATGTTATACTGGAATGTCAACGTTGACATATAACGCAGCCGTAAAGGAATGCCGACTAACATTATTAAAAACAGCAATTTTCGAGGAAATCCAAGGAAAAGTGTATCGAGAACCTGGAAGAGAGCAAGAGGATGAAGCTATGAGAGAATTGATTGCAACTCGAAAAATTTCAAGACGAATAATAACTTCAAAGCTGAAATCAGAGGACACCCCAGTAGTGGTGGTATCCAAAGATAGCGAGGTGGGAATGAGATTCATAAAGAAAACACAGTCAGCAAATGCGACGAGATGGTAATTAGTACAAACTACAAAGGCATCTTCCTATCACAGAAAACCATACCGAACGCAAGAGAGAAGCTAGGAGATAAAGAGATAAAGTTATATTTATATGCCAACAATAAAATGGATTTCTTGTTCCATCGTGGATTAACATCAATAGAAAAAGTTTATCATGATTTATTACAGAACGACTGCGCTTTAAACAGAGAAATATTGAGAACGAAATTAGCTATGTCAATTACAAATCCAGATAATGCGATTCCGTTATTACCTCTACAAGAAGGTCACTTTGGAAGAATAGTGGGAGAAGCGATGTATACGTATCAATGTGAGAAAACAACGGCGAGACTACCAGAAAAATCATCGATACCAAGAGATAAATGTGCAAACGAATTAGAAATAGTGCACAAAGGGAGAATTAGATTTGTACAAGCTGTCACCAGAATCATGAATCCAGTAGAATTTTATCCAAATTTATTCAATTGTAGTAATGTATATGGACCGTTATTCGAAGAGGAAGACGGACGATGGATAATATTCCCTAGTAAATCACCGACATTAGCACCAAAGAAATTTGGTTTAACAGAATTGACATCAGAACTAGAATTCAAACCTGTCGACGTGTCGAGAAATGGATTGTACAATGTAAAAGATTTAGAATCAGCGAGAGCAAATATGCTTTTTCCAGCTTATAGACAGGCAATCTTATCAAACCTTGTTACAATTGCAGGCGGAACAAATTACGGTGGAAGTCCGAATTACGAATTATTGCTATCTCCAGAACATTTTAAACATGCGACATCCAATATGATGAAGGCAATGTGGGGACGATTTCTAATATTTGGTCAAATGATGGCAGGAATATTGGGAGTAATACTCATAATTCAAATAGTACGAGTAATTTTGACGCAAATGTTGGCTTGCTTTGATATTTACAAACGTGAGAGAAAGGTTAACTGGAAAATGGCAATGGGATTTTTACCGTTCTTAGCGAAAACTATGGTCCTCCATGGACATTCAAAGGATATTCACAGAATCAAGAAACTAATGGAAATTCTATCAAAAATGAAAGGAACCGATGAGGAAGTCGGACGAAAATTCAAATTATTGATGAAAATGGAAACAGAGAAAAATCAAGCCAAAGAGAGAAAACGAGGCGGATGGAAAAGATGGATAAATGACAAACTAAACAATAACGATGAAGACAGCAATGATGATGACGATAATCAAGGAGGTAGAGTAACTATGAATAAAAGTACCGCACCACTTTGGGAAATTGGAAATCGAGGTCAATGGGAAAACAAAAATATACCATCAGTAACTTATGAAAAGCTCACAAAACCAGGAACCATAAAAGAGAGACCGCGGATGGGTACAAGAATGATACCAAACGTATATCCAGTAGTATTCGAACCGAATTGGAGAGACATCGAACCAGTAATGAATCGAAGAGCGCAAGATGAAGATAATGAAGTCGAAACGAGAACAATTGCAGTCTTAGTAACTCCTGCTGGACCTACGTTAACAATCATGATAGAAGTGAATGGAATCGAAATGAAAGCAATGGTCGACACAGGCGCAAACATTTCAGCAATCAATATGAATATGCTACCAAGCAGATTATGGCCGTGTATCGAGGAAACAACAGTGGATGTAATAACATGTAGCCAAGAGTCAATCGACGTAGTTGGAAAAGTGTGGTCACAGATTGAATATAAAGATGTAAAAATATCAACCTATCTGGCGGTAATCAGAAAACTTAATGCACCATGCATAATTGGCACCGACATAATGCCTGACTTACTAAAAGAGATAGTAATCGATTTAGGAACAATGAAATTAAAAGATAAAACTGGACAGATATGTACCATGAGATCCGAAGTTAGATGTCCGGAGAAAATAACCATACCTGGGAGAACTCAAATGATTTGTTATGTCAAAGTCAATGAGGAAGTGAAAGGAGAAATGATATTCGAACCGAATCAGAAATTCGAGGAACGCAAAGAGTTACCTTTGGCAAGAGAAATTGTAAATATAAATAACGACAACGAAATTCCGATTAATGTGACTAATTTTGATGAAGAGGATAAAGTAATCTATGAAAACGAAAGATTAGGAAAACTAACACCAATGATGGAAATTGAATTACCAGAGTTAAAAGGCGATCAGACCGATGAAAAAGAGATGTGGACAATTGATAGTGAGTTGTTAAATGAAAATGAAAAAGAGAAATTGGAAACACTATTAATCGAGTTTAAAGATATTTTTGCAGCATCCGATTTAGATTTGGGTACAAGTGATGTAACTCAACACGTTATTCCATTGACAGACGACACACCAATTACACTGAGGCCGTATAGACTGGCAGAAGCTCAAAAATCCGTAGCAGAAAAGGAAGTGCAAAAGATGTTAGATGCTGGAGTAATAGAACCGAGTTGTTCACCCTGGCAATTCCCTGTGGTAATGGTGAAAAAAAAAGACGGTACGCAACGATTTTGTATTGACTATAGACGATTAAACGCAGTCACGAAAAGAGATACTTATCCATTACCAGATATTAATGAAATGTTACAAATGTTGCATGGAGCAGCATACTTTACATCACTAGATTTGAAAAGTGGATACTGGCAAATCAAAGTAAAAGAGGAAGATCGAGAGAAAACAGCGTTTACAATCGGAAAAGACCTATACCAGTTTTAAAAAGATGCCATTCGGACTAACAAATGCACGCCGCATCATTCCAGAGATGCATGAATTTCGTAACGCATGGAATAAAACAAATGTATGGTGTACATTGATGATTTACTAATATATTCAGACACATTCGAACAGCATTTAAAAGATATCAGAAAATGTATTTGTCAGATTACGGCAATGGAAGTTAAAACTGAAGCCTTCAAAATGTGATTGGCCAAAGAGAAAGTTACATTTTTAGGCCATATCGTATCAGCTAAAGGCAAACAACCTGATCCAAGGAATATAGAGAAAATAAAAGATTGCCCAATACCAAAAACAGTAACACAAGTTCAAGAATTTTTAGGCTTATGTGGATACTATCGTAAATTCATTAAAAATTATGCAGGGATTGCAAAACCAATCCAAGAATTAGTGAAAAAGGATACATCTTTTGTATGGGAAAACGAGCAGCAAGTTGCATTTGAAACGTTGAGAGATAAACTAATATCATCTCCAATATTGATTCATCCAAACTTTAATAAACCATTTCTATTAGCAACAGATGCAAGTGGTTATGCAGCCGGAGCAGTATTAGGCCAATGGGACGAGGAAAACCGAGAAAGAGCAATCGGATATTATAGTAGAACGTTCAAAAAGCACGAAAGGAATTATTCAGTTACGGAAAGAGAAGCCTTGGCAATAATTTTAGCGATCAAACATTTTAAATACTTGCTATGGGGACACGAAATAATAATTACAACTGATCACCAACCTTTGGTATGGCTAGGCCAGCACAAAGAAGCATCAAGCCGATTAATGAGATGGGCAATGCAACTTCAAGAGTATTCACCGTATATAAAATTCAAAGCCGGAAAAGCTAATGCAAATGCAGATTGTATGTCGAGATTTGTGTTCGAGGAATTAATGGATAATGACGTAAGACGTATTTGTATGATAATTGCAGAAGACATTGATTTTACTCAACTGAAACAAGAGCAACGGGAAGATAGTGAGTTAAAGTTAATAATCGAATATTTAGATACAAACGATATGAAAATCTTCGAAAAATCAAACCACTTGAAAGAGCATATGGAGAAAAACCGACACAGATATACGATCGAAAAGGAATGGTTGATGGTAATGGACGGAGACAAAAGATTGATGTGCTTACCAGAAAGTAGACGAAAGAGATTTTGATACAATATCATGATGGAAATTGGGCGACATATGTCAGCCAAGAAGACGGAAGCCAGACTGAAACAAAAATACTATTGGCCAAATATGACAGACGACGTGAAAGACTGGATAAAAAATTGTTTAATATGTGCCACTCGAAAGAGCACAGGAAATAAGATGAAAGCACCACTAAAACCGATGCCAATACCACCAGAACCAATGACAATGATAGCAATGGACGTAGTAGGTCCACTACGAGAATCGGATAAAGGAAATGTGTATATATTAGTAATAACTGATTACTTAACAAAATTCCAGAAGCATTTGCAATGCCGGATCAGAAAGCAAAAACGATTGCCAAAATCTTAGTAGAGGAAATATGTTGTCGATATGGTACACCAAAGCAAATTTTAACCGATCAAGGAACAAATTTTATGAGTGAGATACTAAGCGAAGTGACAAATTACTTCCGAATCGCTAAACTGAGAACCTCACCATATCATCCACAAACAAACGGACAAACCGAAAGATTCAACGGGATATTAATCGAAATGATCTCAAATTATGTGAGCAAGCACCAGAGAGATTGGGATGAATATATAAATTTATGTTTAATTGGCCTACCGAATGTCAATTCATTCAGCAACAAAGATGAGTCCGTTCAAACTTATGTATGGAAGAGAGTGCAATATGCCAATGGATTTAGAATACCAACCACCAGTCTCACAATACATGGAAATTGATGATTATGTTACTAAATTTAAAGAAAGAATGCAAGAAATATGGAAAACTGCCGGAATGAATATTCGTTTTAACCAAGAAAGTTATAAAGAGTTACACGACAAACAGAGAAACGTGCAAGAACATCAATTTAAAACCGGAGATTGGTCATAATCGAAACACCAGAAATCATACCAGAACTGCAAAAAAAGTTGCGCAGAACAGGGAAAGGCCCCTATGAAATCATCTATACTAATAAAATAATGTAAGAGTAAAATTAGTTAATAATCCGCTAGTAAGACCAATCTATGTAAATGTAAATCGATGCAAAGCTGTAGCGAAAACAGCAACAGTTAAACCAGAAACAAGGAAAATTATGACGAGATCGCAAACAAGGCAAATATGTATGCTGAGACAAGTAATAAACGAAGAATGGGATCTTACCCCAAAAACTAAAGCCGACGATGTAAAAATGGAACATGTCGCAAAAATGAATCTAATCGTAGAAATAACCAAAGAAATAATGCCAGAATGGACAAAAGATAGAAGCTTTCTCGAGATATTGGGTGGAATTACATCAATGATGAGAAATTATGCCAAAGAAAAGTTAGATCAAGCAGAAATGACTACAATTATGGAGAGAATGCCGGTATTATCTACTTGCACAGATTCAGATGGCAACGTACCATTACATCACAGTTTATTAGCCGAAAATGAAGTACGATCACTAGAAATAATTAAATCAATGGAAAAATGCGGACAACACACGAATCTGAAAAATTCAAGAGGTTCAAACACCGTTAATGATTGCAGCAGCAGCCGATGCAACTACAGAAGTGCTAAGAGAATTAATGAGAACAGGTTCGGCATTGAACGAAAAAGATAACAAAGGATGGACAGTCCTTACGTATGCCGCGAAGTCAAGGAAAGCTATGGCGATGGAATTTATAATGGTCAATGCAACAAAAGAGGATTAAATGTATTGTGGCCAAATAGATATGTAATGGAGGATGCAATAATTAGAGGTCACGATCAAGCAGCAGCCTCATTAGTAAATGGACAACAGGACGTTGTAAAACCAAAATATTAAATGTAAATGAATTCGAGGAGCATGAGAATATATTTTTACAAAAAGCCATCAAAACTAATCGTAATTTACCAAAAACCATAAAAGCACTTCTAAAAAGAAAAGAGATAAAATTCACCGACAATGAAAACGAATCAGAAAGAATTGGATCGGGAAAAGAAGAATTAGAAACTCAAGTTCGAAATTGGCAAAGAAAACAAGAAAATTCATTCGGATGGAAAGTCGAACTAGAAGAGGTTGAGGAAGACAAAAAAGATATTATCGAAAAATATGACGAAATTATCAGATTAATAAATGTCGAGGACGACATTTCCAAGAACACCCCGGATGATGGAAATAACGATGAAAATGATAAAGATGACAAAGATGATCAAGGAGACACCAAAGATAACGAGAAGCAAGATCCAGAATTATCCAGCGAGAAAGAACCACAATCAGATTCTAATGAAACTGAGAAGCAGAAACCAACCGAAATTATAAAAGATGAAAAACAGACGGTAAAACTACAAAAGAATCAAAATCGACAGACCTACTACAAAGATTATTAATATTAATTACGTCAATTAATTTAACGGAAACAAAAGAATTCCCTAATGAGAAATTGGAAATGGCCATTGAAGTTAAAGAAACTCAAATAATAATTACGAATACGGGAAAACGACAAATTAATATGATCTGTATTACCTCAGAACGGATAACCTACCATTGTGAAACATGGAATTTGAAACAGAATCAAACTTACGTATTCAAGGATACAACCAGAAATTCAACATACAAAATCTGTGTAATGGGCATAAAGAGCTACAAATGTGAAATAAGAAAGAATGGAGAAAACGTGATCAACACAACTCCTGCAACGCAACAGAAACACAAATTAAAAATTCAAGTGGAAACAAGTGTGGATGCAATAAAAATAACGAATATAGGAAACGAGCAAATCCACCAAATTTGTATTGATAATGAAAAGGAATGTAGAAAAGTGAGACTAAACAAAAACCAACAATATCAATGGGATGATTTAGCTGAAAATATGAATTATCTAATTTGTGTAGAAAACGTAAACGGCATGATATGTGAACCAACCAAAACATTGAACAGAGCAAATATACCAAAAATAATCAAAACTGTTGCAAAACCAGACTGGAGTATTAAAGGAAGCGTCAAAAGAGAAATCGAAGCGTTTATCCTGAAAATGATGAACAATAAAAGAAGGAATATGTATTCGTCTAACAGAAAACTCGGGAATTAGTTGCAACTTCACTACTATGGACAACGATGATCAATTTACCATTCAGGAAAGAGAACAAGCATCATGCGAAATAAAAGATAATATTTGTAGAGATATTATGGCAGTAACAAAAGGAGTACGATTTCAAGTTATACCAGGAATCAATCATGTACTTATGAACAGTAACGGTGATAGAGGAGTAGATCAAATATGCATGAGAAATATTGAAACTACATGCGTATCAATGCGATTAAAGAAGAAACAACCATATTTATGGGGTAATCTAGTAGAAAATTCAATGCACGTGATATGTGCAGGGAATAAAGAAAATGTGGTATGTGTAGCAGTGAAAACGCTTAAAGGAAAAGGAAACCCCAGAAATCAAACCAACTCGACCAGAAAATCCAGAGAAACTACTATCAAAGGCTCAGAAAGCTATATCCAGAAAGCAGAAGCACAAACAGGACAAGATCTCAACTTGTCTAGAATAAGAGATTCCAGAAAAGAGGTACTAATAATGGTAGTGCCAGATCAGGAAAAATATGATGTAATTATGATTCGAAGTCTATTCGGAGGACGAATCACTAAAGTATGCATTAGAGATGAAAGAGAAGAGAAGAGTCGGAAAGCTAAAACCGAATGCCGGAAAATACGGGATGAAATGTATCTACAACACCAATGTTAACAAGAGAGAAAGATGGAATCTATCGAGTATGCGTGTATAAAGAAAAGCGAAACCGACCAATATGTCAAATAGTGACTAGGTATAAACAATCAATAATATTACCGGAACACCTAACCAGAAATAAAACGAGAAACAACAACAATTGAAACGGCAACAAATCGAGCAAAGATGAACATTAACGGAAATGACGGACATATTTCAATGGAGGAAGCCCACCAACTCCGCAAAGCATTCAGAAAAGCTCAGATCAGAACTGAAACCACAACTATAACGGAATCAACGAAATCAGCGAAAACAGACGAAGCAAAAATCGCAATCAAAATGATATGGATAACTTTAACGGTAGTAAAGCATCATAATGACACTAATATTAATTCAGCAGTGGAAAGTCATTAAAAAATGCAAACCAAAACCAAGAAAACGAAGAAAATGGCCAGTGGTAGAAAAATTTGAATATGATATCACGTTAGAACGTTCAGAGACCGGAAGAAACAATGAATATGACGAAGTAGCCAGTCAAAGCCAATATTCAAGTGGATTGTGGATGAAAGAGTTACCCATAATAGAAGCCTCACAAGGATGGCCTAGTGAAATTGATGTATATAAACTTACTAATGAGAGATATGGGGGGCATACGACAATTGCGTATAAGACCCCAAGAAACGTTTGTGTAATGAGAGGATGAGACCGTGTAAATAGTGTATATTATATAAAAGTAGTATTGTATGTAAAATAATGAGATAAAAGTATATATTGTATATTGTGAAGACGAAAAAATGAACCTTGATGTATAAAGCTTAAAAAGTTGAAATCAATATTATCTTAATTGAAATCTTCAGAAATGGATCTATCTAGAGGAAACCACCGACGTCAAGCCGAAGTACGACCATTCGTCGAAACCATTATGAGAACAGCGCAACCGCAACCAGAATTTCCACCCCCAATTACAACCAAATTCAAGCAGCAGCCCAAATGAAACATCAGCAGAACCCTTATGGAGAGATCAGTGCGACTTTTTAGCGCGCGTAGCAAACCTGTCCAGGGAACAATGGACACAATCCCTAACAATGTTAACCGAGATCACAAATCGAAGTATGATATATGTAACCATAATTGAACAACAGCAACAAAGAATTGCGGAATTAGAGACGCAACGAGATCTAGTCACCAGACAAAGTCAATGGCAAGCGTTAGAAATAAGGAGATTGAGAAGAGAACAAACAAATGAAATTCTAGCGTGGTACGATCGAATGGAAAATCCTCCTGTGCTTGAGGAAGAGTATGAGTCTATAGAAAGTAGCCCTTAGAGGACCATAAAAACCTTGTATATAAATTGTAAATTGTATGTGAATGGTACCTATTGTAAAAACTATAATTATTATATCGCCAGAAAATAAACCCAATAAAAAACTATAAACATATCGATGTATAGAAGTAGAATTATTATATCATAGAGTAGAATCGTGTGCGATAATCAATGTTAAATTAACTAATTTAGAAAATGAATAATCGAAATGAAACCAATAACAAAGCCAGTCAAACAAACTCAGATGAACGACAAGCCGAGATTGAAAAGCAATATCGCCAACTAGGGGCAGAAAAGATGGCAATAAAGATCTACGAAATATTGTTCAAAGCCAAGGAAGAGGAGATGAATAGAAAAACTCTAGAAATAGAAATGAAAAGCCTAGGACTAGAAGCCAGAGAAACAGAACTTGAAGTAAAAAGCCTAGAACTCGAAGTTAAAGAAGCAACTCTAAAAAAGCACAGACAAATAGACCAAGAAACCTTTGAACAAGAAATCGCAGCAGCCAAATCAAGGGAAGAAAAGTTGGAGCAAGAAATTTATGACCTGAAGGATTATATCTGCGGGCTAGAAGCAAGACGTCGCCAGTTAGCCGTATTACTACAAGAGAAGCAGGACCGAGTGGAACAATTAGAAACACAGAACCACTGGATCCGAGAAAATCAACAACAATTGCTCGACGAGTGGAAGCAAGAAAAAGAAATGCTGACGACAAGTTACAATAGAATTCGTGATGTAAGCCTACAAGAACAACGCAGATCAATGCAGCTAGAGAGACAAGCAAGGCAGTGGAAAACAAAGCTCAAACAGCAAGAAGCACATGATGAAAAGTTTTACAAGCAGGAATGGGATAGCGAAAGAGATCGCTGTCAAGCCATTACCGAAAAATGGGAAAAATGCAAGTTGGAACTTAGTAAAGCAAGAGGTCAAAGGCTAAAGACTAAAGTGCCGGAACCCGTGGAAGAACAACAAAAGAAAGTGCTAGAACACATAAAGGCACAGGCGAGAAACTGGAAGCGTAAGTACGAGCAAGAATTCGTCCAAAAGCACAAATTGAGATTTCAAGTCGAAAAACAAGAGATAGAAGCTGAACGATTTTACGAAGAGGAGCATATGGATGTGAGGCGACGTTGGTTAGCAGACAAAGAAATGGCAAAGAGAAACCGGTTAAAATTAGAACATAAGGTTCAATGTGTATGCCACCAAGCCCGTTGCTGGAAAGCCAAATTTCAAAAGGCACATGAAGAGATAGTAGTAAGAAAAGAAATGTTAACAGAATGTGAAAATAAGATAGAAAATCTATTGGAAAATTCAAATTATTTGGCACGTTTGTTGGCTGATGAAGTGGAAATATCAGCAGAGCTATGGACGGAAGTAATGCAATTGAGAAGTAAACCGCCAATGATACTGCTGCCAGTAATTCCAGTACCGCCAACGGAAAACAGTGGAGGTTTCGCCAGCCAAGACGAAACCTGGGTGTAATTAATTGAGAGTTCAAAGTGTAAAAAGTGTATAAAACGTATATTTAAAAAAAAAAAAAAAAAAAAAAAAAAAACAAAGAGAATATGTATAAAGATTTAAAAAATTTTTTGATGACCTTTAGAAGTTTTGGAATCCACATATGAATTGCCACTTATTTGGGAAAAGTTACAGAAGATGAATATCGAATACTTTCTTCCTGCAACGAGTGCGTCTTATTATCAAACAGTGTGTTACATTGACAGAGTTTTCCACTATGTTATCGTGTTACCGTAATAAATAGAAATTTCGTCATATTCTGGAACTATAAAACCGTTTTGCGAAACTGATAAAACTTTGAATTAAAATAAAATTTTATGAATACTTATATCGATTGAAACCGAATACTTAACCCAAAAATATTATAGAGATGAATTACTGGAACCCACGAGGAAGATACAACAACAAAACGAAAAGTATAAACCCACCAGCAATCCTATCGAAACCCCAAGGAGATCCTCAACCTCTAAATGAAAACCCTCTAGACTTCTACAGAAGAAAATGGAAGCAAGAGCAAGAAAAATTATGTCACCAACTCAAACAACAAGAGGCGGAAATAAAATCGATTGCAATATCAGAATAATAAAAATCAGAAGCAATTGAGAATACTAAGAAAAGAACTCACAGAAACGAAAACGAGCCTCAGAGGTGAGCAATTCAAAAACGATGAAATTAAAAGACAGTCAATCCTACGAACAGTAAATGAAATACTGGAGGATTACTGGAAAAATGAATCCTATCGACTGAAAGAACTGACCCAAGTCAATCAAGAGTATCTCACAAAGCTGGAAAATAAAAACGAGAAGAACCACGAGAAAAAACGATCCCTGAGGAGAGAAATCCGAAAGTTAACGAAAATTATCAAACGACAAGACCAAAAACTAACCAACAAACCAATGGAGAATCAACCATCAGAGAAACATCCGGTTGAAGAGAGAAAAAATACTAGAACTCCAAAGAAAGAACAAAATCAAAGAAAACCCCCAACAATCAGCAGAGATCGAAAGCTTACAAACCCTATTGACCGTCACCTATCAAAGAAAAGAAGAGTTAACAAGAATCCTTCGATCAATAATGGGCCATGAGGTAAAAGTTGAACCAGGAGTCGATGCCGAATGGTCCGAAGCGGAGGTAAACCCAAAACCGAATCCTCAACAATAAAGCCAGTTGATTGTCCCAATATAATGTCCCAGCTTGACAGTAAAACTCAAAATCATAATACCTACAACCCTACAATCAAATCCAATAATCGAATCTCTTCAATCTTTCGTTCGTCAAAAAATCTCAAATTCAATAATACCTAAAACCCTACAATCCAACCCAATAATCGAATCTCTCAAATCTCTCGTTCGTCAGAACACAATCCCATAAATCTAAAGCCTAATCTTCCTCGTCAGTACAATTCAATCTGATAAAACCGACCTAGATGATTCAACCTTCGAAACCCAATCCAATCCAAATCAATCCCACTACGAGCAGAAAGACGATAATGATCATCAAATTAGACTATTCAATGATATTTGTGATCCTATGATTTTGATTATGAGACTATTCTAATGATACTTTTAATTTTGTGCATGCTATTATGAATCAATTTTATGTATATGTACAAGTCACGACTGTAATCGTGCATAGTGTAAAGTTTTCTTCTTATCCTTCAATATCTTGATTATGTAATTGCGGGTCGCAATTTTAACTGGCCCCGGAGTGTTTTATGTTGGGCAAAAACTGATAAAAACCCTTTTCTCTTACTTTTGTTTAGCCAGCACGATAACGCCTGTGTGGTTTTGAGCAGAAAATTTAAAATTACTTAAAAACGGAAATTTAAGGAAAAATAAAATAAATAAAAATTTAATAAAAATTCTGAGATATAAAAATGTAAAAATTTAAATTTAAATCAAAAAGAATAAAAATTTTATTAAAATTTGGAATATTCGAGAATTCCTTGTTTTACTGCATCAAAACACACACACCAACAATCACGATATATAAGGCGAAGCTGGCTGAACAAAAAACACTCCTCTTTATTACTCTCTATTTTACACTAAATCAATCAACTCTATTTACTCTCTATTTTACTACTGAAACTATTACTCGTATTATTTATCCTCAATTGAAAAAAGTAATTTTAATTTATTTTTGTCTAATATGATTTTAGTCATGATGATTTTTGTTTTTAAATTTGTTTTATTTATTCTTATGGAAAAGCTCGCAAGAAACGTCTTTTCATGATCGAGGAATTCGACCGTGTTGTTGAACCTCCATCATCAAAGGATTTGTTCTCGAGACAAAATAATCTAATTTTCGACAACAATAACCGATCTATGACTTACAATAGATTTACATGCATCAAGATAGTAAAATGAAATTATTTTTTTTCGATACCCCGGATCGAACCGGTCGTTAGTGGGGGAAGCCGCGGTGCCGGTAGTAACCAGGCCTGCTCAGTATTCTCCCTTCCTAAATCCTATCGCCCGACCCTCGAAAGAGCTGAGTCGAGGTCCTGGAAAGGCTAAATATAAAGTGATAACACAAAAAAGGAAAGATATACCGACTAGTTTATAGAAGAGTCAGAAAGAATACAATATATATTTTATAAACAACAATATTAATTTTAGCACCAATGTATGACACAACTCACTAAAATTCGCGACTAACCACATTAGGAAGTCAAATCGACTACAATTCGCATTTTCGTATTCAATCTACATGCCAAATCGACGGTGGAATGATACCCAAAGACTTTACAGTATCGCAGTACTTAAATCTAAACTCTTCGTTCAGTCGTGGAATTAAATCCACGACTCCATAACCCTAAAACAACTACTGAAGTGACTATTATATTTGTAAATTTATTTATTAATACTAAACAATTCATTATTAATTTTATCATTTTTATTAAATGTCTTTACTGTTAAAATTATTATTTTCTTTCTGAGATTATGATTATTATCCATATTCATATCGTGAATTTTTGTTATTTATTTTGATTATTATTTCGAGTTTTTCATTATTTTAACATTTTTAATATTGACCCTAAACGATTATTAATATTGTCAACCTCATTATAAGCAATATGAGCACCATTCTATTATTACCGAAAATTCTATATAGCATCATGAATATTACTTCATTCATAATCCTGATGTTATTAATATTAATTTTATCACTATTAACCTTAATTTTCACATTAATATTTTTGTTAATATCAGTATTGCTATTATTGAAATATTTTTATTATTAATTATTATTAAAATATTATTATTATTAATTATTATTTAAATATTATTATTATTATTATTATTAAAATATTATTACTATTATTATTAATATTATTAGTATAGTATTGTTATAACTATATAGTATCATTAATATCATTACTTAATATCATTGCGGATAAACCAGTATCCCCAGAGCGAATCGGATATTATTATTATTATTATTATTATTATTATTATTATTGTTAAAAATTTATTATTATTATTATTATTATTATTATTATTATTATTATTATTAAAAATATTAAACTATATAACACTATTAATCCTAATACCCCGCCAATACTTCCCCATCGGTTAATACCACGACCATCGTCCCTAATATGGTATCACAATCATTATTAATATTATTATTATTATTAGCATTATTATTATTAATATTATTATTATTACTACTATTATCACTAATATTCTCTGTACTATTATAACTCTTACTGCGAATTATCATTACTACATTTCCAAAATAACTAGAAAATTGAAGCGAAATAAAGAATAACTTTTATTCACAAAAAATCAAGCAGAAAATTTACCAAATAAAATAACGGGAAAATTCTTCCGTGGATAAATTCCAATTTTCGGGTTTTCTGTCGCGGCTCATTCCTAGACGTTCTACAACCTCAATAATCAATAAAATTAACTTGAAGTGAAGATCGTACCTGAGAGAATGTCGGGGAGTTAATTTGGATCACCGCGGAGGTGTGGATCTCGATAGGGAACCTAAAATGAGTTAAAATAAAAATTAAAAATCATGTAAAAATTCTGACCTTGGAAATTTTCCGATTGTTGACTCGTTGCTATGGCAACGGGTGAAAAGCTAACAATAAAATGCTGGAATGTGGAAAAACAAACGGAGATTAAAATAAATTTTTTTATATTATTAGCATTAACTTTAATTATTATTTTACAATAAAATTTTTGTCAATTATTTTAGAGTAATTAAATTTAGAATTTCTAAATTTGAATTCAATAAAATCTTAATTTGGTAAATTAATTTTAAATGGAAAATATAAATTTCATAATATTATTGCAATATAATGAATTACATAACTACCCTTAGATCTCACAGGTATTGTCAATGCTATTGTTGCTAATACCTGTTATAATTAATTGATCAGGAGAAAACAGCAGAATCCGTTATAATATATAAGTAGAAAAGAGCATACCCATCTTTTCCCCATCCAGATGCCAAAATTAGTTCTTTGCCTTTATAAATGATCAGAATATATTAATACTTTGGATTGTTTGTTATGGATGGGTAAATATATCTAGAGTGGTTGAATATGGGGAAACAGAGTGATTTAATGATTAGATAAATTAGAGATTAGATAAGATAAGAAGGGGACAATTGAGTAAGAGCATGAAGTCTTCTATGACAGCTCATGGACCCGAGGGGGGGTTAGGGCATTAGCAGTTCTTGAGAAGGAGCTCACCTTTTGCTAACCTTCCACCCACTAGTTCACAGTACCAACGTCATTTATGACGGGTGACTAGCGGTTCAAATTCTTATGCAGGCGCTAGGTGGGGATGATAACCCTTAGGCAGTTCAAAACTATTTTAAGGACCCATCAGTGCCCAGCACTAGATAATCACATTAATTTCATTTTAGTCACGAACCTTAATGATTTCCTGAAATCAGAGACGACTGCTCTAAGAGTAGAGGCCAGCAACACGACATGCCAACTCCTTCAAGTATCACAGGAACTCCAGCATATCAAGGCTACTTGTTTCGAGCCGGCCAAGGTGAAAAAAATTTATCAACGGTTTGAAGATACACAGCGACTCTCTGAAGAACGCCATACAAGGCTCACATACACAGTGGTACAAATCAAAGCGCTAAAGACAGCCCTATCGGCCAGCCAAGAGTGGAACGCGGTTACGTACTCTCTATTGCTTGTACCGGCTCAGTTGACCTACAAGGACACCTGAAAGATGGTGTCTGGAGCAGAATCGGCTCGCAAACGACCTAAGCCGGGAAAAGCCGAGAGAGCCCACAATATATTTCTTCGAGCCAATCAAGAAATGGAATTTTGACATTTAAATTATCTTTGTGATTTTAATATATGTTATGTATAATTAAAATATTCCTTGTCGATACTAGTAAAGAATATATGAGATAAGTATCGTTTTTCAAGCCATGTATACGATCTATCACATTCAGGGAGGTGGACTGAAGTAAGAGATCGAGCAGTAGCGTTCTATCGATGACTCGTTTTTTTGGTGTAAATGATTTTGAATTTATAGAAACCACTCCCGATAGTTTTACAAGTGAAATTTTAACCCTACAAAAAGAACTTCATGCAATACTTCATAAAAATGAATCACCAGCAATAGCAACTGGGCATGAATTTACTTTCTTCAAAAACACAGGTCAACGCACAGAAAATCTAGAAGTTTTTTGAGGCGATATTTTAACAATTAAACCAGAAGCGTAACTATGATATTTTGCGGCCGGCGATGAACTATAAAATTAGCGCCCCAGCTAACTCCCCGTTTAATCACGTTTTTTTATTACATTAAATAAGGAAAACAATTAAAATTTTAATAAAACATTTTATTTAAAGCAAATTTATAGTCCCACTAAGTCACTATCGTAGACTGCTTTACATACTCTACAAAAGATTTATTTTTCTTGATTTCACTTTACCAAAATTGTCAATTACGCAATCAAAATCTGTTTTTTCGAATGTTTCTCTTTCAACGCTAAGAAGTACAAGATCGCTGAGACTAACCTGTCCAATTGATGCACGCAAATGCGACAAAATAAGTTTCAATTTGCTGAACGACCGCTCACAGCTTACAATTAAAATTGCTAATAAAATTTGCAGTGAAATTCGCAGATTCGGAAATATGTCTTTCCACAAAACAGAATCAAACCAAGAACATCCAACGGAGTTTCTGGAAGAACTTCATTCCGGTTACTGATCAGCATTCTGCGATCTTCAATTTCTGTGAAAAGTTCATGGTCATTGATGTCCATGTCGTAGAAATTTTCAAAATATTTGCAATTTAGGCGAATTGCATTGACATATGTGTCTGATAGAAGAGTCTTAACATCCAGCAGAAACCCAAATTTTGTGTTCAAGTCTTTTAGTCGTAAAAACATGTTGGCATCTCCTGTTGAAGTCGATCAAACACACGCTTCAAAAAGCGCACAATTTCTTCTTCTGATGAAAGTCTTGCATCTCTTGCCAGTTTTCCAGGCATTTTTCGATGTCGTTTAATTCTCCCGTCCATCTTAATCCCCCAGGCTGTACATTTTGTTTCGGCGTTTTCTACAGCAACGTGGCTCAAATCATTACGAAGCCTGACAAATTATTGCTCCAAAGATTTAATATCAGTTGCTGCTTCCTTGAAATTTACAGTAGGATCCCGTAAGCACTTCTGTACACTATCGATTTTTCCAAGAATGATATTCCAGAAATGTAATAAAATTATGAAGTTAAAATTCAATACGCACGTCTGTAACTTTTCTGCGCACCACTTCTGGTTTCAGGCGTCATAGTTTAATCATCCGATAATTTTTCTACCAGCCCTTCTAGTTCATCCAGTCCTTCATAGATAGCTTTAACAGCTTCTGATCGTGCACCCCAGCGTGTTTCAAACTCCCGCTTTACTGTGATAGGTACAGGTTTTTTTAACTCTTCCCAACGAATTGTTGAAAGAGAGAAAATGAATATATCTGTGGGTGGCAGACGTATCAGATGGCACATCTGCTGAGCCACTGCAGCGATCTTGTGACCAATTTATTTCCTTGTTTACTTATTATAATGTAACGTTGTAAGCATCATTTTGGTGACCGGGGACAAATGTAACCCCCTGCCCCTACCTACGCCTCTGAATTAAAACAACATCTACGGATGTTGAAAGAATATTTTCAATATGTGCCAACTTCTGTACAAAAATAGGATCATGCCTTTCAGATAAATCATTATCAGCGCTTATGAAATATTACTATAAAAAGTAAAATGTATATTGAACTTTAAAGCATTCAATAAAATCATACTTAAGAAAAATTTTGATTTTTTAAAAAAAATAAAATGTATTCAAAAAATTCGTCTTATTTTTCAAACTATATGGTTACCGTAGGAGACTTCGCTGCTTAAGCTCAAAGTTACAGCTAGCTTCCTGCGACCAGCATTACATTTTGACCTTAAGCGAGGGCAATCTCACATGATGACGACGGACTAGGAATAAAGGTTCCCTACTGGTTCACTATCCCAAGTTCGTCTATAGTTGGTGTTGGGATAAAAAGGGAATAGATTATGTACTATTCTCTTTTATTTTTCTTCTCCAAACCATTCACTCTAAAGCTCACCTCTCTTTCTGTATACTCTCCATTCTCTTTATCATACACCTTTACTTAAACCTTCATTAAAAATCAAAACAGCTGTTTTTTAAGAACCCCTATCTGAAGAGCCTTTATTATCAAATCTATGTGAAAAAATTCTTTTTTTCCTTAACGGTGCAACTATATTCACGTTAGATATCACTTAGATTGACATTTTATAATGAATAAAAAAGTGATGATTATTCAATTAATTTTATTACACTAGAAGAAACATAATTGAACAGACAGCTGTAAAATTACAAAAAATATTCAATAGACTTGACAAAATAACAAATAAATCCATGCATTAAATCCATGCACGATATCATAGAGAACACAACAAAATGAGAAAAAATATTTATCTTTTTCAATGAATTAATAAATGGAATTTTAATTTTTGCAAAAGATAATCAGACAGAAAGGATAATGCAGAATAATATTTTTACATATAAACGGAAAAGAGGAATAAAAAAAGATATGTGATGAAATGCAAATAGATGATGAAGGAGATACCCTGGAGTTGCCATCACTCATTAATGTTTAAATACATCTTTATTGTCTTTAATAAATACAAAATGATAAAAGTCTATTGTAAAATCGGTTGGCCTTGTCTAGAAATTGACTGACGGGGTTCAATTCTCAAAGAAGCTTGATAAGTTTTCTCTTCTTCTAAAAGTCTTGTGCGATCCAATAAATAATCTGTTACCTAAATAATTTTTTAAGAACGAATTGACTAAAATGTTGTATTATAGGGTTTCTCATTAATTAATGTTATTTTTTCAATAATAGCGTGAGAGAAGTCAGTTTTCCAGAACCGAAAATTATGAATAAATAGTAATGATACACACATAAAATTTTAAGCATTTTAATATGATTTATACATAACTCATCGATTAGAAATTCATATCACGATATCAGCATTCATATCAAAACAAAACTTAATTAAAAAATGAAATAAATATTTTGCCCACAGAAAGAATAAATTAATAAATAATGTATTTATAATTAAAGTTTAGTATCAGTTTCTTTATCGAAAGTAAATTAATTTATGCGCTGGAAAAAGTATTTACATGCTACATGTCAGCGACACGAACGCTGGACTTCTGGTTTATCAGTATTACACTCCAAGCGTTCGGTTACCGAAGCTATGTATACCTGGTAATTATCTATGTGCGTTTGTGCAAACAGCTATCTTTGAAAACTATGAACAATGTTAAATATTCGCGGTCCGGTGTCATTATTACTATTTTTATAGTCGTTTCTAGGAAACCATTCGTTCAATTTAAATATAAATTTTAATTATCATTGCGCGTTAAAAAGAAGATAAGCCTTAATAATATGGATTAATATAGTATAGAAACTTGTTTATATCTTATTTATAGAACCCCAATTAAGTAATCGTAGCTTCAGATTAAAAACAAATTTCGGTATTATTTATCGATTATTTGAAATTTGGATTCATTCGACACCCGAAAAATGAAACGATTCATATGCGTCTTGTATGCGGAACGTTTGGAAATGACGCCACGATAATCAACACTCAAACTGGTCGTATGCACTGGTTTTACAAGAAAAAGCAAACGGCGAATGGATAGCTTCATTACAAAAATTAATAATGTTATCAATAGAATATACAATTCAAAATACTTCAGAAAAATTGACTTACAAAAGTCATACCCTCAAACTACCAGTTCGCGAAGACAATAAAAAGTACAATAACCACAACAATCGATGTATACGAATACAACAAAATGACTTGTCTAAAAAACGCAGCCGAGAAATTTTAAAGGTTCATGCATCAAATGCACCAATCAAAAAAAGATAGTAACGTATTTAACGAGATTTTAATTGCATAGCAAATAGAACCGAGCACGTACAAAACATTCAAGAAGTTCACAAAACACTCAACAATTACCACTTCAAAATTAATATTTAAAATGCAATTTCTAAAACATGAGGTCAAATTTCTAGGACACGTATTGAACGAAAACGGAAAAAGACCATTAGAAGATAAAATCAAACAATTTCCATCACCAAAATCAACAAGAAAGTTAAGAAGTTTCCTATGCATGATAAATTTCTACCACAAACATATAACAAAATGCAGCGAAAGCCTCACTCCACTAAACAAAGTTAAACGAAACGTGCAAATAAACTGCAACAAAGAATTAGAAATAGTTTTCAAAAAAAGCAAAAACAAACACAAGTTTATAAAACTATCCAGATCCAAATATTATCAACACAGATTGTTCAGGAATAGCTATAGAGGGAGAAAAATACCGACAAACCGATTGCATTCTTTTTAAAGAAAGTCAAAACACATCAAATTCGATACTTCTCTTTTGACAAAGAATTGCTAGCAGTGTATGACACAATAAAACATTCCCAGTACTTACTAGATGAGGAAGATCTCAAAATACTCACTGACCACAAACCATTAGTGCACGCAATAGAAATGAAAAAACCTTCACCGAGATAAATCAGAAATTAAAATTACATCTCACAATTTAATAGCGAAATAAAATAAGTATCAAGTGCAACAAACATTTGCCAGACACATTATCTCGAATTGAAACAGAAACCAACGCAATCAGCATAATTCCCATCGTAAACCAAGAGATATTCAAAAAACAAGAAACAACCATAAAAACTTCAAAAAAATAACTCACTAATTATAGAAGAGATCGACGAAATCTAGCATGATATATCAAATGAAAATAACAAAAATAATAGCGCCGGAATAATATAGAATCGAACTGATCAAAAAATTCCATAACACTCATTATCATACAAACTAATGAATACAAAAGTCATATGACCAAGCATGACAAAAGACATCAAATAACTTGCCAGAAAAACAAAATTTCCCCACAACAGAACCTTTTAAAACTACACACATAAACATGGTAAGTCCAATGCCACTCAACTACAAACAAAAATACTTACTCACAATAAATGACCAAAATACAAACTGGTTTAAGGCAATCCCAATCAAAGAAATCTCAGCGGCAGCAAGCTGTAGAAAACTAGAAAAAAACTGGTTAACGAGATACGGATGCCAAAAATAATTATTAGCGATCAAGGTAGACATTTCGGATCCGACTTATTCAAAGGATTGTGTTAAAAATACAAAAAGTCACAACTACGGCATACAATCCGCAATCAAATGGGAAATCCGAAAGACTACACAGATCACTCAAGCAACCCATACAAAAGCAAATGACCAACTGGTTCGAGAAACTACAAGAAATACTAATAGGACTAAGAAACAACCTTCAAACACAACTAATAAAAGCCATAGCCAATCAATATTTGGTCAAAACACAAACCTACTAAACTTAACTGAAAATTTTCAAAGTTTGAAAGAAAATCAAACAAACATATTTTATTTTGAAAACATCTTACTGATAAATCGAAAGTAGGTAATCAGAGGGACATACTCATAGACAGAAGTCACATATATAATATAATATGTTTTATATAATATTTTATAATAACTAATCTAATCAAATTACTTACATAAATAAGTAGTATATATTAATATAATTAATTTCATAAGTTTTGTCCTGTGAAACCACACAGATAGACAGTCACTTTTTATACGTATGATTAAAAACAATAAATCCACATTATTATGAGAATAGTGCAAAAATAATACAACTTTTACTGACTAGAGAAGGAAAATAAAGCTGATACTACTCTTAAATCAGTTCGTTCGTATTTAAACGTGACTGCCATATCTCGAGTATCGTACAAGTTTAACAGGTTAGAAAAATACAGTAAACTTACTTTCTTGCACATTTTCTAATTCAATAAACTTTAAAATATTTTACGTGAAAATTATTGATTATCTGAAAGTCAAAAATAAAAGTGTATTAACCCTGGGGTGCCTTTCAATTCGATATGGTGTTTGTTGATATTGCTGAATTTCTCGAATCGTATGGGCAATCTAATATGATAATTAGAAAATTGTTATGAAAATATATTTTCACCATTCTCATTTTGCAGAAGTTAATTAGCTTATTTTCACTGACGTTCAACGCTCCTTCTTCGATAAATGATAAATCTGTCAAATACATTCCTAGATATGGAATGCAAGGAGGATCACATCTAGAAATATTCAACGATTGAGTTAGACGATTTATTACCAAAATAATTTCAAATAAATTATCCAGTCAAGAAATTCTTATACTAGAGCTGTGGTTTTCAAACGTTGTTGACTCACGGAACTCTTTGTCGATGAACCCCTATCTACTGTTCAAAAAATATATTAAAATAATATTCAAAGTAAATAGTGTTGGTTATGATTAGTCCGTGTAGAGCATGGATTCCCAAAGTGGGCGATGAAAGTTTGTAGTAGCCTGTTAATAGACAATTTCAAGTGGAATTTGGGTAGGTTGCAACTCTTAGAAGGAATTATATACAAATATACCGATGAATTCCCAACAGGGTTTAGATGTTTTTAAACTCTTTGATATAAGTTCATAAGTGTACTTCCTATGTATATTTCTTTGCATATATTGCACGTGATGCATGTGATATATATGAATAAAAGTTAATTTAATTATGAGATTGTCGAAATATTTAAATGAATTTGTGTTGAGTTAATTATTTATTTTGACACTTAAGTTTCATTATTACTATTTAAATATAACATGGCGTTACGAGCAGGATGCTAATCGGATTTGATTTTAATGGAGAAAATTTCAAATCTCGGAAATATGAAAAAAATGGCTGATAAATATAGAAGAACATTTGCAGAAGATAAGTAAAATCATTGATCTGGAGCCAACATTAAAATATCTAAAATTTGATTTTTTAGAAGTTCATTCAATGAGAAAATACTCAGCGAAATAGAATGCATTGAAAATGGAAATGTAAGGATTTTTATTTCAGCCGAGCCGTTGAAATATGCTCTAAAAAAGTAAGCAAAATTCAAAAAATTCGAAATTTAATGAATTTTGCTCAAAAAATTAGTGGATTTTGCTACTAAAGTAAAAGTCGAAGCAAACCAATTAAAAATTGAAGATAAGCATCAATTATTTTAAAAATTTTTATTAATAATCTTGCTTCAAAAAATATATCTGATGCATTGAAATATTTGAAACCAAAATATCTCGATGAAGCAGTTGCTGCAGTAATAGATGAAGACGATCAGGATGCAAGAAAATAAAATTTCTTCGGAAAACTTAAGAAAACTGAAACACCCAAAGAAATTAAGCAATTAATGGAACATTATTCTAAACTAGCCAATGATTACAAACGAAAATATGAATTTATAGTTGGAAAACCAGTCGATTCTAATCAAAACTGGCAAAATAAGCGATCAAACGAAGTTCGATGTTTTGAATGCACAAGGTAGGTCAAGTGAAAAGAAACTGTCAAGCTACCTCTGTACTAAAACTGGTCACATTCAAATATTTTGTCAAAACATTTTAAATAGTGAAGACAAACAGATTTCAAGCTTTAGAAGAAGTAATTAACGAAGACGAAGAATTTGAACAATTTGAAGATCAATAATCATCAACAGTTGAGGTTAATTCTATGGAAAAGACAATGATACAGAAAAGCAATAAACTATATTAGTAGATCAATATGTGGATCTTATTGAAGGGTCGACAGCGAAACCAAAACGTAAGATTTTTCAATGTTCATTCAATATTTCAGGGGGCCAGAGAAAAAGCCATTAACAAACCTATTATCAATGGGAAAGTAGAGAGAATTAATACTCGAATTATGTTTGACACGGGAGTTGATATAAACGTTGTGAGCAAAAGATTTTTACATAAGATTATGTAAACTCAACCAGGATTACCTGTTTTAAGAAGTCATGTACGAATAAGCTGTGCCAACGGAACTGAAATGTAAAGTCACGGTAATATTTTGTTACAAATACAAATATGTTTAGAAACTATTAACCAAATCTTTGAAATAATTAATGATATCTTCCAAAATATCTACATAGGATTACATTATATGAAACGAGATGGCATTGCTGTTAACCCTGTTAACGATTGCATTGCAATTAAAGATATAGAAATATCATAATTTAACACAGTTATTTATTAAATTCGTGTTTAAATAATAATAATAATAAATAATAATAATAATAATAATAATAATAATAATAACAATAATAATAATAATAATAATAATAATAATAATAATAATAATAATAATAATAATAAATAATAATAATAATAAATAATAACAATAATAATTAATCAAAGAAGGAAAGATTTAATAATTGAAAAACGCCAACTGTATATTTACTATATATATTCGACCCTTTATAAAACAATAAAATTTAAAATTATACCAAACACATCATATACACAATTCACATTCAATTATTTAAATACCTGAGCATTTTTAACTTTAATTATAGGATTTAAAGATTTTATCAACAGAGCCTCACAAATTATTCGTTCTTAATAATTACTCAAATTTTTGCAATTATCTTGAAATCAAACATACCTATTTTCTTACTAGTACATTTCCTAAAATGATCACTAATGTGAGTCAATCCATTCAGTCTATAATACTCAAAAACTGAATTATTTGGTTTCTTATTATTTTCTTAATATTTTTAATGTAGAAAATATATTAAAAAAAAAGAACTTTTGATACAATATTGAAAAAACATTAAAATTATGTATTCTAACACATTACGTCTAAAGGACAAAAACAGATCGTGCAAAAATAACCTGTGAAGGGCTTCTCTCATATTTTTGAATCTGCCATCTGATGATACAAGATTTTGAAGTTTTTCGATTGTAACTCTACTTTGCTTTGGCACCTTTTCCCATGTTCTCTTGAGCCGGTATACCGAACTATTCACAAATGCGGCACATATTTGTAACACTCCGTTGTAATTATGAATACAGCGACATATATCAGCAATAGCTGCCCATTTTTCAATGCAAGCAACTCTATCATTGATATCTATACGACTAACAATTTCGGATACAACTAGTCGACTAAGCTATTAATTTTTAGAAACTTAAATGCATTAATAAATACTTTGAATTTAATTGATATGGAAAAATATTAATATAATAATATAATTCAAATAAATGCAATATCCGTGTGCTAATTAATTGAAAAATTTTCAACATAAAATATTAATTTTTTAATGATTTAAATTGAAATAAATTTTTGACTCAGATTGTTTTTAGAAAACAATAAATAAAAATACTTGTTTAGAAAACCTATATTTTCACAATATTAAAATCTGATCATTGTCATCAATGGGTAGAATTGAAATTAAGACGACACGGATTTTAAATATATACAGCTTATTCAAATAAAGTAATTCATTATTTTTTTTAAAATTATGTAAAAATTATAAATATATAAAATATTAATTCCATTTTAAAAATTCAAAAATGTTATATAAATTTCAATTTTAAAGAAAGAATTGATTATTATTAAGTGGTTGCATATGAAATGCCCGATTTTTAGTATTATCTAAAACTTTTTTATTTGTTTAAATACATATATTTTTAATCAAAATAAGCTTTATTTGGGAAAATGACAAAGGACAAAACTTCTTATCAAATCCATATTTCAAGAACATTTAGAAAACCTCGATGTAAAAAGATGTAATATTTTCTAGAGATGAATAATTTTCAAAAGATGAATTGATCTAAAAATCCATTTGAAAACGCAATGGAATAAGACTAAATCATTATTACAAGAAAATTAAGGTAAAAAACTAAAATTTAATCAGTTTTCATGCTTAAACGTTTGCGCTTATTTAGCAGAGAAATTGAAACAAATCTATTGTTTGTATTTCACAATACATATTTCCATGAAGCTGAATTTTAAAGTCAATTAAAATCAAATTAAGAAAGACTCAATTCTGAACATGATTTGAGATGTGGTTTATTTATTTTGGTAGAAAAACGTCCAACTCTTGCTTCGTTGCTGAAATTTATATACTGTTTATACAACAAATTATATTAATAATTAATGTATTTTTTTATTTTAAATTTTAACTATTGTTATTCCATATATTTGGGAATCACGCGCAAATGTGCGAGAAGAAAACATTCATAATCATTGGAAAAACACGTATTGTTGAATAACATTTCTAATTGGACACTTTATTTATTGTAGATCTTCCTTTACCATCTATTAGTTTTATGTTTAATATCAGTAGTTAATATCTTTAAATAACATGAATTATTGTAATAATAGAAAATAAATTTGAGAAAAGCATAAATTATCACAATTTAAGTGTTAAAAAACTAAATGTATTTTGTATCATGATCTTTAGTTAATCTTGAATAATCAAATTCATTAAATTTGAACATTAAATAATGAAATTCGAGTATTATATATTATTATATAATGCAGCTGTTCGGACCAAGAGATTGCTAAACTCATTTGCTTCCAATTCCTCACCTATATGGGTCAAAATATTACTATTGTCTATTTAAACTTTTACTATACAACAAACTGCTCTATCTGATTTTTTTAAACATAAAAACTATTTGAATTTTAGTAGACATTAATTTATCATCTATTAAAGGATTCATATTTATACTGTCTAATAAATAAATGATAATTGATTGAAGAGAACATTTTAAAATCTAAATTCAAATAAACATACTTTTTTAGCAATTTTAATAATTTAAGATTTCAACTTCCTTTCCTTTTAGTTAGATTCGTAATTATGAAATGAAAAATTTACCAGAATTGAATTCAATTCTAATCTTGAAAATCAAACTTGATTTCAAACAATTCTTCAGATATTTAAACAACTATCCAAAAGCTAATTCCTTTTAACAGTTCATTAAAAAACCAAGTTCATTATAATAAATCCGAACTAATAAGTCTTAGCCATTTTAAGAATTTTTATGAATTACCATAATTTTCCCACTATATATAATTTTTATTATTATAAATCATAGTAAATATCCCTTTATAGTTAAAGATCAAGAACGAATTCAGGGATCTAGAATAAAATTTTATTTAAATAATTACATTTATAAATTTTATTAAAATATTATTTAAACATAACAAGCCAACTTACAACACATTATTTATTTTAAGAATATCTTAAAATTTTTTTAATAAAATACGTATTTATTTATAATCTAAAGAAATCACCTCATTAAATCTCGTGCTTACTAATAGCACATGGGGGGCTTTTTCAGCTTTATCAGCCTTCATCCATGTTTGGTTGAGTAATTCACTGAATAAATGATACAATAATTAATAAATGAATTAAATGAATTACGAGCTACGAATAGATCGAAATATCTGATGATCTAAATAAGTTAACTGTTCAGCTATATCTAATGCGGATAAGGTGTCAAAAGAGTCCCTGGATGGTATCTAAACAGGAAAAATAAATAAATATTAATTTGAAAATAATTTATAAACATGAATCGGTGTTAAAATGACATCCAAATCGATTTTCTTAAGGACCAATTGATCGTCCATCAATTGCCTCAGAAGTTGACCAGCAACCTTATGTTCGTTTGGAATAAGATTTTGATTGCATACTAAATCTTCTAAAAGACACTTCATCTCATTTTTTAACTCAGGATCTGAATCAAAGTCCTAAAGAGAATACAACATTTTTTAAAATTTTTATGTTTATTGACAAAATGATTTTCTTTTTGTACAATAGGGAAACTTTGAATCAGTAGGACCCACATGTATCCAAATCGTAAGCGAATTAATGGGCACAACAAAAACAATATATAGAGTAAACTCAGGTAACTCCGTGATATTAAGAAATAATTTTAATTTTTATACGGAAAATTAAAACATAGATTTGAGAAAATTATGTAAAATTGTAGATACAAAATTCGCTCTTAATATCTAGCATAATTTTTGAAAATTGCTTTAAGTGTTTTTTTACCTAAAATCAAAAAAGGTTCTATATGTGTAATTTCGTGACATTACGGTTAACTTCGTTATAAAAAAAGTCTAATTAAGTGTTACAATATTTTCAGAAGTGCTAATTTTTTATCACATGTAATACTTCATAGTTACGTTTTTCTTTGGTTCTCACGGATTTTGCCGTATTACGGATTTATCCGAGTTTACTATAAATGATAAAAATGACTTAACATGAAAAATAAATTTATTCAATAAAGACTGCAATTTGAAGATTAGTTTTGAATTACCACAACTTTTCAATTGCATATAATTTTTATTAATCTTGAATCATGAATATGTTAGTGTTCTGGATTGATAATTTATTTCGTTTCTATGACCTCAGTTAACCTGGACCTCGAAATGCCAAATGATTTTACTTTTTTCTTATCTTTATACCTATGGTTACTACCATTGGCATCCATGTTGGAAATAAATAGCGTGGTTAAGAAAGGGCTGATGACTTCCAACAGAATAATTCACATATTCACTAACATTCACAGTTTATATCTGGCATTAATAATGTATCAATATCTTATCTTTGTATCATTTATTTGGTTGGTTTATTAATCATTGCCTACATCTTGAAAAATATGAGATGGAATTCACCCTCATTTTACATTTAAGTTTTCCATTTATTGACCACTTTTCAATACCTACATAGTGTTCTGACTTAGCATTAAGACTTCCAACTATCTTTCAACTAAGTCTTCAATGATTTTTTGTACAGTTTTGAGAAATGTGCCCTTTGCCACATTACCACTCTACTGACTATAGTCATGGAAAGAATATTAACATCTGTCCATTGGCATAACAACGACTTGGCATTGGTACATTAGCCAAGGCGCGTCCGGCGCCAGTTCAAAAGGGCTCCACTAAATCTTTTATTTTAAAATTTTTATTTAAATAGATATTTTACTTTTATCCTCGATAGCAAAAAAGCTAATAATCAATTACATTTAAATATATTTCATTTAAACCATTATAATATTTTTTATTATGTTAGTTTCTTTTGTGGGGCTTCTTATCATACAAATGTCAATGTGATTTTATTAGCAACACTGCAGTCCACCGGAATTGCAAAGGAAAAAATACAATTATACACTATGTTAAGTCATGGGCAAAGGTCATATGAGATTTAGTTTTTCGCAAGTGATTTAAGAATTAATTGAATGTTATTAATACTTGATCGATTTTAGATTTTTAGTAACCGAAACTTTTAGTCTGAAATCAATTAATCAATTCTTAATAAGAATAAATAATTACTAATTATTGTCATAAATAAAATAAGAGAAATTCAATTATTTTTTTCGAACAATTGAAAAAGTCGCAAAGCTGAAATTTGTCAATTTGTCAAGGGTGCCAAAAATAAATTAGCCAAAGACGTCGAAAACACAGTTACGCCACTGCATTTGTCTGATGATGATATCAAGAGAATCGATCGGTCTGGCTGTATTGAGACCTATTTTTAAAAGGGATTGACAATCACACTATTGCGAAGCTGGTTTTAGAATTGGTAAAATCCTTTTCTGACTATAGCACTAATATGAGTATAACTATATATGATAATTACTTTATAATAGTATGTTCAATAATCAAAATATTTCTTTAAATCTAACTATTTAAGTCTAACCCTTCATTAATTTTTTGTTATTATATTTGAATTCGTCTCATGATTTGGCATTCAACCATATTATTTTCACCGATTTATATCAATTTTCGAATTTTATAAATTTTTAATTAATTTTTGTACTTTAACTATTTTAATGTTTTTGGCAATTTTCTTTTTTCCAACCACTTAAAGGACAACAAATAAGTACAGCTCGATGGTTAATCCCCTTTTCCTGACTATAGTCAATCGCATCCCACATCACTGATTACACATTGTCCTCGAAAACAATGGCAGGTTTTGTCCACAGTCTGACCATAGTTTGACCCCTGACCTCTCACTACTTTGCACTACTCTTTTTAAGATTTATGGTTTTTATATTTTTATATTTGCATGAAAATTATCTCATATGGTTAGGGCGTAGATTATTTACCGAGAAATGCGAACTTAACATTATTTATAATTCATTGGATATTACTCGAGCTAGATTTCGTCACCTTTCAAAAGAAGTACTTTTTCGCTTTATCAAATGCTAAAATGACACTTCGAAAATTAAAAAATAAATAATAATTTCTGTAAAATAAATGAGTTCATTTCTATTTTGGTAATTGTTGAGAAAAAGGATGAAATGTGTTTGAAAAAATTATTTACTTACAATAATCAATCAAGTCAAGAAATAAATTGAAATTTAATAAAATTAACCCGTTTATTTTGCCTAGCTGCGGATGAAATTGTCAAGTTTAATAAATTCCGGAGAATTTTTTTGATGTTGATTTGTATTTTCCTTTTACAAGGAAATCGAAATTTAGTAAAACTCATCAAGAGAATCTTTTATTATTACGATGGAAATGAATTCATTGAAGAAATTGAATATAGTGCTGTGGTCGATGAATTGAAAGTTATTAGGAATTATGATGGTGAAGGTGATCACGAGGGTTTTGTTATTATCGTATTGGACTTGAAGCATTGTAAAAAGTCCAAATGTTAAAAATGGCAGAAACCTCACTCCAGTTAAGGAATTTAAAAATACAGATCTATGTCAATCACCTATGAAATATGGACTAGACCAGCGATGACCAACCTTTTTGAGAAGTGAATCAAAATTGAATTAATTTTTTCGAAATACCATCCCTCGGGTCAAGTATTATTTTTGCAATTAAAGAACTTTAAAAATTCATTTTAAGTAATGTTTTATTTAGACCAACTCTTATGTCAACTGTAGTGCCTGATGCATTAAAATTTAATTTCTTAAAAAAAATTAATTAAGTAAATTAGAAATACAACGGATGACATAAAATAAGTTTTGTGCATGTTTATTCACCAATAATTTCTATTTTCACACAATAAAACAAACTTAATACAATTCAAGATCAACAATGTCAACAAATAATTTAATTAACTTATTCCAAAACCTCGTAAAGACAGAACCTATTTCAAAGCTAGTCCGGAGAAAGATCGAAATTAATTCATTTTTTATACAATTCGTCTATTATTGTATTGTCGCAACATTCGTATTCAACGTATTCATATATGGGTTTAGCACATGCGCCTCATCATTCGTTTTATCCTAAAACTCACGAACCTAATGTAATTGCCAAGATTAGAATGATTATAATATGATTCTCATCTTTTTTTTGTTATTCTTCGAATATCTACATAGATAATAACGAATATAAACGTCAAACTTTTACACATTATTAAAAGTGCGTCCACGAAATGATTAAAGATATAAAATAGTTGAATAAAATACTATTATTTTATAATAAAAACAAAAGAATTAACATAAAAAATTATATATACATATTAATATCGAACCGTGCTGTTGTTTATTTTCAGAGAATTATTGTATATTTAATTCATACTTAGAATTCATAACTTTTACACTCACAAATGTCATTTGATTACTGTGTAAAAATTATTTACTTTTAAGTGTATTGTTGAAAAACTGGAACAATCTAAAAGTAAATCTGTATTTTCAGTACACTTTCACACAATTGTATCGTAATTGCATAGTAACTAGCCCTAAAGATTCTAATTGATCCGACATCAGTATTTGGGCTTGTCGTACCACCTCTGAAAGATCCATTTACACGATTTTTGTGGACGTTTTAATTGTTGTAATACTGCCAAAGGTAGGACGACAATGAAACCTCTCTTCAAAAGTGTTTCATATTGTGTTCCAGCGAAAGTCGTTATAGGTCTACTAAAACACATCAACCGATCATAGTTTCATAGGCATGGAAAAAACTTTTCTTACGTCTTGAAACCGTCCATTAAAATGCTTTCATTTGGGTATTCTCCTCTAGGTGATCAAACATAAAAAAGAGGAACCGTCCAGAGGAAGCGGACGTGATCTTGCCAAATTGTCAATCTTTCGGTGTTTGGTTTCTAATTTTAAGTTCTTCATCCATGTTAAAACCTCACCTACTCCATCTACACACGTCGGTACATTTTAAAGTCTCATTTATTTTAAAAGTATTTATAACTAATATTCGTTCTTTAATTGAATTGCGGGTTATATACTACTTATTAATGAATTTTGTTTCTTTAAACTACATCAAATATGATAGAACTGCATTTCAAAAACGCTTTCTTAACTCAACTTCCTTAAATAGGTTTTCCATGTCATTCGATACAATGTGCCACATAAATACTAGCAGCTGCAAAATAATTTTTATGAATTTGAAAATGTTTTAAATACAGTGATTTAAAATCTATTTAGGCAATAATTTGAAAATCCAAAATTTAGTAAAAGAATTTAAAATGCAAGTTGGATTCTAAACTATATAAAAAAATTTATTCTAGATTTGTATAAATAAATTTTCATTTTTGTTCGAATCTATTAAAATTTTAATATTGGTGAATTAAATTTGAAAATTTGGTTACATATACATATATATTGAAAACAGTTGAGATAGAGAAAAAATCAATAAGAGAAGAATCAAAAAGCGAAAAGGTTGTTAAATTTTGTTTATGAGTAATCAAGACCTAGTTTTGGTCGAAATATTTCATAATTAATTTTATGAATTAATATTGAGGAAATTGGCTTACATAGTTATTTATCTAAATTATATTTAACATTTTTTTAGCTGTAGAGAAAATGTTTTTTTTCTGCTGTTAAGGAAAGAAGATTTGTAATATTTATAAAATGTTGCTTTACATTGCAAACATGAATTCTGATATTTTCCTTGTACAAAGAATTTTATAGTCCATCTCAACAGCTCCGTATTTTCAAAACAATTCTGTTTGATCTGGCCTTGAACTCGTTATATTCGTATTATTTTTAACCGCTGACAACTATTAATTCATATTTAAAAATAGAAAATATATAATTTAAAATAGAAGCGAATTGTTCAATCAAATTTACTGACTGAAGACTTTGTAAATAATAATTTAATGAGAGCGCCATAATGATATTATTCGGTCGATAAAAAGAAAACTAAAAGTACTAGAAATAGTTAAAAAAAATTATTAGTGTTTAGTAAAGCCTACTGGAAAATTGTTAGACCGTAAAAATAATGTACTACAAATCCCTCCTAAATTAACAAAAAAAATTTAAATTTCGTAGTAGGCTTTGTAAAAACTAATTAAATGTAAGCATGAAATTTGTGTAGCCTTTTATGATAAAGTTTGAAAATTGTCTTAAGTTTTGCAAAAAAAGCTTGTGGGTCACTTAAAATAGTTACGTGTGACCCATGGGTCATAGGTTCGCCATCACTAGACTAGGCAATACATTCCGCGCACTCAAATCCCTGCAATTCAGTCACTGTTCAATCAAATCAAAGCCATTGTTATTTATGTTATTGAAAGGTTTAAATACTTTACTCGATTCCTTAATTTGACTACATATGTGGAATATAACAAGAAAACATTTCGTTTTTTAACGTATAGTATTATATTCCTCCCTGAAATTTTTCTTTTTAAATGGATTTTTATTTGCTTTCTTTTTATTTAATTTCTTATATAAATTCAGCTTCTATTTTGCAATGGCATAAAGAATTTTTATTGTTTGACTATCAAACACATGATTTTGTTGACATTCACGGATTTTCGGCCCAGCCTTTTTCTATATTTTCTTTATATTACTTTTTAAACAAATATTTTTATTTTTTCACATGTATACTAAACAATCCGACAAATTTAGATCTAATAATTATTTTACTATATTAATTTATTTTTATTTTACTTAAATTAAATATCATAATTAACATATTTAAATTTTAAGGGAATTTTTCTAAGTGGTTTTTCTATACAGTTTTTATGTGAATAGTCGTGTCTTATTTTAAATATTTTGTATCGTGATCCCAATAGTTAATATTTTTATTTATTTCTTGTTAAGGATTCTATGGGAATCCCGATTATATATGGTTTTATTTATTTCTTGCAAAATATACCAGTAGTTAGATGATATACTTGTTGTATTTTTAACATCCATAATTAATCGAATATTTATTAAATTCAAATTCAGATCAATTTGTTTTTAATATTCAAACAAATCTCTTGAGAAATTTTATTCAACGTAAAGTAATGTAAGCATAAGTACTTTACATACAACATAAATCCACAACAAACATTCATTTAATCATTTATTTAATTATTATATATTTAATTGTTATTTATTTAGTTATTGTTTATTTAATTTATTAATTTAATTATATTCTCACACCAGCAATGCTCATTATTAAGTCTATGCTAATTTCAAGTCTATATTTGCAAAGTTTACTTGAAAAAGTTATCGTTTTCTTTCTTAATTTTTTATGCGATTTTGGAAATTTACGGAAAATATCTTTATTTATACAATAGGTTTAGTTGTTTTATACAACTGTTCTGTAAAAACTGGTTCTCTAACTCCATGTGCTCTTTAAATACCAATAAAGTGGTTTTTATGGATACAAAACTTTCAAAACAGCTTATAAGTCTATAATTGATTCTAGGGACCGAGATACCGTTAAGAAACAGCCTCAAATGCTACTAAATACAATTGAAGTTCTCAAATAGATTCTTGAAAGATTTATGCTTGATTCTACTCTTTTATTGTTTTCTCTTCAACCTCTCTTTATTTATATCCTTTTTAAAAGTATTACCTCTATGTTCTTTGATCAAATATTGTGGCAATGTTGTTGATTTCAAATCTTCTTATTTAGGGGATCTCTCCTCAACAAATAATTCATTTTCTATGAAACGCTTTTGGGATCTCGGGGAACTAATTCGTTTTCATTATCATTTTTTTGATGCTTCAACAGTTCCCCAGGAAAATTATCTAAACTAAATTGAATTTGGGGATAATTAGTTTCCCACATAATTAGATTCATTTTCAAAGAATTTCTCCCAAATTTAATTTATTTTGTTTTCGTCACTTTAATTAATTATTTAATTTTTATTTTCTTAAGAACCTTTTCTAGGGGCCCCAAATAAATTTTATATTATTATTTTCGTAATCGTTTTGTCAATTGGCACCGGCACATGCCCATTTTCTCCAGAACATGCTGATTTATGATTTTAATTAATCTTTTAATTAATTTCTATATATAAATCATATAAAATTGTGCAAACATAAAACGCAAACATTATTAACATTCTTACAAACATATTTTATAAAATTATTTTATGATTTATCTATTCACATTCTTTGATATTTATTTACTCTTCCTTAGCTCAACTATATAGCTATTACAATAAACAAACATCACCCAAGTCTTAGTAAATTATTTAAAATTTTGTAAATCACATCCTTGTTCAAATGGGCAAATGCATAAAATTTCATAAATTTAATACAAACCTCGGGAAACTTTGATATCCAATGTCTTACAACATTGAGTACTCTCATGGTGGCTGCTGTATATATCACTGACAACCGCTTGTTGTGTAAGGAAAGAGCTTTTATATCCCCAGAAGGATTAGCAGTACTATAATACCTATTAGTTGCTTTATTACATATTGCAGGATTGATGCAGCCTGCTGTTGCAGCTGCAAATGCTTGAGCAGCGGCAGTATTGCTTGATCTAAAAAATTGATTTAAAATAAAACTTCCAAACATTCTTTAGACTACCTTCTTTTTGAGCAACGAGAAGAAGTCACTACAGCCCCTACACGAGCTTTTATGGGAGGAGATGTATCACCTGTTGTCATTAATTGAACACTGGGTCTTGGAGATATCATGAGATCATGATCAGGACAAGAAATAGCTGATGGTCTTTTATGTTTACGAGTGTTGACTGTACCTGACCCTATCATTAATAATAAAGTATTAAACATAGCTTAAAATTAAGTCTTGCTGAGTATATTCGGAAAAATAAATTTCTAAACATTGGCAATTTTAGTGACATTTTAGGAAACCGGTGAATATCTGAAAGTTCGAGAAAAAAATGGACTTATAGTGTTGAACGAAGCTGATTATTTTAACAAATTCTGGTTAGATCGTAAAATATGGTCTTTTTTTAAAATAAAGAATTTTATTAATTTTTCATTAATAATATTATAATTACTTTTTTTTGTTTTTCAACTCTGATTTCTTTTTATTTTTATTTATAAAAGACTTTGTATTTTCTACAAAATCTGATTCATAGTCAAATTTTGTAGAAAATACAATGTCGTTTATAAATTTTTATTAATAATAAATATTTAAAAACATAGATACTTTAAACTTAAAAAAATATATTAAAAAAATATTTAATTAATCAGTTTTAAGCAGCTTTGAAGTTTCACAAATTAGTGTAAACATGTCATTTGTGTTATTACGATATATATGTCTGGCACAGAATTCTGCAAGAAATAGTTCGAGATTTCTTAACGATTGTTTAAGTAGCATCCATAAATTTTCACCATAAATTTTCATCTATAAATTTACACTTGTACACCCATTGAAGTTGTACAATGTTCACAACTAATATGCTCCTTCAAAAGGCCAGTATTCTGTAAAAACTCTATTATTTCATATTATCCAAGAGCTCTCTTTCATAAAATTTTTAAATATATTGACATAGGTATCTAATTAAATAAATTGTCATAAATACTTCATTTTCAAACAATTCTTCATTATTAATAAAATTCTTTATTTTAAAAAACGGCTGTATTTTGAAAGGAGGCCTAATTTTTCGATCTAACCCAGAAATATATAGAAAGCCAATAGATACAGGCCTGTACTTTACTTTTGTGACATTAAATATAATAAAAAAATGATTAACCCTCCAGCCGCGGATTATTTTTAAAAAAATTTTTTGAATCAAATTGCGAAATATTTTTATTCTCTATTTATATTAGTTATAAAGATTATATTATTGGAATTTAAAAAAGAAAACAAAAATTTGAGTATAAATTTGCCAATTTATTGACATTTAGAATACATGATGCAACGCGATAATAGCGAACCCCGCGGAATTGTATAGACTAAGTGAAACGTGATTTCCACGTCGCCCGCGGCTGAAGGGTTAAGGATACGATTTTTAGATTTTGGTCATTATCTTGTACATCTGAATAATCCAACAAAAGTATTCGTATGCTCGTTTCTCTTTTGAATAATAATGATATTTAAAAAAAAAGAGACTGAGGCAAAAAAACTGACTTATAACAATTATGGTTCATCTAATGATGGTGAATATACAAAATTTCATATTTTAGTTATCTCAATTTAAAATATTTTAAAACTTTTAAGTTGTTCTGTTATGAAATCATTAGGCAGTTTAAAATAGTGTCAAATTCTTTAAAATCAATAAATATATTTATTAAAAATCCTAAATCCCAATAGGTTTAATATCTGACCTGTGTATCTTATCATGTAATTGGTGCAATGCTACATACATAGAGCATAGAATAATTTGTAAAGGAAGAACTAATTTAAATAATTTAAAAATTTTATATAACAACTTTATTAATAAGTTGGAAAGAATTATTTTTGAAGTATTGGTGACTAAATCACAATTCCCAACAATCAAAATTCAATCAGCAACGAATAATATATATATCAGTACCTAGAAAACTATGTGAAAGCAAACGAATATGATAAATATTTATGATTCCATGATAAATACTTAAAATTTCTCTTCACTAACAAGAAACAACGGAAGATCGCGTTCTGTTTGGAGCTTCAATTAGTTTAGGAGAGGACTGCCTGTGATGATAAATAACTGTAGTACTGGGAGACAAATTCAAAGCTGCTGAGGCAAGAGGATGCAATGTGCTAGATGGAAGTAATTCTTGAAAGGTTGGGGAAGGAGAACTCTCTGAAACTGAAGGCCCTCGAGATTTGTTAGCATCTCCAAACGAAGTATTTGATCTACTAGTTGTTATTGTTAAATTACTTGATCCTGGAAACTGATTATTGCTGCTTGGTGAAACGGCAATCAGGTTACTCTGAAATGAAAAATTAATTTATCATTAATCAAAAACGAAGAAGTTTAACTTGAGTTGGAGTTGGCATTGATGAAGTTCTTGATGATATAGTGAGAACAGATCTTTTTGGAGTGATTGATAATCCTTTCACTGGTAACTTTGGACTATTTGCGGGAGATATTATTCGGTTTGGAGTCATTGGATTCTTAGACTGGGACGGCGTAGAACTTGATCCAGTGCATTTGTGATCTAACAAATTAGCTTCAGGTATCACAATAGGCTCCACCTAATAGAACAACTTTTGTAAAAATGTTTTATAATTGAAATAGGATACTTTATATTTAATAGGATTAACACCTGATTTGTTTAACTGCTTGTTAGGACTAGATGGTAACGAAATAGCAGAGTACAGACTTTGAGGTGTAGTTTCTTGGCCTTCATATAATTGCAAATGTGCTTTAGAAATGGGCGGAGAATTAATGTAACTCGGACAACTTACTAAAAGAATGTTATTTAAAATATGAAATAATAAATAATAATTGTAGTAAATTATTTACTGTGTCAAATTGATCTGGTATGGTAAATAATTATGTAAAAAATTATTTTCATTTATATTAACACTATAAGTTCCTAAAAAATAAATTAAAATCTTGGAAAATTAAATTTTCATTAACCTATTTATTCCTACAAATTTAATGGGACAGAACAAAAATAAAATTTATATATATATATAAATTATGCCATTTTTATAGCTTAACCCTTTCGTTACGGAGTATTTTTAAGATTATAATCATCCAAATACGGCGTTTTAAACGAATTTCGTATCCGTGCGTTCTTCGTATTTAAATCGAACTTAAGAACGTATTGATAATTTAATTTGTGGAATTTAAAAATCTTTTTTCCTATTTATTAACAAATTTTTGATATTTTATTATGATATTTATTAATATTTACCTATTCTACATATATACTTTATGAACTTGCAGTTATTATTTCAATTATTTTGTCATTTCAAAACAAAATGTATCAATATTGCTGAATGTCTATAATTATTTTACTGAAATTATGTGCAGAGTCGGTCTAGTCAATTAATTATAAGTGATTCACCTGCAAAGTAAGTCAATTTGTGATTAGTTGATAAAAAATGTAATGTTTCTTAAATATAATTGATAAAATATTGTTTATTTTTCTTTAGTGCAACAGATTGTAAGAGTCGCAAAAAAAATTCCATTCATCTTTTTTATGTAAGATTTTGAATTTTTTAAAAAACTAATTACTCTACCAAATTAGTTAAAAATTTTTCATGTTAAGATCTTTGTAAGGATCAAGTTAAATTACACACTTGATTTAATTAGCTTACTTAATTAATTTAATAAGTGACATAATATTAATTTAGTATTTATTATATGCATAATAATTGTGTACAATTTTTATGCTATATATTTAAAAGCATGTAGAGTAGATTCGTAATATTAAGAAATATTTTTAATTTTAAACAGAAAATAAAATTAGAGATATGGATCATTTATCTAAAACAAAAAATTGCTGTATATCACTCTATTGTATCAATTTTCTTAGTTTATTACGAATTTAACCATGTCTCAAGTTGACCTAATAGTTATAATATTAATCTGCCATACAAAGAATGATTTTGTAATTGTTGCACATTGAAATTTGCAACGTCCTATGCAAAAGAGCATTGAGGTTTTTTATTACATCACGAATCATAAGCAACATAATTATTGTTTAATTAATAATAAATATAATATTTTACAGCAGTGATTCAATCTTTTTTAGATGACGACACCCAAAAACCAAATATGAAAATTTATGCAATTTTAAATGACAAATATTTAAATGTGAAGTTGTGAAAAGTAAAACAACGAGATACATATTATAAACTAGTGAACAAATAATTAAACAAATAATTTTATGACTAAAGGTAAATTAAAGTCTAAATAAATCGTTGATAACAAAAAAATTAAAATTAACTGTATTTATTTTAAGCTCATGTGACCTTAATTGAGAATCACTGTGTTACAGTAATTTATTAGGCATAAATAAATTCTCTTGCGAACAATTTAATTATTTTTACAAATAAAATTAAAATAAATAAATGTTTGTAAAATGAATTGTTGTTGCTTTAATGCTCAATAATAATTTTTTAATTTTTTTTAACTTTATGTTTTCAAATAATTTCATTCAGATTAAGTCAATATTATATTTTTTATCCCAGTCACCGTAAGCTTGATCGAAATTGCAAGAAATAAACTTATCCTCATTGGTTGAATAAACAATAAATTTAAAAAAAACCCTTTAATTGGATACAATTTATACTAGACCAACGCAGTCAAATAATATCTAAATATAATTTTTATCATTCTATAATAACTTAAAACTAGGCATTAACTCGTAATAATCTATTAGAAGAGATTATATATAAAATGCCGCACCCAGAAGGGACCCATTACAAATATATTGAGATTAATTAACAAAAATTCTTAAGTAACAACTATGAAATTTTGAAACAATTAAAGTTGCATTTACAATGTCTGTCAATAAAGAAATTGTTGACAATGTTAAAAATTAATTGTTATGAAAACAGCGTCTATGTAGAATATTGAAAAAAAATATTCTAAATGTGTCGACGGAATGTTTACTATATATATATTGGCACCTATAATTTATTACTGGGAAATATAAAATATAACGATTATTTTTTACAAAATTAAATAGTAGACCATTATCAAGCAGCCCATAGGCTAATTAACACGTGAAATTCCAGCGTATCACCGTGATACATTACAAAATCGGAAATAAAAAAAGATAAAAGGTGAAGATGTTAGATGATGTTAAGAAAGACATTTAAAAATCAGCTGTAAATTTTTATTACTTGAAAATTCGATGCTAAAAATAAATAATATTATTTTATTACTATAAATTATATTAAGGTTGCTAGATATCAATTTGATGATCGTATGTAAATAACAAAAATAACAGTAGTTAATAAAACTTTATTTAAGAAATAACAAGTAATTACTTTCGACAATAAAATATTAATATGTATACCTATACTTATATATGAATATACACCATTTCGTAATATTCAGATGACATTTTTCGTAGTTTAAAACAAATAATACTATAGCACAATTAGGTTAAAATGTTGTGCTCATTTGTCAATTGATGTAAGCGGATAAAATCGAATTTATTTACCATTTGTTCTAGGTGTTGACAGTGTGTACTTATCGAGCAGTATACACAGCTGTCTGCTTATAGCAGATTGGATATGAAAACGATGTAAGCAACTCTTTAAGCGTGATACGCATTTTGTATGCTGACAATTTTTGCTTTAAATACTGAATCTCATCTTAGTGAAAAAAATCTTTTTAAGTGATTTAGATGAGTATTTGATCGGTTTATGTTGACAAATTTAAGGTAGTTAGTCTGTCAATAACTTTGGTTTTTCAGCTCTTAAAGTTTTGATCTTTATAAACAATTTTATCTTTGGTCTAATCTTTATGTCACAAGCAAATAATTTATTCAAAAATGTTTTGCTATCACTACTATATAATTCTAGCTATATGATATACAGCAGATTGTCAAACTCAACCCATGTCTTGGGCTGCTTTACCAATTTTAGACTTGTTAAGGACCGCAAAAAGATTAATAAGTTTAGAAGATTTATTATTAATAAAAATGCAAATTAATAGAAATGCATATGCATGTATACATGTATGCATGTGTATTTTGTTGTATATTGATCAATCTTTGCTTTATGAATGAATGTTAAAATTTTACAATAATTATAAACAGAAATAAATGTGTATATTTACGTATATATAGAAAAAATTTCTTTCTTTTGAATTTTAGTTTTTACTCAATATTTTAATAATCATTACAATTGTCTAAAATTGGTAAAGCGGCCCAAGACATGGTTAAGTTTGACAAGCCTGATGTACAGTATATAAAATCAATAAATATAAAAATGAGTTTTTCCATCACCCAAGAATACAAATCACAACAACATAAAGTAAACATTATTTACAGTTTAAGATAAAATATATTTTTTTAGAAATCAAATCAAACGGACATGCCCACAGATCACAAAACAACAAAATATATCATAAATAAATCAAAATTATTGTCACACTTGAGGATAAATTCAATTGAAATTGAATTGTTTGTGTGAAGATAGTTAAATAGAAGAGTTAATTGATATGTAAAAAGTATGTAAATAACGTTAATAAAATTATAATAATAAATAAGTCTAAAGTTAAATTATGGAATTATGAAATTGCTTGAATGTAAAATTAATATTTAAGAATGTTTGAAATTTAAAAATATAAAATATTTATTGAATGCCAGTGTATTAATAATCACTATTCAATTGTTAATTCCTGTTTGCTATAAATGATAAAAAAACATTTTAGGTTCCAGAATTACAGACAACAACTTTAAGATTTCATATATTATTTAATTCATATACAGGTTCTTTTTTCTGTAGTAATATGTAAATATAGGAAGCATAGCTAAGACTTTGTCAAAATTACCCTTTTCAGAGACAGCGTTCTTGCTAAATTCAATCAAAAAATCTAAAATCCAAACCAAACCCTGAATACAATTTGGATGATTGACACCTGATGTATTTACATACAATATGGGGCAAAATCAATATATAAAACACTTTTACATGGAGCCTAGACAAAGTTTTACACAGCCATCAACATCTTAAAAGAATTTCATTTATGGTGAAATTAGAATTATTTCTTTTCGAAACTGCAATCAAAATTACAAAATAGCTGAAATATCTTTTTTGAACCTAAAACTAGTTTTTTTATTAAAAATAAAATATAATTTCATATTATTGTCAAAATGCTAAATGAAAGATTTTTTCAAGACCCTGAGACACATCAATTTCCACATTAACCCTGTACGCGTACAAAATATTTGTAGGTTTCTTTAACAAATATAATCATAAAAGTGTATTAAACTCAAAATATCAGAACACAACCATTATTCTTTTGCTTTCACAGGTAGAGTCGTGCTTTTTCAGAAACAAATTTTATGATAAGAACTTCTTTTGGGTTTCATCTTTGATTTATTTTCATTTTCAAAGACATTAAGAATTTTTTCTTTTTTGACTTGATATCGATGTTTTATTGATATTCACAAATTTTCGGCACAGCCTTTTTCAAGTGATTTTGATTCTATTAATTATGTTTAATGGTAAAATAAATATATTTTCTTTATAGTTGTTTTTACCATTTAACATAATTAATGATCAAAATCATATGAAACAGCTGTACCGAAAATTAGTGAATATCTATAAAACATCGATATCATTACTGATTCATAATAAAAAAATAAAAAATTCTTAATGTCATTGATATATATAGAGGAACACAAAATTAGAACGAAAAATATGTTGTGAATAGATTAGATAAGACGATTTTAACAATTAATAATTTTAGTCTTTCGTTTGCCGATTGATCACCGAGCGTTTGATATTATGATTTTGTATTTCTTCTGAATAAATTCCAACGGTTTCTGATTTGAACTGAACTGATCTAGATTTGAAGAGACAGAAATACGCGGAAACGATCATTAGAATGATCAGTAATTTAACTGATTGAATTTTGATGTAGTAATTTATAGAAGGATGATTGTAGAATTTTGTTAGTTGCTTGTGAAGTTTCAAAAAAAAATGTAGATTTATTAATATTAATATTTAAACAATAATTAAATATGCGTTATTTTTGATAACGCATTTGTAATTTTAATTAAAATTTAATGAAATTAATTATAACTAAATATTGCAGGCACTACAGTATATAACGCCAAATATACAAAATTGCCAAATTCATGAATAAAAATATTTGATAATAATGTCAAATTCATGATTGCAATGTTACAAATCATTATACTTTCGTGGAATCAGCAACGGGTTTGGGTTTTCCATGAATTAAGCAAGGTGCTGCCGATTTCACGATTATATATACATTATTTACCGTGATTTCAATAATAATGACTTCTTTTGGTTTTCACCTCTGATTTTATTTATTTTTTCAATGACATTAAAAAGTTTTCTTCGATTATGACTCAGTAATGATATCGATGTTTTATTGATATTTTAATAAAACATTATTTACAGTTTAAATAGTTTTTATAAAAAGTTATGAAAAAACTAATTCTGAAGCATAAACATTCATAAATGATTGGTTAATTGTTTTATTATTGTCGATTCTGCTTCATTTCCTTGGAGTGTAGTTTTAAAACGGGAACTTCGTTCTGTTAGGATTTTCATCAAACGTTCTATCGAATCTTTTGCCACCAAATTCATTCTTCAAATTGCATGACATAACGCATAACCTTCATAAATTGGTACAACATTTGATACTCCATCTTCAGATTCAACTATACCCGTTACACAACACGACACATACAACAATAGAACTGTTTGAATTGACATAAATAGCTATTGAATCAATTGTCTCAAACATCATTTGAATCTTGTCTTCCTTCAGCAAAACTAGTTGTTCTTCTAATTCTGCTTTAAGCTCATTGTAAATTGATTGATGCCAGATATTTTCCATTTCACAATATCGAGTTCGTGAACATTACGATTGAAGGGATTGGCCAATATTAGTGAGCATAGTAGAAGCTTTATGAGTGAAACAAGCAAGTATCATTTTAAAATATTATTAAAAGTTTAAATAACTTAAATAATTGGATCGAAAAATTAATGCTAAATGCTATGAGTGTTTTTAAATAGTTTGGTTTAATTCTTTAATATTAATTTAAAAATTATATAATATTAAATTTATTTTAAATAAAATATGATTTTAAAAGTTTATTTAAAAATAATATTAAAATATTGAAAAGTTATTATTTGTTTGAATATATTAATTATAATGCATATTATTTTGGTTGTCTTTTACCTGATGATGACAGTGTATATCAAAATAATTATTTAATTATTAATTTAATTATTTAATATAATAAAAATAATATTAATAAATTTGTTAATATAAAATTTTAAAAACAAGTATTTACCAGAGAGAATAAAGTAAAATTTAATAAATTTTTTCAATACGAAATAAGTAAAATATTGAATCTGCATTGTTTATTTGTTAGAATGTGAAAGAAAAAAATGGAATAAGTTCTATAAAACGTATCCTAATGAAAAACAAGAAAACTCATTGTTGTACGTAAAAAAATCACGAAATATTTTAACTTACTTTGTTTGAAATGTTCACTCAATTTTCCAACAATGCTTGAAGATTCTATGGTCATTGTTTTGTCAATTTTGTCGGGACTCGACGAGGACGATTTCTGAGAATTGTACATTTTTTGACGTTGTTCAATCTGAAAACATTTTTCACAATTCAAATTCCAACAATACCATTATTTACCACGGAAAACTCTTCAAATCCAGTTTCTTTCTCATTCGGTTTCAAAATTGATCGGAATGTCACATCGTCATCATCAGACGAATACGAACGATCTTCAGAAAGTATTTCACAACTTGCTATAGGAGCCAACTTATTATTATTGTTATTATTATTCATTGATAGTGTTGATGAAGACCAATTTGAATATGAATCTAATGATAAATCGGCATGGGTGAAACTTGATGAGGAAGGTGGAGCCAATAAATTGAGCTTCATTTTCGAAGAAGATGGAGTATGACAAGAACCAAACCCAGGTGCCAAAGACTAAATAATTTGACAATTTGATTCAATATCATATAATATTTAAAATTACTTAATCTTTCATTTTAAATTTGAACCCTCAGAAATAAATTTAAAAATGCATTTGTACATTAAAGTCCCCAGAACTCATGATAAATTTGTAAATAACACTGACAGACTCAGTACTTTAATGGATAAGTTTAGAGTGCGTACATCAAATTTATAAACCTTCCTTACTCATAGAAAGCTCGCTTTTAAAAGAAAGGTGTGAGCAAAAATAACATGAGCAAAGCACTAAAAACTATATCGAATAAAATGACTATGTATAAAACTTACAAAAACTGTTTTTAGACATCAAAAGAACATTCCCTCCATTTTCATCTGATTACATAGATCAATAAATTATAAATATACACCAATTAACAGCCCTGTCTTTACCACATATTGATATTATTACAATAATAGAGGTTAGTTTTTATATACTTTAAAATTTGTTTTTTGCTTGTGTCGGTAGCGGAATCATTTTTATAAATAAAATTAAAATAAATAACAAAAATATTAGTCAATTTTATTATAAATTTAATAGATATTTTAAAAATCAGAATTTATTTACTCAATTTTAATATTTTAAAATCCTATTTGAATTTTAATATATTAAAAAACATTTTTTAGAATTGCATAAATAAATTCTGATTTTTAAAAAATTTAAGAGTTTTTATTCTCATCTGTTAAATTTATAATATTGGTAAATCTAATTTGGAAAAATATTTTGGAAATTTGTTTAAATGAATATATTTGTTCAATTAATTTTACCGAAAGAAAATATCAGTGAATAAGAGGAAAAAGCGAAAGTCTACTTAAATTTTGGTTATGAGTGAACAGGGTCGTTTATCGGTCGAAATATTTCATATTTTATGAATAAACATTGCGGAAATTGGCTAACATTGTTATTTATTTTAATTTTATTTATATTACAATAATACTTGATGAATACTGAACCGAAATTTGCTGTATCTTTAATATATATAGCTTTATGAAAATTATAAGAAAAGAAATTAAAAATAGTAGATCAATGATGAGAAAAGAAATTAAAAATAGTAGATCAATGATGAGAATGTAAGATTTAAATGAAATAAAGTTCATTTTATGGACATCAAAACTCTTGGCAGGTTTTATAATTGTACTTTGAGAGACATAATTTTAGTATTATCGATGAAAGAACAAATGTTTTACCATTTTAATGTTATTTTGAAAAGAAATTTATGTTTTTGATGAACAGTGATGTAGGCAGTGATGAGCTGTAATCGGTTCGCCCCTGTACGATAGAACCGGTTGTTAAATTTCTTAATAGTTAATCGAATAAATGTTAAATTATTTGATAGAAAGGTATATTTTTGAGAAATTTCTCGATAATTAAGTTAAATTTTTTTCAACTTTTAGTAAATTGTTGTTCCAAAGCAGAAGTACGCAGACTGCGACGCTTCATTCACTTACTTTGTATATGCAGTGAGCCGTTCAATATCCTTATCAAAATTATTTATGAAAATGAAATGATTTTGAAAATAATGAACCGCCTGGCCAAGCATTATGAAGTTATAGTTATCGAAATATCAATCTTTATTGTCCGCTAATTCGGTTTTTACATCAATCAAGGCGATTGTTCAGCGAAAAACCAACAAAAGAAATTTTATCGGTCGTTTAAGAAAACGAAACAGAATATAAATTCCAAACGTATTTTGGAAGATTATTTCAATAATTCTTCAATAAATTAATTCAGTAATCTCCAAACCAATTAAACTTCTGATCAATAAAAAGGAAACACAACTAACAAAAATGACTCTCGATTAACCTGCCAATATTAGCCATTTAACTTTCAATAATTTGTCAATTGAAAACTCGATACTATTTCTTATTTTTCAGATATTTTCAATGACTTCAGAAATGTTTGACGTACTGTCAAAATTTGAAAACAAATTATAACAAAAAAGAATAAATTTTACATTTACATCTTTTCACCTTTACAGAAAGACAGATAGTCTTTACATCTTTAATAAATATGCAGCAGAGACTTCAGAAACTTACAATGTCTAAAGCAATTTGAATTTATGCATAAACAAATTCCATAATAAAATCTTATTTACTAAAAATGAACCCTTTTTGTATTTTGGCTTTTACATTTTTAATTTTAATAGTTCGACCTGCTCATGAAAAAGTTTCCTTTCCAGTAGGGGGTTGAAATTGTTGATCATGCCTGCCATAAATGGTTTATACCATTATTATTTTTAGGTTGACAATTTGTCTTACTTTTGTTCTACCTCTTCAAGAAAGAAAAAGAAATAGAAAATTACAAATTTCAAATATATTTTTCAGCTTAGCGCAGCTAGCAATTTTTACTATGTCAAAACTTTTATATGGTTTCCATAATACACAACGATTCCTGTTTAATTTCGGTTTAACAGTTAGGAGTTAAGCTTCAAAAATGTTGATTTTGATGGAGTAACATTGAGGGCATATACAATAATCTTTGTTCACTTCTATTTCTCATACATTTTTGGTGGTATACTCCGAATCCTTTCAGTGCTTACTTTTCTAAGTTTTGACAAAGGGCGGTTTTCAATGATTTGAATTGTGATTAAGTATTTATTTTTTGCAATAATTCACTCATTTTGATAATAATAAATCTAGTTTATTTTTTTAAAAAAATTAATTAGAAATATATTTTAAAAATTCCCAAAAAACTAAACTATAAAAATTTTGGATCAAATCCTTTCAAGTCAGGATATCTTTGTCTCATTGGTTTCTTAATGTCATTTCTATAAGTTTTCTGGTGTGATTTTTAATTTTTTCAATTTTTACAAATAAATAATCATGCTTAACTTAATTAAAGGATCAAGCAATTTTATATAAAAATATTTGACTTTTTTAATATTATTCCAGCATCAATAATTAATTGATATTTAACTTAAATGTGATATTATAATAACGATGTAGATTTAAACAAAAAAAATATTAAAAATCTAAAAATTGAATAAATCGACATTTGCCAAATTTATTTAATAATTATTACGACGAGCTATATTAGTAGCAATAAATATAATCTAAGAATCTTATTTTGTTAGAATTAAAATTCTAAAACTAAAATAAGATAATTAGACCGCTTCTCCATAAAAAAACAACCAATGAAAACTTGCATAACGCTGCCACAGACATTCACATGCTCCACAAATAAAATCTCTAACCATGGAATCAAATTTAATGTAATCATGTAATTTGTCGGAAAATTTGGATTCTGTGAATTCTTTCGAATTTTCATTTGGAATATTTCCTTCAGCTAAATAATTAAATAAATGAATTTTCGTTACAATTTAAGAAATGCAACTATTTCTTGACAATTCACTCACAATTTTCAAACGCATCAACTAGAATTAACAATAAAAACCATTTATTTTGCAAAAAATATATATTTTTCATTCTGAAATTCTCATTCAGCAACCGATAATGATAATGAATTCATTTTAAGACGGATTAAATTAAAGGGGAAAACACTTAATTTAATACTGTTAGAAGAGTTTTCTAAATTATTTTAAACTCTAGAAAAAGAGATAAATGAAAAAAAATTAATTTTACTATATTTGCCGAAGATGAACGTGGAATATAGTGAATAAATTTGCATTTTCAATCGAAGAACTAGCTTTCCATTTCATTGAAAATATAATCATCTTCGATCACATGCCTTCTAGCTTTTTCTGTTAGGCTCGGAAAGTATTTCTCATAAACCGTACGCTCCTCGGAGCATAAGTTCGTGTGAGGATGAAAATCGATTAACCTATTACATTTACAGTTACATTTTTTATACTTACATCGTAAACCAAAAATGTTTACAAGATAATCTAAATAAATAAAATATTTACTAATACTTGATTTTCAGGGAGTAAAAAAGGTAAAAGACATAACTAGTTTCTCAAATGGTATTAATATAATCTCAAAACCATTTCAGTTGAAAAGAAAATCAGAAAGAACCTTCGAAATTAAAATATATGACGATTTTTAAAAGGTTCACTACTGATTAATTGAAATGCTATTTTGCATGATTAAAACAAATATTTGGGTCTTAAAAATTAACATTAACTCAGTGAAGTAAATAGAGTTTCTGGGCGCCTACGTAAAACAATTTCACAGATCTCCACATAACAATTTAATATTTTTTCTGACTGTAATGGATATTATATTAAAAATAACATAAATATAAATATTGATAAACCGAATATTTATATTATTTATAATAAATGTTGGGCTAGAGCTGGAAATTTTAATAAATCAATTTTTAAAGGCGTCAAAATACATAGCATGAAAACCGCATCAAGATCATTTAAAATTTATTTTCTCACATTAATTAAAACAAAATAACACAACACAAGATACTAGAAGAATAAATAATACACATTTAAATAAAATAATAAAGGAAAATACAAAATATTTAATTAAAAATAAATTAATAAACACTATAGTGCATAATTATTACCATATTAAATTGGAAATCCATCATGTCGAAATAATTAAATAAAGAAAAGAGCTTAAATCATGGTCATATTAAAGAACGAAGGACCATAGTTTTGCAAAACAAAATGATCACAAACACACAGACACAAAAACAGTATAAATAGGAGCATACATTTCATTTTTTCGACGCTAGTTCAGAAATCGCAGACATTTTTATAGTGGTGAGTTAGTTTGCATTTCATTTTGGTCAATAAAATTTTCTAAGATAATTGTCATAAATTAATAAATATTCTTAATATGACTTTTGTCTTTAATCAATTTTCTCTAAATGTTCGTGCCTCTAAAGTGCTTATATATGCATTGTAATAATAAGTCGAGGGTTCGAAAAGGTTTGCTCAACTGGGTAGTTAATTTTTCCTGGTCAGGTCCTAGTGATGTTTGTCTTGCATGTACAAACCTAGGCGCTAGATTGAAGCGTCAGCCGGAGCGGTTAGTAGAAATAAATAAAGGAAGTGCGCCCAGAATTAATGAGTTGTTAGTCAAATTTATAATGCAGGGAAAGACAATGCAATGGTTACAGCGATTTAATAAATGAAATAAGAAATTTTCTATAAAACTTTGAAAGATGTTTTAATAAATAATGGATAAAGTTGAAAAATTGAGATAGGAATTATAAATATAAAAAAAAGAGACATTAGACCTTCCATCAGCAGTCAAGAACCCGAAAGTGAAAATATCTTGAAGAGTAGTTCTAGAAATGGAGCTCACCTGCTCATGGATTTTCAACACTATGTGGGTACATAGGAGGGACAGAATAATATTCTTGAAAGCGTTTAGGTAAGATTCATACATGATCCCTATAAAAGTAAATTAAATCAAGCCCTATTCTCCAACATAAATAATTAAATTTATAAAATATTATTAGCAAGTCAAAAGATCACAAAACTGTTATGTATAATTAACAATAATTATAAATATACGGTGATAGTAAGAAGTTTGTCGATTTAACTGAAACTAGATCCGACTCCTCGTGTTCAAAAATCAAAATACCAAAAAAAAATTCTTACAAAATCTTTATTTCCATATTAATCCAAATATTCAAGAACAAGGTATATAATATAATTTTTCTTTTTCCTTAAAAATCGCTTATCGCTCCTCTGTACACTTTTTACTTTAAAAACTTTATTTTGACCAAATGGCGGCTGTCATCTCTTGTGTTCTGTCTATATAGTATTTCCTCACCTATTAATTTTGCCTAAGAAAATAGAAAACATTTCTGAGTCGAGTGGCAATTTATTGCCAATTAACTTAATTGTCAACAACTCATTATCCTGACATTCGACAAGATATCTATTAATTAATGAGCTCACCTTAAATTTAATTAATTAATTAGTTTGGTTTAAAGCTCCCAACCATTAGATCATTTTATTAATATTTCATTCGTCTTCACAATCGAATTTGCCACCGGTTACCACTTTTCCCACAGAAAAATATCTATTTTTACTTTTGTCAACGTTTTAATTAATTTTAATTGATTTTTATAAATTGATTTTTTTTATTTCTTGTATTTTGTATAATCCAAACAAATAAATAACCAAATTAAAGTCAAATTTCTAAGGTAGCAAGTGTGAAAGCTCTTGAAGCCTTGGATCCTTACCATATTTATGTCACTTTATAAATAAATATATATATTGGTATGTTTTATGTAATTATAAACATCACAATCACCTGATAATGTTACTTCTATTTTTTCTGATTCAATCTTAATATTTGCGAAATTTTCAGTGTTAACTGTCAATGAATCTGACGGCTCAGATTCCTCTTTAACTGTAGAATTGTAAAGATTCTCATGAATTCCTTGAGATAAATTCGATAAATTTGGAACGGATATTTGAACTGATTGTGACTGCTTGATAATAATAAAAACAATAAAAATAGAATAATATATTTACTAACAATAAATTGTTATAATATTTATAACCTTAAAATAACAACAAATTCAATCAAAAAGTTTTGTAATATTTAAGCTATTTAATTATTGCATTAATAATTTTTGTTTTACTAATATTATTAATTAGCTTCATATAAAATATAAACATCATTTTTACTTGATGAACTATGAATTAAATAATTTTATATTTGCATGCTTTAAAAAATACCTTAAATATATTTGAGTTTATTTATTTAAAACAACTTGATTATTAAACAAATATGATCACACATTTAGTGGTTCATGAATTGAAAATTTAAGTTTGGATATTTTCGTATATAGTATATACGAAAATACCCAAACTTAAATTGTATACTATATACTTATAAATGTTTATTTTATTTAAATAAAACATAATTAGTTTCTAACCCACCAATAAATAAAAATAAAAAAAATACTCAATATTTTATGAAATAAATAAATCAAAAGCATTTCAATTTACTCACATGTTTCCACAAAAAAAATTATACAAATATAAATAATAAAAAATACAAGGGTTCTGTACATTTCGTTTTTTATATTAAATTAAACTGAAATGATTATTATGAATATGTTTCATTACATGCATATTACATGTATTACTTTTTGATGATGTCACAATATTACATGCCCCCCCCGAATATGTAAATGTAGATGTCGTTTAAGAAAGACTTTTCATAAAAATTAGAATTCATTCAAATATTCAAAAATCTTTTTGATTAAATATTAATATCCAATACAATTATTTTATTAATTGAATTATTAATTAGAAACAATTTATTGATTAATAAATGATTAGTTAAAAAATAATATTGTATAAAGATATAAAAAATATTTTACTACATATTAGATTATAAAATACTCAAAATTTATAAATCTTTAAAAACTGAATTGTTATCCAAAAAAAACAATTAAATTTTCTTGATTTTTTCTAAAATATTTTATATTTGAAAGGAAACGATATAAAGTTTCACTTTGTCTGTTTGTTTTTATGATACTATTAATTAGAAAAAGCACAAAAAATTAATTTTTTTATGATTTGAGAACGACCACAAACCGAGTACTGATTTTATTAATTATTTGAAGTCCTGTAATTGCCGAGAAATTAATTAAACAATTAATTCAATTTATTTTAGAAGTTTTAGGATTATTAAAATTGAAAATTAAATGAAAATGAAAATTAAGTGATTTTTTGAAAAATTTGAAAAAATAACTAGAAAATTATCAATTTATTATCAATAAATATAAAAAATATTACTTATTGACAAAAAAAGAATTTACAGGGTAAAATTCTGTTAGGGTTGTACAATTTTACAAAAAATTATAATAATTAGGCACAAAATTGACAAAATAAAATAATTAATTAGAAATAATCAAAAAATAAAAATCAACACTTTACGGGGGAAATGGGGTGTGCCGATGCTAATTGACAAAACTATTACAAAAGTAATAATAAAAATTTAGTTTGGGACCACAAGAAAAAGTTATTAAGAAAATACAAATTAATTAATTAATTAAAATGACAAAAACAAATAAATTAAATAAAGAAAAATTCTACAAAAAATAAATTTAATTTATGTGGGAACTAATTATCCTCAAATTAAATTTGTTTTAAAAGTTTTCACGTGGAACTGCCGAAACGGCTGAGAGGGAAACGAATTAGTCCATTAGTTCCACGGGAGCTTAATCAAAACCTAAATGAATTCAATCAATTGTTGAGGAGAGATATCCTAAATAAGAAAACTTCAAATCAACAATTGGAACAAAAAACATGTCACAAATTTTGACAAAACCTTGGCTAAACAAACTTAGGTGAAATTTTGAAAAATAATAATAGAAGTTTATTAGAAATCAATCGAGCTTGGTACAAGAATATATTGACAGTTCTAGTGTGGATGGTAGATTTAAAGGCAGTTTCTCATAGGGATTCCTGTCTGTGTATGCAAATTGGAAAATATGAATTGTTGTAACAATTTTATATCAATAAAAATTGTCTCAGTGTTGATTTACTTCAGCGGTGTTTAATGAGCACATGGGGTCAGATGAATAGTTCCTGCCGAATCGTTACAATTAGAAACTCAACATTTCAATAGCCCAGCAACCACCAAGTTGATATTTTTCTCATTTATCTGATTGTTTTTATGATCAATAAACTAATTAATAATACTGCTTCCACATTTTTTTGTATATACGAGTCAACTTTAAGTTGAATATTTTTATTGAAAGCCCATAAATCAGTGCTGTCCAACCTGCGGACCAAATCATGATCTTAAATGGCCCATCAAGCGCTTGCTATTTCGTTCAAAACACGTTTAATTTTTCATTCTCCTGTACAAAAGTTTAGCTGCAATTTTAAGCAAACTAATCCACCTTATATCAAACCTCACTGGATTGTTTCGACTATACTTAATTCAAAATTTTTATAAATTAAAATTAAACTGACTACCTAAAACTATTTATAGTTTAATCATTAAACTTTAATGATTAAACTATATTTATTAAATTATAAAATTTATAGTATAAATAATTTTTTTTAAATTAACAATTAATTGTTAATTGTTTTAATTTTTCAATTACGAAAAGAATATATATATATATATATATATATGTATTTATAAATTCGAACCATTAAAAAAAAGAAAAAGACTACTAACTTTGAAGTATAAAATATAGGTTATTAAATTAACATTATTAATTTTATTATTTTTTAGGTTTTCAGATATGGGCACCAGAAAGCGAAAAGTTAAGGAAGAAAATCGTTTGTTCAATTCATCTTGGGAACTTGAATTCTTGTTTACAATGCCTGGGGAGTTTGTTGTGTTGAAATTCCATCTCAGTTTTGATAAATAAAAAAAACGTCTCATATAATTTAATTAAAAATGACCTCGTTATCAAAACATGCATGCAGTCATTTCCACAGGACGACCGGAAAACAGATCCGATTAAATTAACTGATAAATGAGGACACAATTTTAAGTTAAATTTATTTTCTATCTAACGACAAAAATGTCACGTAAATATGACGAACAAATTATCAGCTTATAGCAGTTTTAATTTGGAAATGGTGAATCCTTTTCTGTTCCCATTTTTATATTTATTATATAATACACTCAATAATTGGTGAATCCTAATTATTTAATTCACGTTTCAAACCACCATGGAATAATTGAAGTGAAATGATGCACAAAATGTAATTAATTAATTTGATTGTAAAAAATATTTATCATGTGTATAATTTTATTTTATTAATTTTTGTTTTAATAACAGAAATTAAAAATTGTAATGATTTGTAAAGTTTCAAGAGATTTTAAACTTTAAATTCTTTTTTTATTTTAAAGTTAATAAAATAATTGTACTATATAATACGAATTTGGAGAATCACTATATTTATACTGTTTTTATGCGGTATTTATATAATAAATAAAGTGTATTATTTTTGGATTTTATAATTTAATGATATTATTAGAAAGTCTATGATTGCCTGATATTTAAATGAAGTGTAACATTTTTTACGCCTCCGAAACCTACGGATATAGCCTTTTAATATTCGACGACATGTAGGCAAACGACGGATAATTCTTTAATAATATATTAAACAAAAAATTATATAACTTTCTAGATAAGTTAATTTTTTGTATATTAACAAGTCAAACCATCGCAGTAACAAGCTATTTAAAAAGTGCATTAAATAACGTGTTAAATAACAAAAAACAACATTTATTTTTTAAGGAAATTACTTGGTTATATTCTTCTTTCATTATTGGAAATTTTGCATGCCTGGCAGAGATATTAGGATATTCGAGGCTTCCAGTTCTCCTGGACGAAGGAGCAGATTTGGAAATAACAACAGAATCTGGAGCTTCAGCTGATGAAATTAATCTTTTATCATAAGAATCATGCAAAGATATTTCTGTATTCAATTTGTGTAAGATACGCTCATCAGTGCCGTCAGATTCAGTTCCTGTCACTTCCATTTTCATCATCCCAGTACTTATTCTACGGGTTTTTTCTAATTGTGGTTTTATTAAAAGATTGTTAGTTTCAGCTCTTTGAGAAACTACTGCATTATTTGAAAATACTCCTTCAGATTCGAGAGAACTAAAATAAAAAAAATTATAAAAAAGAACCAAAAAATATAAATTGATATTTGTGAAAAAACCAACCAATCAAATTAGATAGAATTTTCGAAAAAAAGATAATGACAAAAAAATTACTTACGTTGCTATGTAAAGTTACCTTAGTTAACTAATAATGTAGTTGTTTGAATATGCTCAGATTAGCAGATTTTCAAATTCCAGAAATTTTAAATAAAAAAATATGTTTAATCAATGGATATCTTTATTCAGCGAAACCCAACTGATTCATAAAAAATGTTTTGAAATATATTTTAATTTAATATTTGTTATAAATTTATAGATTAGATTTGTCTATAATTTTCAAAAGCTAAAGATAAAGTCTATAATTATACAAATATATACATTTATTGCGGTGACTCTTTTAAAGCAGGAAAAAAAGATCAAGAATGTACGAAAAGGGGTAGACAATATTTTGTATTTTTGAATATAAAATATTTAATCAAAATACCTGCAAATATTTTACATTTTTCGCAAACTAATGATTACAGATGAGTACATTAAAACCTGATTTTGTGCGATTTTTTATGCGTATTATTTTATGCAGTGGATGAAAAATGGTATATAAAAGCTACTTGTGAAGCTTTGAGCAATATTTTTATGCGGTCCTTATCCACTGGACATAAACAGGCTTTAGTGTAAACTGGAACGATATAAATAACTTGTTCAAACCTATGATTTATTTTTATTAAAAGGTGAAAACAAAAAAGATTGCAAAGTTTCGATCAGCATAATTTACTGATAACTAAATACTAATAATAACAAAAACATTGTATTTTTCTCTCCTAACACACATACACACAATAGTTTAATTATAAAATATTGGAAAATATTTATTGTAATAAAACTAATGAAATTACAGCAATAAAAATCACACTTTTTTTGTCAGTTTGTCTAAAAATAACTTTTTATTCAAGGCGACACTTTCCTAATATTTTTTCATCCCCTCTGGAGATTTCACTGTGTCTTAAACATTTTATGTCACACAAAACAGTCGATTTTAGCTAGTAAAATGAGTACAAAGTGGACATTATTTTTAAAGCCCAGGAAGCTATTGAAGAAATTCGAATTAATAATAGAGAATGAAAACCAATTTTCTAAAATAATTAGAAGAATGTAACAATCTATTGTTTGGAAGAACTTATGAAATTTATTAATTTTAGTGAAATTAAAAAAATAGTTTTAATATATGTAAATTGTTTAAATAGTCAAAAAGTAAATTTTGAATGAGTTGAACAGCTATCACAAATTTGTTTATTTTAAAATTGTTATAAGTCACATTAAACTTGTGAAAAGTCTATGATTTAAAAATGTGGATATCTGTATCTAATGTCGATATGAGGCGCATAAAAATTGGCAATTCTTTCAACAAGTTGTATAAAGTGCCAGACTTACCCATATAAGTTAATATAACATGAGAACTCAGTGCAGATTGCTTTTGATTTATGGATTTAAATTAATTGCCAACAAAAGTGTTTAAAGTGTAAATTAAAAACTAATCTCTTGAATAAAAAGTTAAATTTTCAATATGTAAAATAAGTAAAATTTTTAATCATTTAAAATTAATTAATAAAATGTTTTAAAAATATAGCTAATCTAAACATGTCTAGAAAAATATTTAAAAATTAATTTACGAAATATATTTAATTTTTCAATTATTCAAGACAATGAATAACAACTTTTACTTATATTGAATCAATTTCACAGTTCAGCTCAACAAAAATGGATGAATGATTTTGACTAGTTAAAAAAAAATAAAACAATTTTAAATAAAGCTAGTGAAATTTGTTTAAATTTAAAATATAGAAAAATTAAATTCAATTAGATATTTGTCAATCTCAAGGAATTATTACAGACAGTTAAATTTGTTGTTTTAATTATTGGATATTTAAAAATTTCATTTAAAATTATTGAAAAGTGATGAAATTTTATTTTATATTATTTTTCAGGGAGGCAATATAAATCAAGGATTGTGGATCACAATACCCGCCCCCCCCCCAAAACTCCATATCCTCAATAAATCATGAGAGTAATTCCATCTGCTTTGGTGAGTTTTTCCAGACTGCTCTAATTTCCCCCTTTATTTTTAGAATTTATTAGTCATAATGAGGATAATAAATCACGATAAATCTGTTTTAAGCAAATCCCAAAATAAATGTAATTAAATTTTAGAATCTAATTTTTAAGGTGTTCTCAAAGAATTCATATTATATGAACATCGTTTAAAACAAAATTTATATAAAATAGCAAATAAATACAAATTCACAGAGTGTATTATTTTAATATAACACTGATGACTACATACAATAAAACCCTCAAAGCTGTATTCAAACTTTACATAAGAGATATTTTTCAATTGAATTACAATTTCATTTCCAGATCGACAATTCTTTTGTAGAGGATATATATAAAAATTTCTGCAATTTACGTTATTTACGCAAAAAATATTAAAATAATTTCATGAAATTAAAACAAAAACCTTAAACCTACCATGTAATTAATGTCAGTTGAAGCTCAACATTCTTTAGAATTAACCGATGTAAATACGAATGTCGTTTGGTTCAAGAAAAAGTACATTTCATAAAAAAAAGATAAACCAATTTCACGAGGAAAAAGTTGATCTTTAATATCCATGTTTATAAGTGTAAAATTAAAATTGTCAAAAGTACAATCTTTCATTTCAAGAGTTATTTTAAAATTGTTTTGAATTAAGCAAATTTAAAATAAAACCAAAACAAAAATAAAAATCATAATAGGTTTTCAACTGAATAGATGGAAAAATTTAGGTGAACAGTGATTACTTGAATGATGAAAAACTTGGTCTAGCTTCCAAATTTCCACATTCGGGATTATTGAGAATTCTTCTCAGAGCATTTACCAGAGTGATACCATTAGTAAAAACGCGATATGTTAATAGAAATGTATTGAGGAAATCTATGCTAAGAAATCTCAAATCTGTTAGTCTATCCATAAGTCTCTCCAATGAAGCATGACGAATCTAAATTAAAAATTTTTCATGAATAAAATTTAAAATCTTATCTGACTTAAAATAGACATGTTATTGTTTATAATATTTTTAAATTTTAGAACCATAAAAAATTATTTAAGAAATTATATATATATAAAATATATATATAATATATATATATATATAATATATATTATATTTATATTTATTAAAACATGTATCTGACTATGAATGAGTAAAGAAATCGATGGCTATTCATGAATTTTGGGCACAGGCTTTTTCAAATTTGTGAAAAATTAAATTAATGTTAAAAATAATATTAATATTAATATTATTTAATATTAATATCAAAACAAACAACATCATTCTTACATACACAATTTATTTTATTTACATCAACATCCAATTTACACACATTATATAAATTACAAACTGATTTCGACAACCAATTTTTTACCAAGAACTCTAACAATTTATCAAACTTTTTTCTAAAGTTTCAAAAGTAGAAGAGAAAGACCATGAATCAATCTCTTTGCCATATTTCTCTTATACTTAAGTTTACAAAACATTGATTTTCTACAAATCTATGTCTCATAGTGTTTATCTTTGTGTTGAATTAATAAATGTAATAATGCAATCGATACTTCATTTTTGTTTCACATGTGAATATAATGTTCTTATGAGAATTGTTCATAAAATGCAAAAATGGCTTGACATACAAAAAAATATAATCCACATACATTTTATAAACAATGGGTAACAGAAGCAATTTTGTTTTCTTAACTTTGTTTTTTTAACTTCATCATTAGTGCTAAAAAACAACCCATAAGGATTCCATCTATTTGTTGATACCATAATCACATTATTTAACTTATTTAAATACACATCATGTTCATATCCTTAATCCAAATTGCAGACATAAATGTTCTTCATGACTAAGTGTGTTAAAATCAAAAAAGTCCCTAATATTATGCTTCAACGTACTTAAGCTCAATGAACTCTTCAAGCAATTATCATTCAGTTATCTCATTTATTTGGATATATGAAAATACAACCATTCAGCTTTGCGATTCTTAATTGCGATGATTTAGGACATATTTAAAATAAAATCTAAAGATGAAGCTCATATTACAAAATTGAATAATTTGATATTTCTAAATTTAGTGTGGATAACTGGTAAATGTGCTTGATCGAAACGTCAGTTACACGAAGCTAACATCCGAGAAATTAAGACTAAACACCTCTAAGTCTGAATTTTGCCTAAAAATCATGATATTTTGTGCTATTCTCGTAATGAGGCAATATAATTATTCATCAATGCAAGTTAAAAGATGTGGCTTAGCTATACATTTAAACTCTAACAAGACTATGAAAATGGTTTGGATGTTTGAATCATTTTTAATTATTTACGTGTTGGCATTAAATCGTTTGTAGACGACTTACTTTACGGTCAGGGAAGCGTAAGAATTCGAGAAGTTTATACTTCGAGGTTTTGAACTTCATCCCAAACTGATGTGAAGATCTTTTTGAAACATACAGAAAAATTCATAAATGAAGACCACGAAAGACTGGAGATTATGAAAATACTGTTTATTGTTTTAATATTGAATTGAAATTTGAAGTTCACGAGATGCAAACTTTGATAGAAATAACGAATTCAAAACATGCTCATACTTGATAGTAGAACTAAAAAGACTAATGAAAGTAAATGAATGGCATAACTACCTACAAAGTAATAAATAAAAGAGTAAGATATAGTTTTTCATAGGAATTGATCTATTAGAATAGAATATTCTGGTAAAAAATAAATAAAATGTAGAATATTAAAACATTTTGGAGGATAGCCAAAGAAAGGTATAATGTTAAATTTTAAGAATTTTTAAAACTGTATAATTAATACACTAGTAGATCAAATATAAGTAAGATATCAAATAGAAATGGATGTAAAATATTTGTTTGATATTATAAGTTTCAATAATCTTTAAAATTTGAACAAAAAGTAAAATTTATTTATTAGAAAAATAAAAATAATTCAGTATTATTAAAACAAACTTTCTGATTTGAGATCTTTTTAATTTTACATTTACAAAATAAATTTCAATATTTTCTAATTATTATTTCAAAATTAATCTTCCAATTTTTAAACTAATTTACATAACTTTTTCCTGCTGGATTATCATTATTATTGTTTTAAAATTTCTATTTTATTTGTAAAAACTTTTCTTAAATTTACTTAAATTAGCTATCAATCCTCAAATAGATAAAGCTCTATGCTAATATTTTAAATTAGATTTTATGATGTTATTTTTATTAAATTTTTTAACAAATTTATATTTAAATTTCGAAATAAAAATGATTTTTCCCAGAGAAGTTTTCAAAATAATTACTTGGAAAATCAATGATTTTTAAGTGACACTTAAATCAATAAAATTTTGTCATTATTTACTAAAAATAGGTAAAAATCTTTACTATTCCAGATAACAAATAACAATAATTCGAAAAGTGTATGCCATGATGATAAATTGACTTTTAAATAGTTTAAAATTTGTTTTACTGTACTTGTAACACGATGTTTTCATATTGTCTTTTAAATAATTAATTGATTATGCAATATTATTGTTTACTAACCGTTATGAAAGTTTTTAACTCCTTAAAGCACATGCCCTAGCGTAACTCGAGTAATCGGTGCTGACATAATTGCGTATGGCGAACAGAAACTCGGTTAGACATAATATTTAGTTTACTTTATGATTTACCAACGATTAAGGCTCGATCAATGCTATAAATTTATTCACATATATTTATTATTAACAATTAAAAAAGGAATTTTTTAACCGTTATACTTATAATAACGTGCGTTAAAGGGTTAATGTAAAAAACTGGAACTGCTATAATTAATAACGCAACATCTAAACAACGACACGGCACAATTTATCATTCACTGGATAAACACACGACAAAATTATAATTAAATATTAAAATTATTATAAATTTTATCAAATAAATAATATTTTTTATTTATTAGAGACTTTACAGAATCGTTTAATTTTTTGTTGTACATTTACCTTAAACACTTTCTGGCTGGAAATATACTTCACCATATCCCGTCTTGAATTTTTTTTATTTTTTAAAAATAATTTAAAATGTATGTTTATATGTATATACATAAAACTCATAATATCATAATATCATATGAAATAATTCATTAAATATTTATTAAATGAGAAATTCGTTTAAAGAGTATTTTTCAGCAAAGGCTTATCTTTCAATTTTAGTGTTAAATATAGGGTTGAAAACTATGGTTTTTCCGAGTTATGAATTGTTACATCTATCTATATATATATATATCATAAGTAAATCAGTCTTCTATTTATCCATAAAATAATTTACTTTATAATTACACTTAAAAATAGAGATAAATAATGTTCGGGTATTTATTTTTTGTAAAGAGACAAAAAATAACATTTTTTGGATATTGCGTTTTTATCGGTATCAATCTTTTTACTTTAATATTATTTTCACAAAAAAATGTTGCAGTAAATACATTTCAGTGAGTAAAAATTGTTTGTTTACTCATATGATATGATATGCAAAATGTACGGATTAAAAAGGTTGCATTCTAATTCTTCATATATTTAGAGATGCCATCTAAGAACGCCCATAAAATGGGGTCATGAAACTGCAATAAGATCCGAAGGTCATAATATCTTTACTCTTCGACGTTTATTGTAAGCTTTAATTAATTATATAATTTAACAAAAAATATAATTGGTTTGAAAAAAGTCTAATATGTAAATGTTGAATGATTTAATAAATTATTTAATAAATCACTGAATGTAATTGGTTTCAAAAAAAAGTTTAATACTTTTTAATATTTAATTGTAATTAAGTGTCATTTAATATTTAGGAGAGAGATTAACTGTCACCAAGAATAACTACCAGGGCACCGAAACATCAATTATCAGACATTGAAGATGTATTTATTATTCTGTGGTAAATAAGTTCACACTTTACAAACCCTTTCTTTCCTCCAATTTATCCATAAATACTGAAAATGCTGTGATATCTAAAGTTAGAAATATAGTTAATCTATAATTAATATTTAAAACTTTGAAAAAAACTGTACTAAAACCTCGTGTTAAATAAAGAAAACAATTGATTTGAAATGAATATTAAAGAATTAATTATATTTTGTTTTACTGAATATTAAAAAAAATGGTTTAATTTTTAAACAATAAATTTTCTCTTAAAAATATGAAATTATTTTCTAACATTAAAATTGTTTCGTTAAATATTAAATAATTAAAAAAAATCCGATATCAAAAGTGATTTGGAATTTGTTAATGAGAATAAGAAATTACATTCCAATAGAATGTAAATTTTTTATAATAATTATTGTAATTAATGTATGAATAATAAATATCTAGACAGAGATAATTTCATATCCAAAACTTTGTCCTGCTGGTGACTGAATTTAATCAGGGCCCGGGAAACAGAAATAGCTGATAATAACACTATTTATTGTATAATTATGTTTACAACTCCTATTTTCGTAAAAGATATGGATAAATTTTATTAATAGTAATACGGAAATAATTTTGTTTTCAAAAAAAAATTTTTTTTTCATTTTGTTTAACTTTTTCATTAAAAATATTTTATTTAGTTAATAATTGGAAGCAAATAAATTCATGGTTCAATGATGTCGAACTCGGTTTGTATTGTCAAGAATTTCCAGTTGGAGAAATTCAAATAGTAAATTTTTGTACATTGAAAGATTAATTTTAATTTTGTTTTAAGTGACATAAAATATGTTTCAATTAAACTTTTATAGATGACTTTTATATTTAAGACAATAAAAATGGCCATTATAAAGACAGTTCTGGGTATTTTAGTTGGTAGATTGAAAGTTATTTTCCCAATATTACTCAAGATGAGATATGCAAGGGCAGGTTGAAGTTAGATAGCTAATATAAAAGCAATAAACGAGAAGTAAAAAGAAAGAGAGTAAAAAGAATCTTTCACCAAGAACATAGTTGAGATTGGCTGCATGGTACGGTACTAATAAATAATTTTAATTTAACTGGTTACATTGGACTTCGTAGCACAAACGCACTTAGAAAACCATTTGATATCTTAAATACTTATTTGCCATTTCAAGTTAATGGAGTAGTTCTTTTTCTTTACTGTTATTCACACTATATAATATAACAATTCATAAAAACTAGATGAATACTGATAATTCGCTAGGGGGCTTTACTCAATAAGGACTAAGTATGACGTCTAAAATATAGCAATTGATCCTGCAGAAAGAATTTGAACAATGATAAATAAAACATTAAAATTTAGTATACCATTCGGGATCTTGTCAAAAGTGTTTCAATTTAATATATTGTGTTTAAGTTAGTTGAAACAATATACGCAGTGTAAAATACTAAAAACACTTTTGCGTAGTAAATTCATAGCCATACTTGATACTTAATGAAATCTTATGCAAATTTTACTCTTGAAATCCATTTCTAAATAATTATTGTCGGAATTTTCACAGCAACACCCGCATATTTTATGTGAGGATTTCTTAAAATCTCTCTATAGTTATTTTCTAAGTAAATAATAATAAAGCGGAGTCCCTTTACATGTTTACTAGATATATTAAACTCTATGAGCCCCCTCCCAATTTATTGTAACAATAATTTTAGTTCATAATATAACTAATTTACTGATTGCTAACTAACGAATAACCCCAAATACTATACATCCATCCCTCGCTTAAAGAAATTGATTCGCTGACGATAAGTTCGCAAATCGAAATTTCATAAAATAAAACTATGTTATCGAAATTTCGTAAAAAGAATTTCGTTAAGCGAGGGATGGATGTAGTCATTTAATGTAGCTGTCATTATATGAAAACCAGAAATTATGTGTTGCACACGGTTTGCAGTTGGCAGTTGTTGATTTACTCTATCAAAAATTGGAAATTGAATCTAATAAGCAATATGATGAAAAAATTTATTTAACAAACAATGATAAATAAGGTACGAAAAATCATATCAATGTTCAGAATTTCTCCAACAAAGAACAATTTATTACAATATTCTCGCCAAGCAAGAACACTGCCTCGTTTTTTCAGCTTGAAAGTTTTGTTTATTTAAAGATTGCACTCAAAAAACATTATTAGACCAAAACACAGATAAATCCTATTGTTATCTGATATAATTACTGCTCATGCTATCCTAAAAACAACGATTGAAGCACTCTGTCGTCGAGATAGCAACCTTCTTACATAATGCATTGAGATAAATTTTATGCTAAATAAGCTAAAACATGCAAACAAGGATTTAAGTAAAAATTATTTGCAACTATTTTTCTTGGTTTAAAAGAACGTGAGAAAGATCTAAGTGAGGTACTGCAATAATTACACAAAGCCTTACAGCAACGCCTGCCGAGGAATAGATTTTGACACAGTTCCTTCTTCATTAAAATGCTGTATATTAATAGTGAACTTGATTTGAAATGCTAAACGTTTCGAATCCCATTACACTACTAACAGCTCATATAACTGGACCTTTTATTTTAAACGAAACAACATTTGAAATTTATTCATTAACAGAATATATTTCTACACAAAAATTATTAAGTGTAGCGAAAGAACTAGATAAAGTATTGAAGAGGGATATACACCGATGTATCCAAAAAGATTTAAAAAGAAATGTCTCCAATTGAAAATAGAAAGATACGTGGTGATTAGTTAGAAAGAACATATTCATACTATAAAATAAAAGTCTGAACAAGCATTTTCCTCGGTAGAACAATTTGTAACAAAAATAAGAAGTCGTTTAAACGATGAAACGCTGGTCGAGCTGTGCTTTCTAAAAGCTTATTAACAAAAAACAAGTAATGAAGAAATTATATTTTTATTTTTTTTACTGTATTTGTTGCTTTATTTTTAATAATGCATTTTTTTGTCAATTAATAACAATATAAATTTCATTTTCTATTAATACTGTCCGTTTTATTATGTATCTTCAACAATTAAATTATTTAATTTTTTTCTCAAATTTTCCAATGCTAATCCCGGAACAAATCCAGGGATAATGTAATCTAGGAATTCCCGGAGTTAAAGATATGACACAAGATTGCAAACCACAGTAATAAAGTACTTATTAATGAATAAAACTTAATGCATAATTAAATTGAATGTCTATTTGAAGTTAAATGATTTCCAAAATTTAGATACCCTTACATTAATTATTAAAATAAATTCAAATCAGTAAATTAAATTCATTTTACATAGTAAAATTAATTAACATAATAATAATAAAGCTTGTAGAATTCTACAAGAAACTGCAGAGAATTATTTGATAATCGAAATTTCTTTCAATAATATAACTATTACTTCACAGCAAGGGCTTATTTTGTTATTCACTTATCTGATATATTAATTTATGCTGCTACCAAGGAATCACCGTTTTATACTACTACTGCTACTACTACTACTACTACTACTACTACTACTACTACTATTATTATTATTATTATTATTGAATTTTTATTAATTTTCTTTCATATTTAATAAATGTTTCTTCGTCTTACAATTTAAATAAATTTTCTTCACCTTTTATTTAATTTATCATTTATTTAATTTATGAATAAATTGTCTCATTTAATTTATGCATCATTTGATAAGGAAAAGTCGTTTTTTAGATAGCTTAGAAATAAGTGTTATGTTGCCGATTAGAAATATAAGCTTTCCATGCCAATTAATTTTTCTAATGGCATTTAATACACACGTTCATCTGCAAATTCACAGAATGACTTTAAGATATATAATTAAATCATTAGAAATTTAATTGTAAATAAATTTAAAATTAATCTTAATAATATTTTTGAATTTCACTTAATGTTACAATAATGGAAAATAATTACCTGCGGAACTTTACAAGAATTCAAACGCCGACTAAACTGGATATCAACGTCATCTCGATAAAGTTTCGGATCAGATCTAAAAAAAATGAAGATTATTATAAAATAATTACTTAAAAATTGAAAAACCACAGAATTTTTATAATAATTTTCTTTTATTAAAAAATCACTTTTATATATGTCTAAAAATCAAGCAATAATTAGATAAAGTGGTCAGAAAATTTATGGAATTCTGAAAAGCCAAAAATACTCACAGACAAACAGTTACACGATGACAAAAACAACGAAAGCAGCAATCGATATTGCCAGAAATCAACTGATGCCACTCACCTGATCGATTGCGGCATTGAAACTGACGATGTCTCTGCGAGTGAAGAATTTAACAGGTCGCTGTAATGCAGCTGCTCGATACACTGAATGGTAATTATTATTATTATTATTATATTATTATTATTATTATTATTATTATTATTATTATTATTATTATTATTATTATTATTATTATTATTGTTGTTGTTGTTTAAATCAATTCAAATGAATCTGTGTGATAAAATATCAATTAATTTGCTTTTTGTTATATATATATGAATAACAAGCATATCTCTAACTTTTTTTAAACGTATAATTGACACATTTCCTGACTTTTTATGAAATTTAATTCCGCACTTAAAGGGTTAAACACCAACTAGTCATGTAAGCACTTACTAAAGTATGTGGTGATATTGCATGATTTTTCAATATTTATTTACAAAATGTTTGCTACTTCTATTTCAGATTAAATATTAGCATATATAATAAAAAATTATATAGATAGAAAAATCCAATATACCTTAAATTGAAAATTTATTATTTTCAAATCTATGTTTACAACTTGAAAGAATACCTACCGATGATCGTTAATGTGTAATTAAGAATTCATTATTTATTCACTAAAATTTTCCCATAGGGTCACTTTGACCCCTGGGTCAAAGATTGCCGATCACTGGCATACATTCATTGTTCTAATGTATAAAAAGTTAACACAGATATAACTTAAAATATTCAAAAATACAAAGATTTTAGATTGAGGTTAAATATTCTTCATAATTTGACGAAAATCCAAATAAATACAAACCCTAGTTTGACACTTTCTGGTTTATTTATGTTATTTATTTTTCAATTTAATGTAATTTATAGTGTAATAATCATACTTTTTATTGTGATAATAATAATTTCTGTAAACATAATTATTGACACTAACTGGAATTAACGCAAACAAATCTTCATGGGTGCTTTTTTTATCAACATAAACAACAACACAAATTATTCTCTGATGTATTTGAGATGAAATTATTGTCATTGAAAGATGACGACGTCATATAAAATTTATATCTAAAAATTAAAGGAATCTTGAAAATATTAAAATATAAAAATTTAATAATAGCAAGTATATTAAAATTTACAAAACAAAGATTTATCAAAAAAATTGTAAATTTTTACTTTAAAATAAAAACAATTGTTTCGAATGTTAAAATTTTGCAGAGTTAAACTACATATTTATTCTCCATAAATTTGTTTAAATAGTCTCATTACAAAAATAAGCTTTTAATACAACTTATTAAAATGATTTAAATGATTCAATTCAAAATGTGCGTAATTAAAACCGGAAATAGTGAAAATAATAGTACCCTAAAATATCACATATAAGATGCGGCTTATGTTAACATAAAAGTTGTTTTTTTCAGCTAAAAACATGTAGTGTAGCTTATTACAGGATCTTAGATTTTTAAATACCTCGCAAACTCGCATATATGCAATAACTTGTATAATCCGCTTTCAATTTTTTTTTAACACCATTTATATGCGAGATTTGAGGGTAATTCTTCAATGATAAGGCTTCATGATCACTTGAAAACATATTTTAAAAGTTTGAATGTAAACAAATTCAAATTTCATTAATTTATTTTTATGCACTTATTTCAGTACATTTGATAAATATGCACATATTGCACAAATATGCACATATCCATATTTCTTCAAAATCTTTTTTTATTTGTTCCATTTTAATAGAAAATTTATTAATCAAATTATTATCAGAGAAAAAACAGAGAGCAAAAGATTGCTAAATTTTGATTTGGAGTGATCGGGACATATTTAAGATCGAAATATTTCATATTTTGGCTTACGTAGATTTTTATTTAAATTATGTTTTTAATTATAGAAGGATAATTAATGAATATTGTATAATTAATTAAGTTAACCTATTACACAATATTATGTCAAAATTGTATTTTCAAGACCAGAGGTTATTTATTATGTTTGATGGTTGTGTATGAATTTTGGTATGTTTGTGTGTCTGAAGGTATTCCATATCAATAATTAGAAAACCAATAAATTCCCTTTTATATGTTACGCAATGCAAAGCTTTAAAAGAGTGTGTTGGAGATTTGTATATATCTCTTTTTAACATGGTGACCACACCAGGACTTCAGAATTTTATTAAACCACAAAGCCAATTGCAACCGAGAGCAGATTTGGAATTATTTTTATTCTTGAGTTAAAAAGGTTCTTTAAAAAAATCATATGGAATTTCAAGAAACGCTCACAAAAGAGATCTAGTCAGACTATATTGGGTACGAAGGAAGAAGCATTTAAGCCAAGGAAGATTTTAGCCATCGATTTGGATGCCGTGTTACAACATAGTAAAGGAAATGCCGTGTGCACTGAATTTTTTGGAAAGATTGAGAAACTTGTTGACAATGTTCGGCGAAAAAAGTTGGCAAAGCTTATGTTAAAAACGTTTCTAATGTATCTTGTAATTAAAAATTTAGAAATAAAAAATGAATTGAAATTGAGAGAAGTTAAGACAACGGAAAAATCTAAATAAGTCATGATCAGAATGAAGGAGATCCAGAAAAAATTATTCAATGAGCAATCATTTTCTTCGCTACATTAAAGGAAGCCACAACTAAATCCGATTTGAAAACTCATACCAGTTTTTAATTCTCCAAATCACACTCGTAATTCAAGTTATGAGAATTCAAGAATTGGAGACAGATAGTTAAAAATGTTGGATGTGCCTGGAAAAAGAACACATTAAACCTGAATGTACGAATGCCAAATGCAGCCAGTGTTCGAAAAATGCTCATTTGAAATATCAAAACGAGTATGTTTTTGGAAAGATGAACAATGAAGAAAAATATCATAACAGGAAAAACAAAATTCAGAAACAGAGGGCAATATCAACGCCAGTGCAATACGATGTATGGCTTCTCAGATGAATACAATTCACGGACTGAAAATGAAGGGAAAATGATGCCGAACAGTTGAAATAGAGACCAGTTGCAAGGGAGCTTGAGGTTGAATGAATATATTTTTAAAGTTTGTTTGTGAATGAATTTAAAGTAGCTGATAATTGAAAGATTAATGAGTTGATTTTATATGTGAATTGGCTGATTTTAATAAAAATATGGATAAAATTATGAGTATTGATACGTATAAGAATAGACAAATTAATAAACGTAAATTTTTATGTATTATTGGTTATCAATAATTTGTTAACCAAAGAAGAGCTATAAAATAGTGCGATGGAGATATGCGATCAGAATAAATATTGCCCACTTATATTTCTATTTGGCAATAATAATAATAATAATAATAATAATAATAATAAAAAAAAATAATAATAATAATAATAATAATAATAATAATAATAATAATAATAATAATAATAATAATAATAATAATAATAATAATAATAATAATAATAATAATAATAATAATAATAATAAATGTCTTACTGACACAACATACAATTGCTTGTCTTGTGCAAAACGGACAAAGTTAAAAAAATAGAAATACTTTGGCGTGTTGCGAAACATTATTTATTATTAAGATTAGTACTTGAAAACGCCCTTTTGAAACATTTGCAATTTATTTCCTAAGTGTAAACACAAAACATTCACCAAATTAAAAAGTGAAACGAAAAATTTCAATGTTAGAAAATAGGATAAATTTAGAGATTAAAATTCTAAAATTAGGAAATTATTTGATAACAGTCCATAATTTGAAAATCAGATGTTAAAATTGTGAGATCAAAAAATTTCAATAGTTCTAATAACAGAAAATTGCTGACATTCTCAACGTCTCTTACCAGAACTAACAGGAAGCATTAAAGGTTTTTAATCTATTTTTCATCACTTCATATATTTGTAGCTAAAATTTATTCTAAAAATGTATACTAATGATACGTAAGCAATTTTCTGAAAAATCAATAATTAAAGCAATTATTAAAGCAATAATTAAATCAATAATTTTTAGAGTCTTAGAGGAATAACGATATCAGAAGAACCAAATTTTGTTTTGCAGCAACAAACATAAAAATGTTTTAATTATTCAATTAATTTCAATTACAATTGAAACCATTAAAAACCCAGCAACAGGGTCGGTCTGCTCAAAAATTACTGGATTTTATATATTGATAAACGGAAAAACTGCTGTCGTTATGAAAGAATAAGTTTGATGTTAGAATTTAAGTCTATTGTAAAAAAGTTTTTTTTGTTTAAAAGAATCAGAAAATTGAATGACTGTATATTAAAATTTTTATTATAATTTATATTATAATATATATTAAAATTTTATTATCACATTATAGAAGCATCAGATATGAAGCCAAAAGACTATTATTTAAATTTATGTTTATGTCGGGTTTCATGTAAAAAGCTAAAAGAGGAAGCATTTAGTGAAAGTCAAAGTTGTTTAAGATGTGGAACGTGAAACTTTACATGTTCGCAGTTAAAGCTGATGCTAGAGCTGTCATTGATATAACTGACTATTTATATAAAATTATGGACAAAAATATTAATAGACATTTCAAATTTTTCAAAAAATATATTTAAAAAGTCATAGATATTTTAAATGTAATATAAATAAATTAATTCCATACACATTTTATCATACTATCATAAGATGATTATATCACAGTTAATTTTCCTATACAATTATTTCCTTCCATTTTGTATGACATTTCGTAATCAATCTTTGAATAAAAATTGAAATCCAATTTTCTACAATTTGGGAAAGCAGATGTACAACTTTATTTAATTTGGAACTTCGGGCAGGCCATTATAACATTTTTGTAGGAGTTATCTTTCCATCCTTTATCCTGAATTTTCTAACAGCCTCAATAATACTGTAGGGCTATTATCGGTTAGTCAGTAGTATGATCTGGTGCACAATTTATAAATCAGTGATCAAAACTTAACTCAGTAGCTTGATTTGATTTTAAAATAACAAATTCAACAATTAACACAACGTATCTATACTTTTCAAATTTACAATAAAAAAAGAAAACCTCACGAGCTATCACCTTTTCTGATACGTTTATTTTGGTTAACGATTTACAAAAGTTTATCTTTTGAATGCTATGACCCCTTGATTCTTCTTGATATATATTCTTCAATTTATTACCCTTTCATTTATTATGTTTTCCTTCAACCGCTGTGAGCCGATCGTTTTTGTCCTTGCTTTTTATAATTATTTTCGCAAACAAAATAATTACGATCACAACCTCACTTTAAACAAGATAATTAACCAAGTGACCTTTCATCTCTTTGCTTGTTCTATTAATTCAATATTAAAAAATTAAATATTATTATTCAATATTTATTTAGAATTTTGAGGAAGGGTTAATTTAATTATTTTTCCATTTACCACTTGAAATCGCCAGATCGTTCGGGTTTCCATATAGCTACTAAATAATTAATTTAGATCATATATTGATTTTATATTATTGAATTCGTATTCGTCTCATCATTTACTATTCGTATATATCAATTTGTCCTGCAATATGTAGGTTTTTAATTTTTAATTAATTTATTATCTTTGAGTTTTAATAAATTTTGGTCATTTGAGATTTACACATTTTAATTTCTTTTCACATCCGAGTTTATTTTGCTCTACTCTAATTGGAGCCCAGCAATACATTTTTTAAAATAAAGCATAGACATAGTAGGTCTATCTCGTAAATTATCATTGGGTCAACACGTTGGTTTTTATAATTTTCGCATAGTCACCTTACAATTATGCATTTATTCCATAATTCTATATCGAAAACATTTTATATGTTTTAAATATTTTAAAATACGTTCAATTAATATTAAAATATTTGACAGAATTAAGGGTTGCACCCATTTAAAGTCATTACGTTGTTCAATATTCAGAATGAATAAATTTTTTTAAATGTTTTTTAGAGTTTTATTCTGCAGTTTAAGGCCGTTAATGTGCATGTTATGCAAGTTTCCAACCGGTGTTCCGAGAAAATGTTACAAGTTTTCAGTCAAATTTTATAATGTTATATTTATAATATACTTTTATTATTTTATTTTTTATTTGTATAAATAAATGCAATGTTCACATTTTATACACATTTTATTGTAAAATTAGTTGTTTTATGATTTTGGTACTCCTCAAATAAGCAAAAAAATTTCATGTCTTCAAAACGGCAAGGAAACACTGTCCTAGACTATTATGAGTCAATAATAATAACATAAATAAAAAAAATTAAGGAATTATATATTTTACTAAATTCTCATTCTTTTAATAGTTGTCTAATTAAATTCTTCCGCATTATTTTCTATTTATTTTCTTCTCTCTCCATATTCTGAATAATGTCAATCGAGTCATCCTACAGGCTAGACACGCCTGAACTCATCATTTAAAACGTTCTATGACCAACAATCTAGTAAATACGCATTTGTAATAAAAAATAATTAAAAGAAAAAATTTTAAATTTAAAAAAACTTCTCTTTACTTAAATGAAATAATCAATATTCAAAATTTCTACCAAAAAGAGGAAATATTATGCCAATAGATTATATTTGAAAATAAAATGAAAATATTACCACGACAAATTTGACTAAGGGAGTCGAGTTTCCTAATTTATAATATTATATAAATATATATATTATTTTAGAGAAAGCTAATTCTGTGAAAATTTTAAATAAATATATAATTTTCTACAAGAAACATAAACATCATATTTAAAGCGCCATAAAAGAGATTTCGAAGAAAGGAGAATTCTCCAGAAAGAGTGCTATAAAATGCTAATTACATTATCACAGCCATTTCATCCACATTTCAATTATTTCATCAAAAGACCGCGAACAGCAATCAGCCAAACCCGAATACACTTAAAGCATGATAAAGGAAAATTTAAAAAATAAATCATTTCTCAAGAAATTTTAATGCTTTCGTAAACACGGTAAGTGTTTCAGGAGTAAATTTTGCTGATGTTGTTTATTCTGTTTCAATTTTAGATAAATAGCCATTTGAAAATGCAATTATTTTCTTTATTGAATATCGGAAATTTTCACAAAATGTCAGAATAATAAATACATCAAAAACCAAAAAGCGAGCATTTCACTTCATGATATTTTCTTCGTATTTTTATCCAATTATATCGGTTCAGTTAATCACCACTGAAAACGCACATCGACTCATTCTCACGTCTCAATCAAGTCAAAGTCAGTATGCAGTAATTTTATACTGGTATTATTATTATTATTATTATTATTATTATTATTATTATTATTATTATTATTATTATTATTATTATTATTATTATTATTATTATTATTATTATTATTATATATTATATTATATTATAATTTTAAAAATAATGTAATATTTTATAAATTAAATTATATTAATAATATTAAATTTCAAATTTTTTAAAAAAAAATGCACAAACATGATTTAACATACTTAAACTATTTAAAAAACATTCGAAACATTCGTAGTCATAGCACATATTTGGATCCAATGATCTTATCAGCAATCAACATATCACGCGTTCCCAATAATTATTAAAACTTTTCAACAAATTTCTAAAATCAGACATTCCTATTTCACTTTTACAGCCTCTATTGTGCTCACTAATATTGGTCAAACCCTTCAATCGACAATGCTCTAGAACCCGAGTACAGAGATGACGGGAAGTCTCTCCAATGTATGTGGCATTACGCCCATTACATGTAAATTGATAAACGAAATCAGAACACAATCCAATCGGAGTTTTTGATTTATTAATAAACATATTGCGTACCTTACACGAATTAGAGACGATCTTATACTCTAAATGTCTCATCTGTTTACTTAACTTCCTTTTATAATTTATAAAACCTTCAGAGTACGGCAATACTAACACAAATTTAGGTTCAATATTTTTATATCCATTTTTACTATTATTTAAATCAACACTCAATTCACACTCAGCTGTCAAATTACACTCTGACTTTCCAAAACATGGATCCTTAGGATTTTTAATCAATTTGTCAACAGTCTCTTTTATCATTAACAATAAAAATGATTTAGAATACCCATTCTTTATCAACACTTTTTACCTAATTAGCAAAAGTAGAAGATAAGGACCATGAACAATAAATCAATCCTTTCACCATATTTCTGTTATACTTAAATTCACAAAAGCTTTCTGGAGAAGTATAAAGACCAGTATCAGTTGGTTTTCTATATATCTCTGTCTCATAATGTTTATCTTTGAGTTGAATTAATAAATCCAAGAACGCAATCGTCGACTTTATCTCCGTTTCACATGTGAATACAATGTTCTTATGTAAACTGTTCGTAACATAAAAAAACAGCTCTACATGTTCATGATTTTCAAATACAAGAAAAATATCATCCACATACCTTTTATAAACAATGGGAACATTTGGCCATAATGTCAGCAAGTGCTAATATGAATTTTTAGGCAAAATTGTGATATTTTATATATTTTGATACTTTGCCACCATGGATAGATTTCAAACACGTGAAAAATAACATAAAGTGTAACTCAAAAGACTTTACTTGTTTCAATAACACTTGAATTGTTGGACTTTTATTTATATCGTAGTTTTATAAAGTTTTAATAAAAATGAAGAGAGATAATAAATCTCTAAAACATTACTATAATACAATTTCTAGATAAATGATACTAGATATCGAAATCAGATATGGATAATTTTACCGTGAACAAAAACGAGAATTAATTCTCTAGTCTTATTTATTTAGAATCTTTCCGGGAAAACCACTCAAATTCTCAATGTGACATTCATTGATAATTGGCTAACATTAAAAATAAAATACGTGACAAGATAAATCAAATGAAAATATATCAAAATAGTGAAAAAAATGTTTCAATATTATAAATTCTACCCCACTGACAGGTTAAAATATGAATAATCTTTCATTTTGTTTAAATTACAAAGTGAAAAATTAACTTAAAAAAATGAACTAAAAAACAACTAAAATATAAATTAAAAGAAAACTATAAATGTTTAATGCAAATTAATTGTATTTTAATATTAATTTTAAGGAAATTAGTTTTTATTAACCATAATCACACTTTTTTTGATTTATTGACTTCTAAATGCATAGGGAAGACGGTAAATTACTGGTAAAATGGAAGTCTTTTGCATTTAAAACGATCTTTAAGCTCCTGATTTTACAACGTAAAATCTGATTTTCAAATTTATTAACTATTAAATACTTACATGAATTTTGTTACAGAAACACTTTCCTTGCGTGGCAGCGGTGCTAGTATAAGTACAATGCAGATAAAGAGAATCAAATAAGAGAACTTATGCACTTCTTAGCACACGAAAGAACACAAACTTCTTTAATTAAAATAAGTTCAAATATTGCAAAAATATAAATTCAAAATAGCCGCTGTGGCACAGTAAAATTATTTAAGAGTAAAAAAAGAAACTATGGCTATATAATTTTTTTTACTATTAGCTACAGATTCATAAAATATACTTAAGCAATTTTTTACACTTAAATGTTATCATGAAATTTCCAGAGCTTATTCACGCTGGAAATTCTAAGTCAAGCAACAATTTTCAACTTTCCACATTGCTACATTTTGAAGTGATTAGACTACACACACACATATATACATATATATATATATATATAATATATATATATAATAACACGAGAAAGCCAAATTAACGAAATATATTTCGAGGAAATTATCCTCATCATAAGTCTGCCATTTAAATCTTTGTCAAATATTATGTACGGAAACAATAATAATGTAATTAGTTATGATTTAATGATTTAATTAAATAATCTCAATACATTTGTTGCTCATTGAACGTTTACTTTAGGAGATTGTGATTTAATCACCATATATGTTATATTTAAAGTTTTTATTACCAATTGCAATGGGTCACAATAAACAGTAAAATGAGTGTAACAAAAATAGATGCAAACCTGAAAAAGGAAGAACCCAAAATCCTGAAATTAGCCTTTAAATATAAATGCCCACCCTGTGATAAATTACCGAATTTCTTTTGCCTCATATATTCAGTACCTATTTTTTGAGGACTTTTCCATAGTTTGTCTTGGCGTGGAAAAAATATACACTCTGGGTGTATAACAATAGACCGAATCTTTAGAAGTAGATCTAACTCCGCATGAAAGGTAAGCCCGGCTAGCTCACCATTGATGTTCTAGTATTTGATTTGCAACAATTGCAAAATATTTCGTTGAGATAAGAAAATGTCTTTTAAAATCAACACATCAAATCATAAGAAATAGACTTCAATTAATTTTGGGAAAAAGTTATATTTTATATGCAATATGGAATATAAAGCATATTAAATAAAGCAATTCTATTTCTCATAGACAAGCGGTAATTAATTCCAAATGAAAGGAGCCTGCGCACAATATGTAATTAAATAGCAATAGTTTTGAAATTTGTTTTTTTATTATACAATTTTGGCATAAAAGATTTTATTTTTTTAGATAAATATTTTTCACGGCCCTGTCTGTAAAATTGATTTTGGAATAATAAATTCAATAATTATTGATGGAGAAAGCGGCATTTAATATTCATATTCAAATATATAACTAAATAAATTTCATTGCCAAAATTATTAATTAATTGAAAAATAAATTCGGTTGCGTAGATAAAATCTGATAATTTGATCGATTAATTGGTGCCATTAAATTTTTTCGGAGTTTTGAATAACAATTATAAAAATCAAATTATTTAATACGTTTGATGCCAAGAATATTTTTGAATGACTTGCTTGTGGGCCATAAATTAATTTTGATTGTATAAAATGATTAAAAAAATATAGGGAAACAATATAAATCTAAAAAATAATGTAACTCACCAGTGACAGACGGGAATTAACGCGAAGGCTAATTCTGTCAGTCACAGATAGGTAACATGGCATCGGAGGGCATATGTATCCCTTTTATTTGCATGGAATATTATTTTTGAAAGACAGTGGAACAATCCATTGAGGAGAAACACTTGAATTGTCAATAAAGATTTTATAATAAAAAATAAGGCTATAAGTATTTCTTTGAAAGCAACAAAAGTCAGAAAAAGAGAATGAGTGATATTATTGAATTGAAAAATTTTATAAAGATGAAAGTCCAAATTATTTTGTTTTAATTTAGAAACATTTCATTATTACATTTGAAGATGAAGAGTATATAATACTACATACTACATACACGTCCAACTAAAAAGCTATCCATTTGACATTCAAAAGTTCAGTTTGGTAAGATATACTCTCTTACCACCGTGTACTACATGCATGCTGTACTGTAGTGTCATCAAATCACACGAAATGTCGACGAATGCGTTGTCTATTTGTCAAGTTTCAATAAAGATTAATACAGAAGTGATTTTATTCTCAAAGTTTATAATTTGCGTCTATGCCATTCAATAAAGGAGAAAAAGAAAAATAGTCATACGCCTAATGAACACTCACATATATGCACACGCACGCATACATTCACAAATATGTAATTACACGCACACGCAAAAACCCCCTTAAGTGACAAAGACACGTTTAACTAATAAGCATTGTATTTGACATTGCAAATTTCAGTTTGATAAGATATACGCTCTTAGCCGGAGTCAAAACTTTTTATTGCAACCAGTATGGGGCTTTTTCAAAACTAAATTAATAAAGACGCACAGAAGTAATTTTTGCTTAAAAGTTCATCATTTGCGGCTATGCCATTTGAAGAAGGAGAAAAAAAGGGAAAATAGTCATACCCCTAGTATATATATATTAGAAATTTTGGAAACTTCCTTTGAGAATTTAAATTAAAAATTTAAATTAATTGATTTGAGTTCTAGATATTTGTTTTTTGGTTTTAACTTTAATTCTTTTCTGCATAAGAGATGCACAATACTTTTATTACATATCTTGTAGGACAATTTTCATTATAAAAGTGTCATGAAAATACAATAAAATGTTTTTTAGCAAAAATTATTTGGTAATTTGTTTAAATATTTTCTTATTTTCATTTAGATTTTGTTAATGCGATTTCTAGCCTGAAAAAGACTGATAAACGGTCGAAATATACAGTGAAATGTTATATCGAATATAAAGTTGGTGTTTTTCTATTATTAAAACTTTGACTTCGTTCTTTGATGATGATGATGATAATAATAATAATAATAATAATAATAATAATAATAATAATAATAATAATAATAATAATAATAATAATAATAATATAATTAATAAAATTTTGTAAAATAATTTCATTATTTTTACCTGACTTATATCTGAACACCAAGCCGCCTTTTCTTGAATACTGGACGCCAGCAGTGTAATGCTTATTGGAGGAGAATTTTTTGTTTCAATTAGTATTCTAAAATCAACTCCATTATAATCGATAATTCGCTCAACTTTTTGCGCATTCTCAATTGTCAAATGTTGACTAGAAGTACCGACTCCGGTCTCGCCGTCTGAAATAATTACAGTCCGTGAGTTTAAATAATTAGTTCGAAAAACATCCTAACTCTGAAAATGTCTACAATTGATTGAATCAGTAAGTTTGTTGATACAATGTTATCCTTATCTCAAATGAAATTGTAATATTTTAAAATAGTGGTTGATTAAAACCAATTGAAAAACATAGACATTGTTGGGTTATTATTATTAAAATCGGTACTGATTTTGACTCCTCGTGTTATTTGTTTCAATTAATTAAACAATTGAGATTACAATAAAAACTGCCTTTATCTTTATTTTTGTTCACTGTCTACTTAACTGTAGTTTTATTTATAATTAACTTTACTCTTTTTTTATTTGGTTTGCTCTTTGATAAACTGGTAATTGACTACCAGTAAGTCTACTTTTTATACTGAATTTTTGCAAACAAATAATTATATTGACAAACAGTAAACTAATTAAGTAAGCTGCATCTTTAAGAACACAAAATAGCCAAGCTAATTAAAAAAAAGATTAATCTCCATTTATTTTTGAAGAGTTAATTTCATCACTTTCTCATTCATCAATAAGATTTTCCACTTAACTATTATTATTTATCTATTTAATTATTTATTTATTTTGATTTAATTTCAAATTTTTGAAAATCTTTTTCTGGGAACCCCATTGATATTATCTTATTTGCACTTTTCTCATTATTTACTAGTCCTACATAGCTGTTTCCACCGAAAACGGTCAATTTATAATTTTTTGAATTTTTAAATTTGTTTAATAATTCTGAAGTTTTTATAAGTTTTACCATTTATCAATTTGTACTCACGATTCCTGCACATCTGAATTTCTTTTGCAACACTCTAACCGAATTTCAACAATTAACTTACTTGGGGGCCCTGCGCAATTTTGATTTTTTTTTTAATCTATAAATTTTTAATTTGGGAATATCTGTGACTCATTTGAAAGAACATAAATAATTTTTTTATTTTTTAATAAGACTTTGAATTAAAACTCTTTCAAGCACGTTCTTTTAAAAGTAATTCTTTTTTTCATTAAAACAATTACAGATTTAAACGTTTAACTTTTGCTTCTTTTTAGTAAAATCTCAAGCTTGTTATTATTTAAATTTAAAAATTACAAATTTCATGATTAGTTAATTTTTTTTATTTTATTTATTTACGGTTTATATTAAAAAATTAAATTAATTATTTTTGGACTTCCAGCTGGCAATTTTAGTGTTTAACGTGTAGTTTGCCCTTGACATTAAACGATGAAACTTGATGTTAACCAATTGTTCAGTGGAATTCCACTGGAGCAAGACCGAAATTGTGTTGAAGGATTTTGAAAATTTAAAAAAAGTTTTGGAATGACTTTTCCAAACGATACAAAATGGCTTTGAATAAAAATATATACATCGCAATGAGTTTCATTGTTCATGAATATAAATCTAAAAGAATTTATTTTTATTTGTGTAAAAAATTCTATTTAAATAATGTAAAATATCATTTTGAAAATTTCAATAATGCTATGAATATTTTTCCATTATAAATAATAATTATATTCTGTCAATTTAAACATTTGGATTATTCATAACTAATTTTTCAATTAGTACGTTTTCTTTTTCAATTAACACAGAACAAGACTGACACCGTCTTTCTAGTCGACATTGACCCTTGACATTCGTGTATTTGCTTATCTCTCATTTCCATAACTCATAGAATTTCTTCTAGTATTTTAATGTAATTTATAAGCTCATCTGATACAAAATTAATTTGTACAGCTGTTGTCAATAATCGACACAATAGACTTCAGTTTATCAACTAAAATAATAAAAATTCATCTCAATAATTTTAATAATTTATTTCTGAGAAATATTGAAAATATTTTTAACATTTTAAAGAAAATTGAACTTTTAACTCGAATGGATTAATTTGTTTTATTAATTTTAATTGACTACAAAAAATATTTGAAAATTTTAGAAAACGCCACTCGAACATAACTTTATACTAGTATTTCTCAAAGTGGGCGATAACGCCTCGTTGTGGGCGTTTTAGACCTAGAGGGGGCGTTAATAGAAGCCCTGAAAAAAATGGGGGCGTTGACGTGGGTTAAGAGGCGATGGTAGATTTGTAATTTCATTTACTTTATATTTTAAATTTCATTAAAATTAAAACCTACCTTCGCAAAGTAATGTAAGCATAAGGAATTTACATACAACATCAATCCACAACATACATTTATTTAATTAATATTTATTTAGTTATTTATTTTATGAATTAATTTAATTATATTCTCACAATTTTAAACTTCAATTTTCAATATATCTTTCTGTTTATTCGCTATTAAAATTTTTTAAAAATTAATTCCCATTGGCCGCTGAGTAATAGTTTTTCTGGAAAGGGGGCGGTAAGCAAATTAAGTTTGGGAACCACTGCTTTCCAAAAAGTACAGAGAACTAAAAATAGGACTCGATATATTGCATGAAGGTTTTAGAACGTGATATTCCTCAGAGAAACTCAAAATGGTTAACACAAAAGCATGAAAAAAATTTTTAAATATTTTAAAGTTATTAGTATTTTATGTTGAATTTAATTACAATCGTTTTTTACACAATTTTCGTTAGATCAATATTTTTATTTGAAATTTTTGTTTAATTAAATTGGTTTAAATTAAATGGTATAATAAAATATTTATGGGTAAAAAAGGAATTTAATTAAGAATCACACGAAATTTATCTAATATTTAAAGTAATATAATTAAAACTACTGAAAATTAAAAGTTACTGCTTCATTAATTTTTATTAATTTCAACATTTTAATTTACCAATATAATTAATTTAAATTATCACATTATTCATCATATGAAAAGTAAACGACAATTTGAATTAGTACTTTTTACAAAAAAATTATAAAAGTAGAACACAAGAGTATAAGAATGATATCTACAAAGTATTTTTCTGTAAAAAACACATAATATTAAATTCTAGATATACGCCCGAAACGTGTTCTATATCATGAAACATAGTGATAAAGTTTTTGATTGGTTTTCCGTATTCATACCTCATGAAAAGGGGTTTCAGTGTCATTGCAATTCTCCTTACAAAAGAAAAAAATCAGGTGGGAAATTACATTTTGTGGCTATTTAAAGTTGAATTTGACTAAATTAAAGCGAAATATTGAAAAATCAAAGCATCATATTCATCCCTCTCATTAAAAGAATTGATTTTTCAGCTTATTTATTGTATTTTATGTCGTTTTAATTGATGTAAAACACATGCGTTTTTCAATTAATATTTTCATTCTACAGTAAAAACTATCAAAAAGTGAAAAACTTTGCATAGCCTTTCAAACAATAGTTTTTAATTCTTTTGTTGATATTTTATTTTTTTGGAAATCAGGGGTCTACCAAAAACAGAAAAACTCGCCAAGAAATCTATACGACAAAAATGTTTAGGAACCTCTGTTTTGGAACAAGAAATATTGTAAATATAAAAATATATCTCACTAAACTGGGATAGAACTCCTATTTAGTATCTGTGAAAAGAAAGGTTCATATTGCCCAGGAAGATGTTGAAATGGATATGGCTCCTATCACATATTCAAAACTTAATGAAAGAATAATTGGTTAATGGTCAAATGCAGTGACTACTATGGACTTATAAAGTGAGATTTTGAATTTCTGTTAATTAGACTAGCACATCTTATTTGATGCTTTAAAATAACAGCTCAATATCATTTATTTTTAGTAATTAAGTCTGTCTGTTTATATTTTGCTTTTACTAATTTATTAGTTTCTCATTTCCCAATAATTATTTTGACAACATTGATCTAAAAATAAAACACAAATACATAAAAAGAGATCGCTATATAGATAAACAATGTGGCAGAATTACAAATAGAGGATTCCGGAAGCTATCAAATTTTCATATTTTGAAAGTCAAATCACTTTTCAAAATTTTTGCAATACTATATTATAAGCATATTTTTAAGTTATTGTTTTTTAAACTTTCACAGAAAGTTCTAATACCCAACTTAAAAAAACAAATGTGAATCGAATTTGAATATAATGACATTAACCCTTGAAATCCTATTGGAACCATACGACTCACGAGCAGAAAACAACAACTTTTCAGATTCTCTTTACAATCGGGATATATGTTGCCATAGGTAACTCCTTATTTTCAAAATTATTTCCCACCTATTTTTATACATTTTGACAAAAACGGATAAAACATTTGTTCGAGCTTCAAAGAATTAAATGTGTTAAAATATGAATATAATAAAAACAAAAAGCGAAATAAACTAAGTTTAAATCAATTAAATAAAAATAAAGAAAAATTTTGGTGAAAATTTATTTTTATTAGATAAATTGTGGTAATGAAATTGCTAATTAAAAAACCAAAAATACCAAAACTCAGTTATAAAGAAAATTATTTATTGTATTTTATACCATTTCCAAATTGAATCTGACATAAGTAGACAATTCATGCGTCTTTATTCAATTGATATTTTATTGGATTAAAATAAAATACACCAAAACACAATTTAGTTTAAATATGCTTTATTTTGATTTGATGTATGCGGATAGAATCGGATCTATTTTCTATTTGTAACGTGATTCTGACTGCATGCCACTAAAAAGTATTAGTGCAACTATCTGACAGTGTATATAATCGTCTGCTTACATAAATTGAATATATGAATAGTGTATAGTGTAAGTTAAGACTTTCGGTGCAAATCACAAATATACTTGTGATTGATTTGATGAATACATAAAAGTGAGTTAAAATGCTCAAAATATTTCAGTGAAGTAATGAAGAACAGAAAAAAATATTTGATCAAAATATGCGAATGATCAATTACAAGTGTCTCATATGGGCTCTAGATTGCTTAACTGTCACTAACATTATTACTTTAAAATTTTTAGACTTCAGTAATTAAATATTTTAGAATTGTATCACAGATGTTCCAACACTAATTCTTTCTGTGAAATTTTTTGGCGTAAATTACGATGAATTTGAAGCCGAACTTTTAAACTTCTAGTTCCCGATTGAAATGTTCTGATAGCTTTTACTGTTGTTCAAGACATTTATTTTTAAAAAATTTCTCTTGTTCTGCATCTTTAGATATTTAAATAACGAAATATTTATTTAAATTATAAAAAATCTAATATTAATTTAAATATAACGATATAAAATAATCTTAATACGGATAATAATTGTATTTTATTAAAACTACAATTAAAATTTCAAAGAATAAAGGCACTTAAGATAAACAAACAATTAAAATATAAACCGAAATAAGAGTTAATAAGCCTCCAAGGTTACCAAATCAACCTAATAATGAGTAAATGCGTCAAATAATGTAAGAATATCAACATTAATAAAAAACATTTAAATTTTTGGAAACTATTTGTTTTAATTAATTTGAAGACAATTTAAGGATTTAACAAGAAACAATTTTGATTATTAAAAGAAAGACAAAAATTATATGGGAATTCAGGCAATCAAAGAATTTAACTAATTAATAGATTGAAAAATATAAAGATTATTGTTTTTATGGAAATAAATAATTAAATAAATGAAAAATGTGAATCACGACTAATTATAAGTCTCATAATTAAATGCCAATTATAATATATGAAAGCAAAATTGAAAATTGACAATAAGAAGGGATAGTTAGAATCATCTCGTCCGTATATTTCTTTCTGAGCCAAAACGTAATTTGTGCTTTTCTACTTTTTCTGCTTTACCATTTCAAAATTGAATCTGTTATACGTAGACAATTTGAACCTCGCACTTACGTGATGCTTTCAGTGGTTTAGTAGAAAATACCTCAATTAATAATTAAATAAAAATAATGTGTTTATTTTTATTATGAGTGTGAATATATCCGGATCTATTTTTATATACAACAGAGAGATTTTGAATATCATATATGCATCAAGGCAATTATTTCTCAAAATATAATTCAAAATATAGCCGTCATGTGAGAAGCAAATACATTTGATTCCTCAACATCAGCGTCATTTAACAGAAAAATAAACAATTTTAAGACTGCTTGCAATTACCCATTTGCGTCGCCGTCAATTACGTAGATATATATATATATATATATATATATATATAAATAAACTACATGACAGTCGTTTGATGATATTCCCCAGTTTGCTCTACGGCAAGTTTCGCGACGTTATTAGATGAAAAGTATACACACTTTTTTTATGGGTCTATTGCAAATAGTAGTGAATTGTACTATTTTTTTGGTACTATTATCCGAATTGTACTAAACCAATAAAATCAATTTAAAATACAAAATACAAAATATATAAATTTTTCTCCTATTTTTTTAAAATAAATAAGTAATGATCGAAATAACTTGAAAAAGGCTGTGCCGAAAATCTGAAATAAATTTGATTCATAGTCAAATTTTGTAGAAAATATTATGTCACTTATAAAGAAATCAGAGGTGAAAAACAAAAAAAGTTCTTATAATAATAATAATAATAATAATAATAATATTAATAAATCTTCATTGTAATACTGTCATTTGACATTGACTGAAATATAAGTGAGATATAAAAATAAATTAAATAGGAAAAAATTCTCCCAAATATCTCAGGGGCATGATACCTGTGAATTACTTAATTTTCGGGTGCTCATTATATCAACAAATAATTATTTAATGTAATTGCAAATAATTGGGGGCAGTGCATAATTGGGTTTTCTTAGCTCATCATATTAACATTTAAGTATTATTTTATTTTATAAAGTTGCATTTAGTTCATGAAAAATAAAATCCTGAAATCCGAATTGTATTAATTAATTACCTATTACGCAATAAACATTTTTTTTATCATTACTTTTGCTTTATCTATCATTTTAAACTAATAATAATAAAATTATATAATTAAATATATAAAAATTAAATAAATTATTTCTCAATTAAATAAATAATTATTTATTTTTACGAATAAGTAATTTATTTTAAGAAATAAATAATTTAAATTTAGTCATAATCTTAATTAATTATTTTTAAGCATGGCTTCTAAATCGTTTTAAGATTAAATTAGTCATAGAAAAAAATGACAGCAAGAGAATATTTAATTAAATTTAATACTAAAGTACAATGTTTCATATGAATGGAAGGAGTATCCGCTTTCAAAGACTACAATTTGAAAAGGCATTTTGTAAAAACATTTAAGATTTGATGAATCGCAATTTATGTGTTTTAAACAAAAGAAATTCATGCGCCTCAACAATAACTATTTCAAAAAATAAATTCTCAATCTCATTCATTAATTAAAACAAGTCATGTAGCAAGCTTAATTGCCAAAAAACGATGCCATTTACTTAATGGAATATTTTTTATGAATGCCCTCAAAGCGTAAGAAACATAATTTATCAGATAAAAATCGGATTTTGTTAAAAATTTTTATCACACTTAACAGGTTTATTGAAGATACAGAGAAAACTGTAGAAAAAGTATGAAATTACAGTGTACAACGAATTTAATATTACTGTTGAAGTGTTACAAAATGCTACCAAAGAATGCGACTAAGTCAAATGCTTTGTATGAAGCAGTTAAAGTATTACTGACAAGATCTTTCTTTGGCATTGACAATGACAAGCGGAGTTCCATCTGTCTCTGTAAAGCCAAGGGAACTAGTTAAATTAATCAAATACAAGTTAAAAAAGTTATTAAACATGCACTTCAAATGACGATCATCTTTGTATTAAATTAAACAATCTTTTATAATTGGTATTTAAACTATTAAATAACAATAGCAATTTATCCTTATAAATAAGAGGACATCCTTTTTTAAAATTTATGTTTGCAATATTTTTGACATTTCAGTTGTCATCATCAAGCACCAAACAACCTCAATAAAAAAGATTGTACTTATAGATTTATTAGTAATTACGTAATTATACGTGCGATATCAAATAAAATTTATTAACCTTAATCAAACACTCAAAATACACATGGATAATGCATTTTGTATGTTGATTTTTGAGTTAAATGATTTTATCACCAAGAATTCAAAAGTGATACATTCCCATAATTTAAAAAATCTTTAAAATTGGAAATGTAAATTTTTAACTTGTATCTTATTATACTCAATAATAATACTGTTTCCATTCAATTGGGCATTCTCTCGAAATCAAGTAAGATGTCAGTGGCATTACACCCATTACAAGTAAAATGATATACGAGATCAGAACATAAGTTGAATGATGCGACAGATTTATTACGAACACAAGAGGACAAATCACTTACATTTAACACTATTGCAATCAGTGTTATTCAACTGAGAATCACCAGTCATGTTTATTACATTACTTTCCTTGTTAACCAAAGAACCACTCTCAAGGGAAATAAGTGAATCAACACCAAGCAAAATTATGCCATAAATCGCATTCCACTTATTAACACATTTATCAACAGTTTCATACCAATCATTGTAAAAAGACATAGAATATACATTCTTATGGAGTAACTCAATCATTTAAAGTATACGATTAATAGAATTCCAGTAAGTAGGTGTTAATGTTCAAGAACGATAAACCAATCCTTCTATTACTATTTAATTTTATATTTTCAACAAAATTTTTAGTTGTCTTTATACTGTAACACAGGGCTTCTTAAACCATGGGTTGCGACCCCATTTGGGGTCGCGTATCAAAATTCTGGGGTCGCGAGAGATAAAAATACAATTTAACAGAAAATGTTTTTTAACTTGTAAAATTATTGTTATAAAGATAAAATAACAATTATGGTAGATAAATATATCATAAGATCTTCTAGTTCGGAACGATTGTTTGTACCTGCATTTCTATTAAGAGTATTGTAATAACTTGAATAACATTTACTATGAATTAGAATTAGAAGATGTTATAGGAATTTAAAAAAATATAAATTTATTTTTCTTTTATATTTGTATGGGGTCGTCAAGAAACTCGCAATTATAAATGGGGTTGTGAATTACAAAAGTTTAAGAAGCTCTGCTGTAACATATTACAATTTATGAAATATTACCAATAAAAAATTTAACTTTAACATCTACTGCCAAATTCGGTTGGCCGCATTCAAAAGTAGTAGAGTATTTATATAACAGTTATAATTATTCTAGTAATCAAAAATTATTTGTGATGTAGAAGGTTTCAATTGATAAAATTAACAGTTTATTTCCTCGAGATTTGCAACAGAGTGTGATCCAATTTTGCAATTCAAATTTCCTATGTGTTTTGTCAAATTTTAGGATCTCTTTTTATTTGTGTCCTGACATATCGCCACAATATTTTGTGTGTCGTTACCTAAAGGGTTTTGTGTACCACTTATCTGAATGTTACAAATATAAGAAAACTACACCTATGACATTAAAACTTTGATATCAATGACTTATATATTGAGTGCAAATGTTGTTCTGTCGTCCAAATAACTTTAACGTTAATTCTTTTAAACCACTTATTAAAAATAGTCTCTTGAAGTCGTTATAATATTGACCTAAATATTCCTGCAAAGGTCAATTAAACATCATTAAAACACTCAATCTTTAAACCAAAAACCAAGTTGGAAAATTTGTATGTTGTTATATCTTTTAATAATCATTGCTACAAAGATTCCAAAGACTGTGCCAAAAATTTTTGTTAATATAAAACAAAGTACTGATTTATATATTTCAAGATAGACGAAGATCACGGAAATTGAAAATGAAAATAACGAAAAAGAAAATATGGAGTAGTTAAACCATAGGCAATGTGGGCCCCAATAGTTAATGTTAACTATGTTTGTTAAATTATTGGTATAGGTTTCTGAAGGACAACTTTTTTGTCAATTGAGACAAGTTTAAAATATCATGAGTAATTCTTATCTTTGCATTTGTAAATAGTAATCAAAGATTTCGGCAACAAAATAATGTCCGACCTCGCACATTAAAAAAACCAAGAAACAACAGCCCAGACCTTGTTCCAGGGTTTTTTCTAATATAATTGATGGACCCTTTAATATTTGGTAAGACATTTAGTAAACATAAAAAGATAAAAAGAATGCATGTGGCCTATAGACAGGCGTTAATGTGAGTTAAATTGGATTGCGTATGTTTATTATGATGTCTATAAAGCACAGAAAAGTAAATCACTTTCAAAATAACCCAATAACTTTTTTCTTAATTCAATTTTAGTATTCTATCTTTCTTCAAAAAACTTAATAAACCGTTATTTCTCACATTACCAGAAGCATTACACTCATCATCTGAATCAAAGTAATCAATATTGTCCAAAACTTTACTTTCTTGTATTATTTCAATTTCACGATTTTCACTGGTCAGATAATTTGAAAGACAAAAATTTATTATTTGATGATGAAAACGATATTAAATTAAAATAAACAAAATCATCGATGTTATAATATAATTAACTCAAAATATCCAAATATATTCTCCAATTTAAACAAAGTTGTCTTTTTATCCCACTGTTATCTGTGCATAGATAAAATTTATTTTTTTAATAAAATTTTAATATAAATAAATTTTAATTTCTGTAAATTGCTTTCTGTGCATTTACAATAGAATAAAAATATTTACTCACTTGCATGGTTGTCTTGTTCAACCGGAAATAATTCCATTTGTGTATCTTCAATGAGAGTGCAGTCGACTAGATTGATCTTTCCATAATTCTAGGATCATGCAGTAATAATTCTATCACATTTTACACCTTTTACTAACTTTAGCTAAATGCAATCTACCATTTGAGGCGCGAGTAGTAATCAATAGGTGATTTGTGAAGAGAAAAACTTGACGCACGATTTCTTTACGTTCTTTAGATGATCCTCCGAAACTTCCGAGTCGAGCTCTTGGACTTTTGGATTTTTCATTAATTACTTGTATTAAAGATCCTACAATAATAATTCCGGAATAGAATGAAATCATTATAAATTTTTTTTTGTCAAATACGTAATGATTAGACAACAGCTAAACGCGATGTTATAAATCCACACATGCATACCTTGCCGGACAAATATCTGATTAACGTCCAACAATATGTCGCAGCCTTCTACGATCATCCTTTCTATGGCCAAATTCTTTCTGATATTTTCTGTTTCGCTCACTTCATCGTGCATTATCTGTGAATAAGCATGGTCAATGATATTAGCTACAATAACAAGTGATCGAAACATAAGAATATTTAAAAAAAAGTAATCATTGTCAACTGCACACAATCTCATAGTGAAAGAAACATAATATTTACTCTTCCATTCAAGTACCTGCTGAAATTTCTCTTCCCTTTTTGTCTGCTCAATACCTATCGACATACACACATACATACATACACAAATGCACACACAAATACACACAGTCACAAACACAGACAGACACACACTGACACATTTCCAACATCTTCAGTGGGAAACCAATTATTAATATATAGATTTAACAATATACCAATAAGATGAATTCATTGCGATTTGAGTTTTGCCATATTTGAATGTTGGTTTTTTTGAAATGAGCAAATTTTTAGATATTTCTTAATTAATAGAAGTTTATTTGTTTACTTTTATTAAGTTACTAAAAACTAATAATATATTTTGGAAAAAGATTATTAAAAAAAATTTGATTTTCAAAGTTTTTTATTGGCGTTTAAATGTGTGCAAATAAATCTGAAATGCACAAAAGTTTCAGTGAAATACATAAAATTAATTGTTTAAGGATGAGGGAGGGGGTGATAAAAAAAAGTTGTACACAAATATGACATTTATAAACTGATACACAAATCGAGACTATCGTAGAGTTATTATAAAATTGCAAACGGATTAATTACTTAAAATCTTGTTGACAATATTAATCATTTCAATAGATAAACAAAATTCTCAAGCTTGACAGGAATAATAACGGCCGTAAAAACAATTTAATTTCATTGAATTTTACTATCCCAATTTTTTTTACGCGGTTCACTTGAGAGGATTGAAATATTTTAATTCCAATAATTTAACAATGTTTAAATTTACATCCGTTAATATTTAAATTTTTTAAATTAGTGAAAATAATATCTATAAATAAATAAAATTTTTGTTTATATTGATATATAATGTTTGCAAAATATTTCTGAAGAAGTAAGTGGATTTTTTCGAAATCTTTTGACAAAAGGAAATCAAAACAAATATTTTAACTGGATTTTTTAAAACTATAGATGCTAAGTGATTCCAGAAAATATGATATTACTAGAAATTTTATATCGAGAATAAAAAATTAGTACAAGACTACAAACGCAGAATAAAAGAGGTGTTTATTAAATTACCGTGTTCATTAAAGTACCGTGTTTATTAAATTAAAATAATTAATTATTTATTAGGGAACGGGTGCAAAGAATTATGCTACATTAAATGTAGTATATTTTTGGTTTTTATCGCCAGGAAAATTTTGATTCTAATCTTTGATATTTGAGTAATAAAAATGTATTTCAAAATTTGTTAAGAAGTAACAGTCCGTTTTCTAAAAATTTTCCAACAATTTCTGATTCAAATATTCTAATAAAATTTGTGCATTGGTATTGTGAAATTGCAAATTATGAAAAAAATTTTATGGTTTTCAAAAATTGTTAAATGTAGGATATTTTTTTTGTTTAAATACTTGAGGTAAATGTTTGGATTTTAAAAATATATAATGAAATGTAAAGTGTGATTAAAAAAGTTTAATTAAAAATATAATTTTCAATGGATTCGAATTTAAGATTGTAATTGTAAAAAAGACTTTTTAAAAAAATTGTACTTTTTTGTAATTTGAAATTGAATTTCTTAATGATAATAAAATGAGTGGAGTATTCGTTGTAGGAATTGAAATGACAGATTTTCTTAATGCATCTGAAGACTTTGATTATCCTTATTTTACACAAGATGAAAAATTGTGTAATTATAACATACTCACGGGGGTTTGCGTATTACATAATAACAGTATTTTGTTTAAACGATTTGGCTAACATATTGCATTTTTGTTTTAATGAATTGTATTTTGATTATTTGTTTTAATGAGTGGTAGTTATATTAATTTTTTGTAACATATAATTAGGTTTTAGGCCCAAATTTTATATTTCTCACATAATACTTTGAGAGACTGGGAGTTGTCGAATCAGAGTCATCAAAGACTACAAGGTTAAGCAAAGACAATGCGCGAATCTATAAAAGCAGTTTGAGTAATGTGATTAATAGCAGTCGAAGCGAGAAATATTGTGACGATAAAGTCATATGCGCATGTACATAAAATGAGAACCTATATGAAAATATTAGGGTCAAAACTCCACAAAAATTAACTTGAAATTGTTTTTGCAACCGTAATTAGGTGAGCTTAATTTAACCAAATAAACATAAACAACTATAAATTAAAATAATATACTTTTATCATGAATGCTAAAATTTTAAAATGTAAAAACTTTCATATTTAAAATAAGTATTTAAGTCAAAATTCAAAAATGCTATTTTTATATTTTTAATTTTTTTTGGATAGAATCGAAAAGTCAGATCTTTTTGTGAATTTAGAATTTATGTAAAAGAATATCCAAAAGTATATGCAAAAGAAAACTTAAGGTAAAAACATCTAGAAATTCACTGGGTATTCATTTTTATTGTTTTATTCAAATGGAATTTATGAGAAAATTATTAAATTTATCCGAAAACTTTTGTAGACTTACTTTATAATTCACGACAAAAAATCTTTTTATCATAACCAGGCGCGAACCCAGTAGGTGATTGGTAGGCTTGAACACCCATAAGCAAAATGTGTTCACAAGTTCAAACTTATATCCACTTCCTAATTAGACCCAAATTGCTTTTTGTTAAATATTTAGTATTTCAATGAATAGGTGTGTTAGTTTATATAAATATTAATTTTTCTTACATGTTTGTATTAGTTGAATAAGAACGATTGTTGCATGTTTAGACAGCCAAAGAAATATTTATGTAAATGTGAGTCATACATATTGAGATTGATTTTATTATTTTGAATTACTTTATATTTGTTATTATTTAATATTTTAGTTACTAATAATATTATTTTATTACTTCAATTACTAGTATTATATTATTTTACAACAAAAACTCTACGAAGAAAATACTGGACAAGATCAAGTGTGCATCTATTTATTATCACTTCTTTTAAACAAAAATTATTAATACTAAATAATTTGAGCTACGAAAATCCGATAATTATATATTGATGACATAATTATTTATCATATATCAAATCCACTAGCTGTTCGAAGATTTGTAATACACATCTGGAGTTGAATAAAACCGAACATAGTAAACCACTGAGAAATAATAATCCTTCTACTATACATCTCTGATACATGTAAAATTTATACCTTAAAAAATGTTATGAAACATTTCTAAAACGTTTGTTCGGTTATGATTTGATGTAAAAGATTTTTTGAAATGAATAATTGGAAATTTTTACAGTTTTCACACATACATAGACTTTTAAAACATTATTAATCATAAAAAACTTGAGTTTTAAACATAATTATACATCTCTAGAATGTCTAAAAAGTTCATAAAATAGTTGTTAACAAAATTAAACAATTCATTTCTCCTTGAATTCATACAAACATTTTGACTCAAAATTCAATTAAAAATAATTATGTAAACATGATATTGGTTTATTTATTATAAAACGCCAATAAAACAGACTTTTGCCATATATTTTAACAGTTTTTCTAAAATTAATAGTTAGGAAAATTATAGATATTACAAATTTATTAAACAAATTACAATATTATAATTATTCTAAATGATTTTCAATTTATTTTAAATTTAAGAAAACTCCAATACATCATATATTAAACTACAATATATTTTGATAGACTCATTGTCGAATCAGGTAGAAATGAAATTCAAACTATATCAATTTAAATTGCTTTTCTTCAAACAAACTTCTTAAACATTTTTAAAATTATATTATGTTAAAATATTATAAAATCAGTTTTCTAAAACTAAAATTTTAAAAATTTACATGATAAAATTTATAAAAATCAAAATATTAAAAAAGTTTTAATAAAATTTTAATAATATGTTTACATTAAAATATAAAACTATTTTACATATATTTTCATCATGTGTCACTTCAAATACAACAAAAATAATAACACAATATTGAAGTAGCTTTGTGATATATAATTAGTGATGTTTTTTTGTGGGAGGTAGATTATCATCAACAAAATGCAGGAAATTCTATTTCACAAAAATCATTGCCTCATGTACTTAATAAACATATAAACAGAATAAAGACAGCCAAGTATGACAAAATAAAAAAGAACGCTGGGAGAACACTTAAAATCAATATATCTAAATTTTGAAACAAAAAGAAGACTTAAAGAGTCAAAAAAATCTAAATTCAGATATTCTTATCAACCAGAAAGAAAAGATTACAATTGTAATTATAAAATTCTCATTTAACCATAAAGTTGAAGCCGCAAAAATCAAGAATCGTGAAAAGTTTCGCAAGCTTCTACAAGAATTTGAATACACAGATCTTGATATAAGGGACAAGAAAAATAACACAATTCTAAGAAATCTAAAATTCAATTATAAAGACATAAATTAAAATTATCGAGTTCGTCATCAAATACTAAAGAAAGACGTAAGAACCCTATAGAGGCTTGACTATAGAAGAATGTTCTATAACAACGCCTCAAAACAAGGCATATTAATGAAAAACCTGAATCTAGTTATCAGGATTGCCTAACACCTACCAGCCAACAGTCTTAATAATATATGTTGAATATATGTATATCAATTAAATATATATTTTTTAAATTTGAAATAATATTTGTTAATAAAAATAGATCTAATATTTAAATTCACTTATTTTACTATTCATAGTTATAAATCTTATATTCAGGGTTATAAATTTATTATTCGGGGTTAAAAATTTATTATTCAAGGTTATAAATCTATTATTCGTAGTTATACATTTTATTTTTCAAATATAAAAACTAAAGTGAATTTAAAAATAAAATATATTTAAATTAGAAATATCTCGACATTTTTTATTAAATAAAATGTTCTCTTCTTAAGGCTTTTTCTAGCTATCTTCGCATAGATCTCCAAAACCCATGGTACTATTCAACATATATATTATTCTCTGATAGGATATCAGATAATGCTTCTTCAACTGTTATTTCACTAATGGATGCTTTCATGGCTCTAAACTTTGATTTAACTATACTGAAAAATTCCTCAATTGGATTTAGTTGAGGGGACCACTTTTACGTATTCTATGCCTACTCAAGACTTCAGCTACAATTCTGAACCTATGAAAAGATACATTATCCATAATTAAGGTATGATCAGGATATATATCAAAGTAAGGGGCCAATTTATTGTCAATAAAAAAAGTAAGCAACTCTGCGTTATAAGCCACTGATCTATATTTAAACACAATAGGACCATTGATATTTATAGCACAAATGAAGCTTTTATTAATATCACGGTTACCGGGCACAGTAATATAAGCTTTCTCATTAACATAACTGTATTCATAACGGCACCGGTAATGATTGTTGAATCCAGATTCGTCTAAAATTACTAGTTTTTCAGTGGCAACCTGCTCTTCTATCTAAATTGTCCGGTGAATTACGTTCAGCTGGCACAAGAGTGAGACGTTTTCTGGTTATTTTGAGTTTTTTTTAATTTGCGAACTATTGTGGGTTGTGACATAAACACACTTGTACTTTCTTCTACTATTACAGCCATTTCTGATTGCAAAAGTTCGTTGTTACATGCAATAGTGTTAAACAACATATTCTACGTATCAGAAAGAATTGAGTTTTTTCTATCCCATGTTTCTTTTCTTTTTGGAGTAGATGAAACAAAAGCAATTCCGTCTTGTTGCTTGTTAAGTATATTTCTAACCGAACTGATACTTAATCCAACTGCAGAATCTATGTCCTTAAATGGAGGTTTTTTGGCAGATTTAGCCATATTGATTAATAAATTATACATTTCATTCGTTACAGTTATTAGGGCATTTTAAAAACCTAAAAATAAAATTTATAACTTTAAATAATAAATCTATAACCTTGAATAATAAATTTATAACCTTGAATAATAAATGTATAACCCCGAATATTAAATTTATGACTGCTTTTAAAATAAAAATTTATTTTTTAATTAATTTTAACATTTAATTTTTCCAATGTAATTAATTTAAATTATCCATTTAAATTATTCATCCAATGAAAATTAAACGACAATTTGAATTTATACTTTTCTTACTCTTAAATATATTGAAATACTAAAATAAAATTTCTTTATTAAAATGTGAATTTTATCAATTCTTTTTTTTCACAAATAACTGAATATTTGCCATAATTAATTTGTTTTGAATCAAATAAACTATTTAATTAAATCCTCACAATTCTGTTTACTAAAAGACGATGAAAATTAATGCTACGGCTTCTTAGAAGTGACTGAAAATAAATGAATTTTTTAGTTGTTTTTTGTATTATCAAAATGTTACTACTGTTTATTGAATGATATAATTAAATAATAAAAAATAAAAAATTTTATTTTATAGACATGATGCTACTAAATAGTATATTATTTTCAAACAAAATAAAAAAGATAAAGCAAGCGTATCAGATTTTTGAAGGAAATCGCGCATTAATAGCAATGATTCATGTAATTTAAATAAACAGCGCAATAATTTAATTACAAGAAAACGACATGTCATTTTTTGTAAATTATAATTCAAAAGTCAATACACCTCCATTGAAAGATACTTATAACCCTGAAGTTCCCAAATCTTTATGTCGCGTAGACCCCTTAGGTAGACCCTAAAATAAAATATATACAAAAACATAAAAAACAACTGTTTGAAAAGCTAGGCGGGGTTTTTACTTTAATAGTCTTTATTGTAGAATTAAAATGTAATTATAAAAAGTGTGTGTATTTTTATATTTATACATAAATATTTATTATGGTTATTATTAAAAAGAGACATTAGTGCAAAATATTTGTTATATGACAAATCTTAAACACACGCTTTTATGACTCTTCGTTGTAACACATCTACAAGGGAGTTTATTTGTTTTCTAATTATTCATACAGAATACACAAGCATACCAAGATTCAAACCTAATCATCAAACATCATAACCAACCTCTGATCTTCAAACTATGATTTTGACATTGTATTACCATATAGGTTAATTTAATTAATTATAATTATACTAAAATTATTCTATAATTATCCCATCTTACAACCCACTCCTTTTTAAAATCCTTTAACATTACATGTTTCGAATGATTTCATTTCCGTTTATATCTCCCAGTGTATAGCTTCTTTCAAGAATCTTTTCTATAATTTCATACGGTCCTTGATAACGTTCATCTATTTTTCTTATATTTTGTCGCTTTAATAATAGATGATCTCCTTGTATTGAATATTCAACAAGTTATCAGTATTTTTTACTTCCTTATTTTGTTTGTTTATAATTTCTTTTCGAATTTATTTTCTCCATTTGTCTATACTGATGCTTTCTGTATCAAGATTTTATATTTCACTCCTTGGTGGCATATCGCAAGACCAAATACTATTTATGCATGTGAAAATCACATTGTCTACTGTATTGTTGAATTTAACATGAATTCAACATCTAGTAATATTTCTGACCAATCTTTATATCGTTTTTGCTTTCAATGTAATGGCTATTGCATCTCGTGTGGTTCTAAATTGTATCTCTACTAACCCATTTTTGTTATGATGATAAGGAGTTGAGTATCTTATTTTGATGATGTGAGTTTAATAATTCTAACAGTATTTGTTATTAATTTTATTATTATTATTATTATTATTATTATTATTATTATTATTATTATTATTATTATTATTATTATTATTATTATTATTAGGACCTTTTTTGTTTTTCAACTCTGATTTCTTTATAAATGGCATAATATTTTCTACAAAATTTGACTATGAATCAGATTTATTTAAGGTATTCACGAATTTTCGGCCTTTTTCAAGTGATTTAACTTGAAAAAGGCTGTGCTGTACACACACATTATATATATATATATATATATATATATATATATATATAATATATATATATATTGTCTGCCTGTAATTAATAAATTCTTCATACATATTGTTATTTTAGTCTTCTTACAATAATTATTACTTTGCAGCAAGTGCTTTTTTATTTTCTTTCACTATGAATCAGTAATAATATCAATGTTTGATTGATATTCACAAATTTTCGGCACAACTTGTTTCAAGTGATTATGATCATTATCTAAAAATTAGGAAAAATTGTAAAAAAATTTATGTTTTAACCACTTAATGTCGCATTTAATAAAATTTTGACGCATAACTGCGACATCTATTTTGTAATAGAAAAAGTATTTAGTACAGGTGTCTATACAAATATTAGAACCACGTAAGTAAATATAATGTTATCCCGTTTATTCCACGAGCATATACGTTAAGTAGTTAAACAAGTCCATGGTTTTGCTATGGTTCACAACCTTTCACCAATTTTCACCATCTTCTACACGGAAAACATTAAAAAATATAAATTGGGCGGAAAATTGAACAGAAATTTGAATAGAAATTGGGTTAACAATTGAATGTTAAATTCGGAAAATAGTCGAAAGAAACGTGGTAACTAGAAAGAGTGATCTGCAGTAGGTGGGCTTTACCTCAACGCAAAGAAGCAGATAAAGATATATAGTAGTGATGATTGGGTTTATTTTGATAAATTCGAATAAATGTTTCTTGTGTTGGGTTTTGTTAATTTTCTTTGCAAAATTTGAACACAAGGAGTCAGTGAGCGAACCGACTTAAACTAAAATAAACCTAAATACACCGACGAACAATTAACTTAAAATTGTGTGTTTATTTATCATTTTGATTATTATGGATTGAACTGGTTGTATGTAGCCTTTTCTCACATGACACAGTGTGCATGCTACTATAAGTATATGTAGAATCATAGCAGGATCATCTCTAACTTTCTTTCCTAACTATCATTACTCCGAATTCTACTGTTTTTATTTTAGAATTGGCAGTGATCCACTTGACTGTCTTCCATTCTAATTGTGTATTCACTCGAACATCCTACAACCACACTTCTGAATTCTGAGCTAACTTCAACTGCCTTAGCACCAACGTGACTCCAACTTTCTTCAATTGGTTTACATTCAAAACTGCTTTCACTATCAACTGTCTCACACATGAACTCAGTCAATGTTTCTTGGAATTTTCCTTCAGCTTCATGACTCGTTAGTGTATCAATGAATACAATATGCTTTTCTCCGAAATTTTCGGTTTCTACTTCAATCACTATACTTTCAACACTACCACTGAAGTCAACTGTATCTTTGAGTATTACGAAACCAACATCTACTATTTCGCTATCTTTGAATGATTCACTGCTCAAATCTGTAGAAAATGGAAGCATTAGAGATCACAAATTTCATTTAAGTTTTTGAAAAGCTAGTATTGAGGAAATTGAATCATTTCATTGGGCTTCAGGGAATATTATGTTAGAGAAAAATTATAAAAACTAGAAATAGGTTAAAATGAATTTCTAAAGAAGTTCGAAGCAAAGCCAATGTACTAGATGCGGTAAACATAAAGAATGTCTATTTATAGACCCTTATTTTTAGCATGTTTTATCATTATTACATTTGAATATTTAAGGAAGTTAAGGAATGTTAAAGAATTCTAAGCATAGTTTGACACTAATTTGGACATGAGGTTATAAAGGGCTATGAATAAAACATTAATAAATGTGTTAACATTAAGAGATTTTGAACCATTAGACAGTATAAAAGATCCTGATCAATTTGATATATATAATTACAAACAATAGTAATTATTTATTTCCTAGTTGCAATTGCACTTATATTTTTGAAAATTATATATATGTAAATATTTATTTGATCTAGAGTTATAGGACAAAATTTTCCTTTCCAGAAACCAAAAATACCGTATTAAAAATAAAAGAATACGAGAGAAACGAGTTGAAGTGCGGAAAGGCTTAGTCTTGATTTTTTTGTGTGTTTTTAGTATTAATAAAAAGTTATTGGTCATGATTAATTATTATTATTATTATTATTATTATTACTGTGAAATTTGAGTTAATAATTTAAAATTAATCAAAATAAGTTATTTTAAAGAAATTGAAATTATTAAATTTTGTTAATTCTAAAATTTTAAGAATTTATTAATTTAAATATATTTTTATATAAAGTTATACACTATTATATAGCATGTTGAAATGTATGTTTGAAATCATGGCTCATTAAAAGAATTATCGAAGCTTCGAAAATATATTTAAATATACTTGACGAATAAAGGCTGTTTAAATAATCATGTCATTAAATAGAAATTGTGTGGAATTTGAATTTTGATTGTTAATTTTGATTCCAGTAGAAAACGAGTGCACTGTAATTGCAATTAACAATTATTATTATTATTAATATTATTATCATTATAAGTTTTATTATTAGCATCTATTATTTTTTATCATAGTAAATGCAATTAGCATTGTTTTATTTTTTTGAGAGAATAAATCGTTCTTGTACATTTCCCATTTTAACTTTATAAACTGAAAATTTTCAAATATAATATTTTATTTATTAATTAAAAAATACTTTTCCAGTATAAGTAACAAAAATGCAACTCACATTTGACAGTTCTTCTAGTTTGCTCTTGGCATATTCCAGCTTTTCTCGATCTACATGATCATGAGGAGTATGAGCAAGTAATTCATGCAAAGTAATTATGTAACGAGGAATCTAATTAGAAAAAAATCAACTAAAAATTGTGAGAAAAATAAAAAATATGTAGTTATAAATAAATAAGGCTGAAATATTACATGGATAACATTTCAGTAATCACTTAGATGTAGAAATTTTGTTTTATTTGTTTATGTACTATTTCGCCGTCAATTTACCTATAGAAGAAAAAGAAGGGAATTCTATGTTCTTTGAAAGGGTGAATACATTTTTGAAGAACACTTAAAAAGGAGTTAATGTTTATCAATTTTATTACAGAGGAAATACGGCAGTCAAAAATACTTTTTTCCAAACAGTTATTTTCTTCTATCTGCCAGCTTAATAAATAAACTTATAAAGTAAGATTACTCAGATGATTTGTTAGCGTTGATAAAAACAAAATTTAGCTGTATAAAATGCAAGGAAGAAGATGACAAAAAAATAAAGATAAGAATTGACAGGATAGTTTTCGAGAGGTTGGTGAGACACTGGGACATTTATTGGTGGAAAGCGTAATATTTATTACAAGAACAGCGAAGTCATATTGAACGGCGCATTTTCAATATCTGGCAAATGAAATATTAGAAGTAATTGGAAAATAATACAAGAAAATTTGATGTTGTCATTGTAAAAAGTATGGTTTAAAATTTTAGATAAATAATATTAACACTTTGTTATTGAAAGTACAGTTAACTGATGAATAAAAAATTTGGAAGTTTAAAAAGAACTCATCTTCTAATAATAATATCTTCAAGTTTTGAAATATATTTACGAGATCCAGATTTTAGCTATAGAACACAAGAAATTCAAGACAAAATTCTTGAACAAAGCAATTTTATAATTTTGAAGTCCGATTAAACAAAACCCGAAAATTCCATTCCTTTAAATCTGTTTTTATCCATAATACACACATTATTAAAACAAAAAAATGGACATAAGCAGATCGACTTAGCAGATCAGTGTCCGTTCTAATGTCAGGTTTGGGTGCATACTTTGCACTCAAACGTGACATTAGAACGTGGACACACTAAACAATAATAAAAAAGAATTTTCACAAGTTATTACCTAAACGGATTACATCAGAGAACAGACACACATACACTATCCGAATAAAACAATTGATTCAACAATTTTGGAGAAACCACGTTATAAGTATAAATTTAAAAAATTTAATAAAAACGGTGCAAATTAATTATGTAAAATATTAATAAAATAGTATATTCAAATTAACATGTATAATGCAAAAACGATGAATGTTTAATAAAATTAAAATAATAAATTTAGGAAGTAAATGTATGAAGAAATAAATCTGTCCTTTTGAAAAAATCAATATTTTACAGTTAAGAAAAACTTTTAAAAAATATTCTGTTTGAATAATATTGAAAAAAAGTTCAGTAGCTAATATGGCGGTCGCAGTGGCCAATTTTATTAAAGGGCCAGAAATTATGAAATTCTATAGGATATCGAAGATTTTTTAAAATAATCCGAAAGACTTTTGATCTGACGTTGATTACAGAAGAATTCAGAGGAAAATTATCAAAGTGGTGCAGCTAAATTTAAAGGGTTTCGGTGCATAAACTAGAAGTTTAGAATTTTCTTTTTAATACTCTTTCCATTTGCATTTATTAATTTATTTTTATATATTTCACTTGATTATAAAGATTAAAATTTATGAATTTTTTCTGCTAAATATTTTTCATAAAAGAAAAATAGAGATTTATAAAACTGTTTATTTCTCCTTGTATTTATAAATAAGAAAAAATGCAATTTTTTTCAATTTTTAAATAATTTTGCCAAAATATTTAACGCTTTATAATATTTCATATTATAATATGATATTATTAAAAATATTATCATAATTATTAAAAGTTTTTTTGAAAGCCCTGTTATTATATAATATTTTACAAAATTTACTGTCGAAATTATCCGAATTTTATTTGGTTTATTTAGTTTTTACAGATTTTGGTAGGATTTAAACTTCAAGCTGACTCCTAGCATTATTTAATAAATAACACAATATTCTCATTATTTCAAAGTTTATTTTCACATATAAATACACAAATCCTGAGAGCCGTATTTCACTACTTTTTTTCTATTTAAAGACAAATTCGGATAATACAAAGAATGTTATTTTTAATTTTTATACGTTAGTTTTTTATCTACCGTATATTTATATTTCTGCATGAATGACACTGAAAGACAACAATACACACGTTTTTAATGAAATTTATTACAGTTGACACACATTAATCTGATATCGAATAATGCCCGGTGACGAAATGTGGGTCAGCTTCAAACTTTTGTATGCCACTTATATAATTTATTTCGGAATTTAGAAAATTTACACAGGTGCGACTAATACGACAATGCGACTTATAACCTTGAAAATAAAGAAAATTTTACAATTGATTTAAACATAAATTTTAGTAAAATGTAATTTTATATAGCTTTTCAAAGGCTAAATTCTTTTTTGAAGAACAAATTATTCTAAAAAAATACATTAACTTCAAAATTGTCGACAATTGTAAACACTTATACAGACCATGACTGACACCTTTCACTAAGTTTATCTTTGCTTTTTTATAGCTTTTCCGGCAGTAAGCATATTAATTTAGCGAGCTATAATTAGCAGTCTTTTTGGATATTCGGCAAGATCTTTAAATCAACAAACATAAACATTTACTATTATATTGCCATTTGATAGGCCACCAACGTGCTTGCCAAAATCGGGAATTTTATTTTATAAAAGAAATGAATAGTTTTGTAAACACAATTTTAAGTAATTAGTTTGTGCAATTATATTTTCTTGGACCCTGGCAACAATTTATAATTATTGTACACGTCTGTAACTTCATTTGGTACCTGCTTCTACTCATTTCGAAAATACTGAAAGTCCTATATACCAATTCTTTACAAACACTAGATTACACTAGTCCTTTTGCCGAAAAATCTTTTTCAAATTAATGAAGTTGACGTAGTTGCCTTAGTTGCAAAAACTCGTAGTTGAAATTGAGGAAAAATGGTTTAAAATCTAATATATTCAAAAGTTTCTTATATTTTTGATTTTGAATATTTTTGATGTTCTTAAAAGAGTTTTGAGAATCACCTACAAGCTTACTTTGAAAAATTTAGAGTATTTAAAGCAGGCTTACGTTTGAAAATTACAGCATTGAATAATAAAATAAGACTTTAGTATAAATTTATTGGTTTTCGAAACTAAAATAATGATTCGATGAAATGAAATCAATTATAAAAAGCCAATGAAATTAATCTAAAATATAATAAAATAAATTTTTATCCTCGTATATAATAAATGAACTAGAATTTGTTGACTAGCATTCGACAAAAACTGTGATGGAAATCTTTGATTAAGCTACCCAACATGATTTTTTTGCAAACAAATATGTTAAAATATGAGGAAAAACTTTAGCTTTAATATTTATAAACAGTGGTACTCAACATTTTCCAGATGCGGGCATTTTAAAAATTACCAGAATATACAAGAATATGTTCACTCAGATTCAAATATTCGGAGTAAGCTATTTGAGGTTTTCAATATGATCATGTGAGTAAGAAAAGTTTTTCATCTCCATATTATCCACAATGTAATGGAATGATTGAGAACTTATTTCGAACTGTAAAGGGAAGGATTTCCAGTGTTTAAAAGGAAAGGTAGTCTACTATTTTAGATGAAATATTACCAATGTCGAAATGGGAATCAGTTTTACAGTACAAAAGACAACAGCTTATTCACCTTATGAGATTTAGTTCGGATGGCAAATTTCGAATCAATACACCATTGGATGTTGATAACTTACATAATGATTTATTTTTAGAACAACGGAGATTATATGTGAAAGAAATTTATAACAAAGTTATAGAAAACATCCAAAAGAATCAGAAAATTAAAAAGGTGTATTATGATAAAAGAAAAATATCTAAGGCGACATAATATTCGTTTAAAAAGAAAACAATAAAGGTTCCATTTTAAATTATAAATATCATTTATAAATTAACATATTTACTACGAAGTAAATATGGAAGAATGCTTCAGAGAAATTATAACAAAGTAAAATATCCCAATTGACTCGCTGAGGGGTATATCACATGGACAAGATAACGTAAGATATAATACCCGGTGCACATGAAACGCAACGATGATTTTTATAAGAGGGAAGTTTGGATTTAGGTTTATTTAAATATTTAATTATATATGATTATTTTATCAAGATCTAATACTCCACATATAAAGGCTCTGTATTACTCTTACTCAAGGATAAAAGTAAGAGACCAAGATAAGTCGTTTGAGCCTCATTATATCAATAAATGTAATTTTAACCTATTTATGTGACCTTTAGAAAATCTCAAGAAATCGCCATGTCAACGCGTATGACATGGCACGTCGGAAAAGATCATGTCAGAAATTGTTATTTCTACTTGATAAAAACGAGTGGCCTTACAAATAAAATATCAAACCATATCATATACCCAGATGTACTCTCATCAATCAGGACAATATTTTTTATGATTTAAGAAAAGAGCCTTTGGTGATACGGAATGTTTGGTGAAACGAAATATACTGAAACATCAAAGACGTATATAAGTGAACTTAATTAGCACAATTAGATCAGTTTGTAAGAACATTTTATAGGTCTAAAGAAGCTTCTTGTATCATACAAGTTGCATGGCTGGTGAAATGTTGAGATAATATAGTGTACTAGCGCCAAAAATGTGTACTCAGGGATCAAAGACGTGATGATCTATAAATAGGACCGGCTCGTAGCGTGTTCGAAGTGTGCAATGCACACAGGCGCAAAAAAGTAAAAGGCGCTAACAAGACAATATGAAATTTTAATTTTAACAAAGGTATTTACAAATAAAAAATTTTTAAGTTTTTAAACACAAGTTTTTTTTATTTTTCAAATGAAAAAGCGCCTCCAAGACAATTAATTTGTAACGATTTTTTTTGTATTTAAACCTATTTTCAGGCATTGAAATTTGCTTTATTTTCTACAGAATTTTGTTTCGTTTCTGTTTTGTTATTACTTGGATAATTTAATTTTTGATTAATAAATAACTAAGTTTTAATCAAAACTGTTGTTGATCAGTTTTTTTGTCATAAATGAATTTGATTTACCTTAAAATTATAATCAAAATATTATCGCTTTTAGACTACAAACCGAATAAATTGACAATTATAAATAAAAAATTATAAAATATTGACAATGGCTTCGCTTTACTTTTAAACTATAATAATATAAAACCATAGAAAATAGTGGCTGGTTTTTGTTTATAATATAACTTTTTAGTAACTTATTGAAAAAAAAATCAAAGGCGCCAAACATTCCTCGCACACACAAAAAAAACCACGAGCCGAGCCTGTCTATGAATGATGGTAGATTTTGGTTGGGTTTCATTTATACCACATTCGAATTTATATTTTTCTTTTTTCGTAGCTGGACCATTTAGCGCTTTAATGGTAAAAAATAATCTCGAACTGATATTAATGTAAAGAAGTTAGGGATTTTTGCTCCCTCAAATGAGTGACTAGTATAACAACCCAAGTCTGAAAAACCTTATGCAAACATCTAAGTGACAATTTGTCAGTAATAATTTGTTGGTATATTGGCATTTACCAAAATTAAACCTTTCCTTTAGAAAAATTGGTTGGTGGGGGGGGGCGAAGGCGAACCAAAGGCTAATGCAAATTTTGTATATTCAACTTTCATTCCAACTATTATTCAAATATAAATAATTTTCTACTTTCAATAGTAAGTAGCTTGATTATAAAAAGATTACCTGATGCATAGGATACGTGAGAAAAGATTCTAAAGATCTTCCTTCACACGCGGGTTTTTCTTCGTATCTTTTTAGTAATTGATTAAATTCTGGTTTCTGTTTATATTCTGCGAGAACTTGTAGAGAATAGTGATGATTGCGAACATATTCCTGATATATTCCCAACATCGGCAACAGCATGTCAAACAAGTCACCTAATAAATATTTACAAACATTTATTTACTTACAACTGTAAGTAGATAAATTATAACCTAATTGTAAAGTTGGCCAATTTTCTATTTTGCTTCGAAGGCCCTGTAAAAATATCTGATGCAAAAACAACAAAGTTTCTCTAAAAAATCAAATAAAAAATATTTTTAATAAAAAGTTACAATAAAATTTATACGCATTTAAAAATGTAGAATTGACATCTTCATGAGTTATTATAGGTTTTTTAGAGCTTGCGGCCATTTTGAAAGGACGAAGGAAACAACTGACCATAATTGACAGTTGCTGAACATATTCTTCTTCACATTCGACCAGTCCAAAAACGATATTGTTCCGCTTCCGCATTGATTCCGCATGTTCTGATCGAATGTATTCTTCAACTATTTGTTTCCATCGTCGTCGGCAAAGCCAACCACGAAAGAAACTTTGAACCTGTAGGATTTGTATTTTTTATTAATTTTTTAAACGCAATATTTCAAATAATTTAAATTGCCAATTTTCCGTTTCAACTTCAGATATTCAATGTTTGGGAATCACAATTATTCACAAAAAATTAAGTAGATTTAATGCAGTTTTTGAATTCTTTCTCTTGTCAAGGATTGCCAAACAGTCAAAAAACACATAGAAGAATTGTGGTTAACTGTGTAAACAGATAAGCATTATCACAATGTACAAAAGAATAAATTGTTTAAATACGTTCTTACTTTTTTTCGAGGGGTGGGTAAATTATTATTAGTTTATCTTATCTTTTGTTTCATGAAAAAATTTTTATTTCTTAAAATCTCATCCAAATCTATGTCATTTTTTGGTAAATTTTATTTTTTAAAGTTTCATTTTGTTTTATGCTTTTTTTCTTTCTTTCTCACTTATATATAATCAAATGTCATAAATTTAAGAATTCAGTCTTTATCTTAATTTTAACTTAATTTTGTTGGGATATTAACGATCGATCGATAGGAATAAGCTCTCACTCTGGCTCAGTCATAATTTTGCAATATATATATATAGGCTTGTCAACAGGTCTCTTTTAAAGAGAACATGTTCTCTTTTTTAGCACATTTTATTTGTCCTCTATCTTTTTCTATAAATATTCAAATTGTTCTCTTTTTTCAATTTCGCTGATTTTTAATTAATTCAAGTTGAAATTTAAAAAGAAACTCGGTATAAAAATTCAAAAATTTGAAAAAAAGCAGGCTATGCTATTGCTGTCCTGTCAATATTTATTGAATTTAAAATTAAAGATGAAATAATTTGTGTGTATTAACGATTTTGATAAGAAATCATTATTATTATAATTTGTTGTGTTAAATAAATAAAATAAGCAAGTGAAAAGTAATTATTAATATTATATTTTTTTGTGTTAAATAAACAAGTAAGTATGTAATTTATTATTGTTAATTAGAGTCTTATATTTTATATTCTTGGATTTTTCTATTTTAGCTCCAAATATGAGTAAACGAAAATGTTTATTTACTGAAGAACTGCAAGCTAAATTTGTATGTTTTAAATCAACACCAAATTCAAAATCCGAGGCAATATGCACTGTTTGTAATACTACAGTTTCGGTTGCAAACAAAGGCAAATACGATTTGGAACAACATATTGCGTCAAAAAAGCATACAAATACTATTCGTATAGGAGAGAGTTCCAATTCCATATGCAATTTTTTACAAAAAAATTTTCATCTCTGGATCACAAAGTATCAGCTGTCGAAGGAGCTTTAGCATTCCACACTTTAAAGCACCATTATAGTTATAACTCCACCGTTTGTACAAACAAATTACTGTCAAACATGTTTGATGATTCGGAAGTAGCTAAGCGGATTTCATCTGGAAAGACAAAAACGAGATGTATCGCAAATAATGTCATCGCTCCATATTGCATTGAAAATATAATGCAATCATTGTCCAAAATACCATTTATATCAGTTTCAACAGATGGAAGTAATCATGGGGCAATTAAAATGTTCCCAGTTCTTATTCAATTTTTTGACAAAAATAATGGAATAATGACAAAAATGATTGATTTATATTCTTTGCCAAACGAAACAGCAGAGACAATAAGTGATAATTTGAACACTTGTTTAGAAAAATACAATATTGTCGAAAAATGTGTTGCTTTTTCTGCTGACAACTGTAACACTAATTTTGGAGGTTTGAAAAGATCAGGGAAAAACAATGTTTGCAGCCTTTTAAAATTGAAATTTGGAAAAGATTTAATAGGTGTTGGTTGTCCTGCTCATATTCTTCACAATTCCGCACAGCATGGATTTGATTCGATGACAGTAGATTTAGAATCTATAATCTTAAAACTCTATAATTTTTTTTCAATTTATACAATAAGGACAGAATCTTTGAAAAATTTTTGCGAATTTGTAGACATTCAGTATAAAGCGTTATTAAAACATTCAAAAACGCGCTGGTTATCACTTTATCCCGCTGTGAAAAGAGTCTTGGAAGTTTATCCTGCTTTAAAAGCTTATTTTTTATCAATTGATAACTCTCCTCGTATTTTAAAATTATTTTTTGAAGATGCTTTTAGTAAAGCTTATTTAGAATTTGCTGATTCATTAATGCATATTTTTCATGAAAAAATATTAGAAATAGAATCTGAACAAAATTCTGTATTAGAAGTAATGGCTACAACAAATTCATTAGCAAATACATTGCATCATAGATATGAGGAATCATTTTTTCCAATCAAAGTAAAGTCTATTTTGTCTGAAAATATAAAAAATGGATTGGAAAATGAAATAGATAAATTCAATTTAAATTGCATGAATTGCTATAAGATGTCTTATGAATATTTAAAGTTATGGACTAGTCAACTATCCAATTTTGAAAGCGTTACTTGGATGAAATTAGATAGAGTTCCAACATGGGAAGAAATTGAGAATACGATAGTATTGCTTGCATCTAAAAACATCGTTGTTGATGATGTAAAATGTTTTGATCAATTTTATAATTTAAAGGTATTTGTAGAAAAAAACATTAATATAGAAAATTTTAGAAAATTGATTACCTGTCTCAAATGGACAGAATATTTTAAAACAAATGCTGTTGAGTTTCATTCAGAACTCTTAAAAATATGTCAATTTTTTTTCGCAATACCTGGTCAAAATGCTAATGTTGAAAGAATATTTTCCATGATTAGCGGCCAGTGGACTAAAGAAAGAAATAAGCTAAAAATTTCCACTGTCCGAGGTATTTTGAGCGTAGTTTATAATTATAAAAATATTTCATGTTTGGAATTTTATAAAGAAATAAAAGAAAATGAAATTTTTTTGAACAAAGTTAGTAATGTAGATAAATACATTGAAAAAAGTGATCAAAATGATGATGAAGATGATTAAATTTAATTTAATTTATATTTTTAAAGTACAAATTTGAATTATAAGTGCAATTTTATGTTCCTTAATATCTTTATGTATAAAATTTGATTTTAATAATTTTTTCTTTAAAATGTTCTCTTTTTTTGTGTTGACCACTTGACAACCCTATATATATATATATATAGTAAACTTTTAGTTTAAGACAAGTGCCAAGCCTAATTAATACAGTTTGTACTTTTACGGAGATGTACTTTCTAGAATATTATTTATTTTTGGACTTGAAAAAATCATCTATCTTTGTCTCAACTGGATTTTCTTTTCAGATTTCATCAATATGATTACCCAGCTGTAATAAACTCATTTCATCATCATTTAACTTATTGGTTCTTGCATAACGAAGTAGCTCATACAGTGTATGAGCCTATTTATATTTTCTATCACTTGCGTTTACATTATCTTGTAAATTGTTTCTTCATTAATAACATTAAACATGAATTCTTTACCAACACATACGAACTCTTTCATAGTGAAACTGTCCTCATTTGTATTCCCACTTTGCAATGACGCTGTTTCATCTTTAAATCCCCAATTATGAAAGCATTATTTACAGTTTCTGGTTTTACAAGTGACCATTAAAATCCACCATAATTAAAGATGTTTTGTATAACAAAACGATAATTATAAATTAATTACAAAAATTAATTTTCTCTTTGAATTCAAAACAAAAACAGTAAAAAAAAGAAAATTATTCAAAAAATAAAAAAATTACTTTTTTAATTTTTCTCAATTCTTCACTTTCGTTCAAAGCCTGAGAAGAGTTTTTTCTTTCTAATCTCGACTCTTTTAGCTGGACAAAATGAATACAATAAAAACCGTTGACAAAAAATTAAAATTATTTATTAAAATAAATCTTTTTCTAGCATATTTCAAAATTATGTAAAATATTCACGTGAAACAAATTTTAATACTTTATAAATAAACATAGATTTACACTTGCTGATTTAGCAAGGAAAAATCTACAGTAATTGTAATAGAAAAATTAATAGAAAATTTAACAAAAAACAAGAAACATCAGTAAACTATAAAATAGCAATGGAAATTTATTCAAATAAATAAAGGAACGTCATTTTTTTAAATTTATTTTTGCAATATTTTTGATGTTTCATCTGTCATCATCGGCACTAAACAACTTTAATAAATACGATTATATTTATAGGTTTTATGAATTACATAATTATATGTTTGGGATCTAATAAAATATATTAATCTTAATAAACTTGATCAAACGATTGATTTTGTAAGTTGATTTTTGGGTCAAATGATTTTATCATCAAGGTCTCAAAAGTAATATGTTCCTAATAGTTTTTAAAACCCTTATGAACCATTTTAAATTTGGAAATGTTTGTTTTTTAACTGAATGTCTTACTTGATTGGTCTTGAACTCGTGTACATAAATAATGAGCAATCTCTCAGATGTTTGTGGCATTATACCTATTACAAATAATACGGTATACGAGATCAAAACAGATTTTTTGCTAAAAATATTAAAATTTTAAAATTCCCTAGAACCAAAACCAGTAACTTTCAACAAAAATTGAAACTTCAATATTTTTTATTTTGTGTAAGAATAGAATATTATGTCTTTACTGGAGCGAAAATATAAATATTGTTTCTTCATTTAAAAAAGTTTACCACAAATACTTACATTTATTACTAATTTAAAATTAATTATTTCTAATATTTTCATTGAAAGTATTTTATTTAGAAATAAATTATTTATATTTAGGTCACTGTCAGGGGTTGAACTTCAAAATTTGCCCCTTCCCGCAAATGAATGTTTTTTTTAATTTAACAAAAAAATTACACACAACATATTGAAGTTTCACTTCAATATTTTTTATTTTGTGTAAGAATAAAATATTAGGTGTTTACTGGAGCGAAAATATAAGGAAGTTGACAGTTCAGATATTTATACCCTAGTGTTGGTTTTTAGATTAAAGGCGAATTTTATTTATTTGGTTACTTTTCTACAGTGACCAGTGACAAAACTAGTAAACGCAGGACCCTGTGTTGGGAAGGGGTACCAGCTATAAGGGACCCTCACCTAAAAAAAATTATAATTTCCAAAACTTTTATACTCTGAAACTCTTTTCCGCAGTTAAAGTGAGCCCACAAATTTAAAACTATGATTACAAATATGATAAACCGTTTAATATGACAGACCGTTTAAGCGATATTTCGATACTTTTGATTGAGGCTGGAATAATGGAACTGAAAAACATAATTACCGATTTTGCCAATATGAAATCAAGAAGGAAAGATTTCACTATTTAGTTTCGGTTTTATGGTGTTTTTATTTAATTTTTATTTTGAAGGATGATATATGAAATAAATATCTATTTAATATGTGTAACTTTTTTTGTTAAATTAAAAAAACGTTCTTTTGCGGGAGGGGGCAAATTTTAAAGTTCCAACTGACAGTGACCTAAATATAAATAATTTATTTAGAAATAAAATACTTTCAATGAAAATATTAGAAATAATTAATTGTGAGTATTTTGGTAAAGTTTTTTAAATGAAGAAACAATAAAAATATTTAAAAAATTTAAATTAAAACATTTCGAGAAATTGTTTCGTAAATTTTTTATTAATTAATATGATATTACATATTGTAAAGCTTTCCACTCTAGATCATTGATCTTTCATTTAACATTCAAACTATAATGAAAATAATAAAAAATACTAAAAAAATAACATTAATTATTATGATAATTGAATTATAAATAATTTACAAATATTTAAATTATTTTATTTAAAATAATGAGAATTTATTTTGAAAGATTTTTGACATAAAATTAATGATAGTTTTCTATATAAAAATTTTAAACCAAAAATAATTAATATTTTAATCACACTTCGAAAAACTTAAATTTGGAAAATCATATAAACAGCCATCTATCATTAGCTTCTCCCCCACCCCCACCCCCCACCCCACACCACACGCAGTTTCACCTCAAAATCATAATCAAATAATTCAATGAAATAGCTATGATAAAAATCGATGATAAGAATAATATTTTAATTATATTTATTTTTTTTTCTGTCATATAAAATCGAGCAGTGAGATCACATAATGCCGGGGAGTGACTGTATGTTTAGGGCACTGACAGTCGGAGCTGATCGTGTCTGTTCTGCTCTAATTGCATTTTTATGTGACCTCGGATATTTATGCCGATGAAATTTAGGAAGAATATTCGTTTTAATCTGATACGGCAATTAATGCACTTTTATTTATTTATTACCAATATTTCATATTAATTAGTTCCTTTTGTTTAAATGGAGTATTCTCTGTTAGAATTCATCAACGAAATTCCAACCAACAATTACACTTGAATTTTTCTATTGAATTCATTTCTATCAATTATTATTATCGCTGACTGTTAAAAACTTAACAGAAATTTGTTTTATTGTCATAAGTTGTAGTGAGTCTGATTTGAAAAAGAAATCAAACTGTGATTTGAATGAAGTTTAATTATTTATTAGTAATATACTGTGTAATAGCCGCTCTTCAAAGTCAAGGTCATATTGTATAATATGGTAAGTTTATGTTATGTAATCGCTTTTTTTTAAATTTTTGTTTAAATGGTCGAATTTCAATCAAACAACACCATTTTAGATTAGTTTTTAAAGAAAAGGCCAATTTTGGTTAAAACGTCACGAAAGCTCATGAGTTAAGGGTATTTTGAGCTGTTCTGTGGTTAAAAAGTCATGGAATTTTAAATTGAAAAAAGGTATAGCTGGGTTTAAATTCAAGTTAGGAAATGAAAGTTGTGTAATATATCGGTTGTTTACTATCCGTCGTCAAGCTAGGCTTAATCTGTGTTATGATGCCCAGGTACATTTTAATCCCACTTAAGGAGGCACATACGAGCCTTGTACATGCGAACGTATATTCAGCGTGTCTTTTATGGAAATATATTTGGTCAGCTTTCAATAGACTGACAATTATAAAAGTTATTATCTTTTCTTGTCCTCGCTTGTCATGAATTTTTATTGTTTTATTATTATTATTATTATTATTATTATTATTATTATTATTATTATTATTATTATTATTATTATTATTATTATTATTATTATTATTATTATTATCGGTGACTGTTAAAAACTTTACATTATTATTACTAAACGGTGATTCCTTGATAGCAGCATAAATTAAAATATTATATAAGTACATAATAAAATAAGCTCTTACTGCAAAGTAATTATTATATTGATGAAAAGATTTTTGATTTACAAACAATCCTCTTTAACTTCCTGAGGAGTAGCTATCTTCAATCCTCAAATACGCTCTGGTTTTCATTTAAAATTTTCTCTGATAAATTGCCATACACTAAAGAAAATGTTCCTCCGAAAAAACTTGTTTATTGCATCAAGTACAATCCATGCAAAGAAATATACATTGGAATTGCACATAATAACTTATACCAAAGTATAAAAGAACATCTAGACCCTGCTAGAAAATCCTGGATATACAAGGATCTCCAACAATTCTAACTAAGGAAGAAAAGAAAAAGTATTTCAATTAAAATTTTGGCCAGTGACAACATCCAAAAAAATCTCAGATTCAGAGAGACAATTCTTATCTTAGATAAACATCCATCAAATGGTCACTGATCAAATCTGACTCTTTGTTCGAAATTCGAACCTAGCCCGCTTGACCCACAATTACTCGGTAGACGCATTTTAATCTTTAACTTACAGATTTTACCACTAGAATTGATGTTTTTATTCAAAATTAGTTTAAAAATGATGTTTTTTGATCAAAGTTTGGCTTTTGGTTCAAATTTCGTGTCGTTACAGCCAAAATATGGTGTTCTTTCAAAAATCAAGCTAAAACATAAATTGAAAATGAAAACCTCTTCATTAAAACAAAAATTCAAAATGGTGATTATGTAATTTGGCCTTGGCCTTCAAATGGACTGACGCAGACCTGACAGAGTATACTACTTTAATTCGTTTAAACAAAACTATCAAAATTCTTTTTAACCAATTTTTTTATGAAAAAAAGTCAGTATTGGCCACTTAATTTTCCATCGGACTGGTAATGTGTTGATTAAAGCTAATTATTTTTATTTCTTATGTACTATCTGTGGTCAATTGCTGAATGGCCTTATAGAAATCTAAATAAATAGTATATTAAAAGACACGGTTTTGGAAATAATAAATCGTCTGATCAAACTTTCATGATATCATAGTAATCATACTTTTGATATGTACTGCCTGCTTGTTAAATTCTTACATCAGTCAAGATATCTTTCAGTTTCAAATCAACAACTGAAGTTACATCAGTCATTTCGCCATATAAAACCGAATATCAATTCCAAACTTACAGTGATGATCACTCTCCTTATTTCGCAGATCCAGCAATGTCTCAAAGTTTTACGTCTTTCTAGAACGTTATCAGTGCTAATTTGAATATTTAGATCGTGCCGCTAATCAGAGCAAAGAAACTTTTTATTTGGATATGTTTTTTGTACATAGAGGTGCACAACTCAATATTGTAATATTTTATTTGACTTTTTAAAAATTTTTAGATTAAAACTATCTGCTTGTTTCCGGGTGTAAAAATTCATTTTATTTGATAAATTTTATGTTTGTTAAAACATTTACTTTTATCGTCTTGTTTATCTATTCAATATAAACTAAAGGAATTAAAAATTTGTAATTTTGAATTAAATTTTGTTATTTGTGTTTGGAAATATAAATAAATATATATTTTTTATCAAATTGGATTTTAAGATGGTTGAAACTGTTCACTCATACCTGAAAATTATTGATAAAGATGATATGCGTAAATTGATTGTTAACGCTGGTAATTTGGAAACTAGTTATTCCTTGTCAAAAGGTGTGAATTAGTTAAGGTGTGAAAAACCTTGCTGTGTTATCAAGTGGTTGGACAACTACTAGACGAAATGATAGCGGATATAAAGAGTGATGTTTATAACATGAGAATTATTTTGGATAAATTAAAAAATCAAATGATAACTATTTCAACCGTCGTCCACATGCTTATTTTGAATGCTATTCAAAAAATAATTTTGGTTATTGAAGACAATTCCGAATCAAGAATTGTAACTCGCCATTTATCGTATAAGGATATTCCAATCAACATTAATTGTTTGATCTTGATTCAAAAATTCACAAAGAAATCTTCCGTATTTATTGAAATTCCAGATTTAAAATATTCAGAGAACAATAAGTTATTGGCTACTCCTGCAAATTCACTTCACTTCAAATACGAGAAACCAAATTCCCACGACCACCACACTATTTATATAGTTAAGTTGAATAATATTATAAATTCTAAAATGACATTTTTTAATAAATATAATCTCATTCTAAAATGAAAAGAAGTCAGTGGTGAAAATTAAAACAATTTCTTATATTATTATAAATTTTATTTATATTTATTAAATAAACTATTTTAAACATTTTTTCGCATGGAGATTACATCTGTTTGGGATTTGAATGCCTATTTTAATTAACTGAAGTTTAATTTTCTTGAAAAATTTATTTTGATATTTTATAATCACAATATGTAAATAGTACTTTCGAAAGTTAAATTATATACTTTTATTTTGTTAGGACACTCCATGTACGCATGTAAGCTTATTCAGAGGTTTGTGTCACAGCCTTCCCCCCAAAAGATTTATATAATTTCGATGTGTACTGAAACATTTATATCATTAACTTTACAAAATTATTATTTTTGATTTTTTTCCAAAATATGAGTTAAAAATATATTATTTTTATTTTACATAACAAAAAAGAAAATTTTCGTAATTAAAATAATTCTATTTATTTTGGAAATTTTAGCAAAAATTTTCATCGAAAATTGTTAAATGAAGGAATAAATTTTTTAATTCATTATGAAAATTTGTTAAAAATCAACATTCGGTAGTATTTAATTTTTAATTATAAAATAATTATATTATAAGGACTTTTTTTGTTTTTCACCACTGATTTATTTTTATTTATAAAAGACATTGTATTTTCTACAAAGTTTGACTATGAATCAGATTTATTTATGGTATTCGCGAATTTTCGACACAGCCCTTATAAGTTACACCCTGAGTCAAGTTATCCGAAAATGTTTTAATCAAAATACTAATGAAATATTTCATTAAAATATTTTACGAAGAATAATTCCCGACTATATTACACGATTTAATCAGATGTTTCAAGTCAAAACTCAATCACAAAATTTTTGTGTAACAAAAAACATATTTAAAGTTTAATTTTAAGTTTGCACTTTCCAAACATTTTTTGAACGAGTAATAAAAATATTTTGTAACTTGAAATCCGGTTAAATTCTCCGTATAGTCAACCCCCCATGTAGCATGGTAGAATGGTGCTGTGCTATATGTAATTCGTGCTATGCTCAAACTTATTGGCTCTGAGATATGGAAACCAAAACTGTGCTGTATAGAATGCACATAAATTTTACAACTACTCAACCGGAAGTATACTCATCACCACAAATGTGTCATCGAAGGTGTTAGGAAGTCGATCGAGAATCAGTAAAATAATCCATAAAAAATTTATTAAAAAACAATGTCATAATCAAATCTGTTTTTTAAACAAATTTTCCATTTTCTATTTATTTATTTGAAATTTAAAATTTAAATATTTTTTATAAACAACTTTAAAAATTTCCGTAACCTTCAACATCCCTCACAAAATGAATTTAGATGCCGAAACAGTAATAAAAACAAAAGGTTCTTAATTGAATTCATTAATATTTTTAGGAATATAATTGGAAAAAACCTGCTGGGTTTTAATAAACGAATAAATTTCTGACAACACGTGCTCGATAAAATAAGGCGCAATACTCTAACCATATATTTGAATTTACTCTTAAATTATACACAAAAATTATTACAGCAATCAGCAATATGCGTTATGGTAACTTGATGAGTCCCATTGCGAGAGTTTGGCTTCCTGCACTTTTTCACAATAATTACCTTTAATAGTTTAACCCTTTTTAATTTCCTTGATTTCCTACTTTAATAAATTTATTGTCTCCACAATATCCTATTTTCAAGTTTTCCCCTCCTTACCTGAGGCAAAATGCCGGCTGTTTCTGATTTTGGCTTTCCTTTTATAGTGATAATAACCCCTTTGATTAATGATTTTCTGTTTTGTGGCTTCTCTTCAAGCTCATATTTCACCAAATTAATTATTTACCCTAGCTGCGCCTTCTCTCTAATAACCTATATTTTACTTTCTCTCATTAGTCATGTTGTCCCGATAATGGTTTTTTGAATTTCTTTTTGATTGCTTTTCTTGTCCTTTAATTAGTTAATTAGCAATTTTCTGTTTTCTTGCCTATCGACCTTTTCGAACATATTTTGATGAATCCATTCTTGCCATGATTTTCTCCATCATCTCATCTACATCTGACCCGTTTTTTAAATTTTAATTCAATTATGTGTTGATTTCATATGATTTTGAATTTTTCAACATTCCCTTTTAAATATATGAAATAATTTTAAATTTAAGAAACCATACAAATCCTCTTCCCTTAAGTTTCGTAACAAAAATTCATTAAAAATTAACATTTTATATATACTATATTTTTAAAAAATTCAGTTATATATTATTATTGTTTAAAATTTTCGTCATTGGAATTGACTAATGTTGCGAGTCTTCTATATCGTTTGAGTACCATAAGCTTGATTCGTTTTGCACCTGTAAAGTATGACAAAACTTTAAATATAATATCCATACAATCTAATATCTAAAATTCTTTCTGTCTTTGTAAGTACCGTTTTTAGCGTTTTATGACATGTGGGTGGGTATAAACAACACTTTCGTATAAATAGCGAATTTTAACTAAACCAGTAAAAAATGATATATTATAAGAGTTGATATAGGGAAAGTTAAATTCGGTAGAAAATGTTGAAATATATATGTTTGAGGGAAAATTATGTGAGTATGGCCCGAGCGTTATATTTGATATTTTGTTTACCCAATTTTACATTACTTCGAAAATTAAATTGAAGGTTTGTAGTATATATATTCCTATTTTTTAGTTATATTTTATTTTATACTATAACTTATTCTCTGAATTTAAAATTAAAATTATAGAAAAATAATAATTTATCCACATAAATGTTATGTTATTTTGCCAAGATTCTGGTTAAAAATTGGAAATAAAATAACAAAAAAATCAAGGAATTTCCATGCGATTTTATGAACATTCATTGACAGTTAATTTTGACGTATTGAAATGAGATTTGTGAAATTTGACAGATTATTTTAAATTTCAAAATATTAATTCAGTAAATATTTTTTATTATTACTAAATAAATGTAAAATTAATTATTAAGTAAAACAAATCTTCATAAATCCCGAAATTTTATTATTATATTAATACACATAATTTAATTTTAATTTAAATGGAAGTACAAATTTACAACATTCATTTTAAAATATAAAATAAGAATAAAATTGATAATAATTATTATTTTTATTGGATTCACTGAAAAATATAAATTTATAAACGTTTTCAAATGCTTTTAGTGAGCTAAAAATATCTGTTAATTAAAAAGGCATTTAAATAAAAATTAAATATATTTATACAACAAAGTAGTCATAGACTTTGACTTTACAGTATTATATCGCTTTTTCTGTCTGCTTGCATAGAATTCTACGCATTTAAACAAAGTGAGTCAAAGAATTTTTAGGTTGACAGATAGAAAAATTAAATGAAATTACAATAATAATTTTATCAATAAAAATCCAAAAATAATTTTTTATAATTTATTCAAACAATTTAATTCCATTAACCAATCGTCAATTTAGCCAAATAAAATGAAAATAAAAAAATGGCTGAGTCAATTAAAAATTTATTTTTCAATGCCAATAATAGAGAAAATAAAACGAATTTTGTTAATTTAGAAATAGAAAGAGAAGAGAAGAAAAAGATTGATTTGTCTGTTACATTTTTAATTGGATTTTGTTGAGGTTCTGCTTAATTTCGAATTTATTTAATTTAAATTATCTATTTATAGTAAATGAATAAATTACTGCTCACTTCACGTAATTCTGATTTCAGTTTCTTTACTTCAGCAGCTAATTCTTCGGTCTGTTGCACGTAATGCCATTTGGCTTGTCTCTCACTTTCTAAAATCTGAAGCAAATGCAAATGTTTCTGTTCCAATTCCTCTTTTAATTCCTGAGTTCGACTAAAACTAAAACAAAAACGGTAAATTTACATTTTAAATAAATTTAAATTTCCAATTAAACAAGAAATTTATTTACCTTTATTTTCATATTTTATTTCAAATTCATTAATTACTGCAATTATTCAGGTTAAATGTTCAGTCATAATTATTATGATTTTGTTACAATTGGTAAATGTTAGTTGATGACGATAGATCGATAAAATTCTTAAGGATAACCACAAATATTTAAAATTTCCTTTATCAGATGTTAGATTAATATTATAAGAACTTTTTTTGTTTTTCACCTCTGATTTCTTTTTAAGTGACATAATATTTTCTACACAATTTGACCATGAATCAGATTTATTTAAGTTATTCACGAATTTTCGTCACAGCCTTTTCAAGTGATTTGAAAAATGCTTTACCGAAAATTCGTGAATACCTTAAATAAATTTGATTCATAGTCAAATTGTGTAGAAAATATTAGATTTATATATTTATAAAATTTTTATTTGAGATAAACAATAATTACCCTGTTGTTTTAATATTGTAAATAAAAAAATAGTTTTGAATAATTTGATTTATTTTAATTGATTCTATTTATTAGTTTGACATATTTATTACTGTTTATATTGTATAAAGCGAATATGACATCACGAGTACTCAGATTTGAAAATAATTTTTTGTTAAAAATTTTCATGCTCAAGTAATTTCAAAACACATATAGAAAACAACACATCTTTTCTAAATATATCTGAATGGAAGAAGAGTATAAATTAGTTTAATAGAACGGTATTACATAGGATACTCGGTTTCAGTATATTTCCGGCAAAATACTTTATATAAAATGAAAGCAAATGCCATTCCATTTAAAAAATGGCCAACAGCTTTTAGCTATTAACATTTTTCCGGGTGTTATAAAAGCGGATAAATATAAAGATGTATGCATGATAGATCAAAAACAGTGGTTACCACAAAACGGCCTTTTAAAAGTGGATGGGGAATAAAAAATGATTAGAATAAAAAATGATTACTGTAAAGAAAGAATAGCGACGAATAAAAAGCATAATATGGATAAGAAGGATTGGTATGCAATAAGTAACAGAACATTTTCATACCGTAATACTTCAAAAATGTCAATGATAAATATATCGTTAGTAAGCAGTTAGCGGTCCTCTGCAACTCTCTTTTGGTAAGAAGAAACAGAAACTCATGAAAATTATTTTTCAAAGAGAATTTTAGTCATAAAAATTTGTGCACACTACTCAAATAACCAAAAATGACGCAATATTTAAAAAAAGTTCAATTAAATCAAAGTTAAGTAGAATGACATTATAAAGGATAAAATAAAATAAAATATTAATTAATTTCTTATTAAATAATTATATATTTAAGTATATGTGAATATTTATTGTCAATATTACCATTTATTATTCAGATCATTATCGTCAAAATAAAGTTGTTTGAATATTAAGGACCAACAGTTTTGTTTAAAAATTTAAATAAATAAATATTGTTTTATATTTATTTTAACTGTAACATCATGCCATAATCCATTGTTTTACGATATTGCTGAGTTCATGATTCCAACAATATTTGATGGAGAACATAATTTGGAAGAATTCATAAGCGATTGTGAAAGGTATTTTAATATGTGCGAATTAGAAGGATCGAATCGAAGCATGAAGATTTCTTGAATATTTATAATTATACAAAAGACTCTGAAGAAGCTGCAATATTCTATGATAAATTTGAAAGAATGTTGAAGAAACTCATGAAACTTCGGTGAAATGAAGAAAAATTAATGGCATATTTTTTGATTTACTGTATCAGCGAGAAAGATACTAAACGTGAAATTAGAATGCGAGAAACAAAGAAGGTAGATGACATAACGAAAATTATTTTAAATGTCGATGCAATAAATATTGAAGTTTTCGGTATAGCAGGAATTCAGAAGAAGGAATCTTTTTCACCCGTTTTCAGAAGACGACAAGAATTTGAATATTTACTAAGACAGAAAGATTCCAATGAAGTTAGGGATAAATGTTGTGAAATTAGTAAAAATGAAAATGTTGTTAAAAAGTGATTTATCTAGATACCGTAAGGATGAGCAAAATAGCGATAATAATAGTGATGTAGGAAATACTAGACAATTTTTATATTGTTGATAACAAAGACGTTGGTGAAAAAACGGATATGTGCATTGACTAGCTCCATAAACTTGTATAGTTTTAAATCTAGAAGTGATAAAATGGGAGGTCGGTCAAGTCTAAGAATTAAAATTAATGGACTTTTCAGAGTTTGTTTGCTTGATAAAGGTGCACGAGGGAATGTATTGATGAGGAAATTGTGAAAGATTTGAGAAAAGTAAAAAGGAAGATATCTGATGATAGAATTGCCTTAACAACACAAGATAGAGTTATTCTAACCCTAGAGATTCACATAAAAGTGAATAAGTAAAACTTATTATTGCAGAAGAAGGGCCACCGAAAAATGTTGGGGAATTCGTCTGATCCGAACATTACAGACGTTTCTGAACTTGTGGAACCTCACCGTAAAATTAATTAGAATATTACAGATAACGTTATGTACGTTTATGACAAAAGTTTCTTTAGTGTTTCATTTACCAATGTTTCTTCAAATTGATATTTTCTTTTTTTAATTTCGTCTCTTGTTAGTTCCGGTTTTTCGTCAATCAGTTGACACAGTTCTCAATATCGTCAAAGTTGTTCTTGATATTCTTTATGAAATTTGAAGGTAATTTTGACAGATTGGTTCCTAACATAGTTTTCGGTGTTTTGGAATGATTTGTTTGTACTCTTTATTCTTCCTAATAATTTGTAACATAAAACGGGTAACAATTCTTTTCGCCTTCAAGAATCGGAGTTCGATTTATTTACAGATTTTTCATTATCGGCTGGATTTATTATGTTTAGGGCATCTGTAATATATTAAAGAGGAAATTGCGCCTGGTCTTGATTCCCACTTAGGGTCACTTATTTTTTTGTATGTCGATGGGATCTGAAGCTGAGGAGAAATGAAGAAAACCACTCTTTGAATAACACGATCTCTCGCCGAATTGAAGATATATCTGAAGACTTGCAAGATCAACGAACATTTTGATAAGATCAACAATGGAGTTTCAGGTCGACGTATCTACTGAGATAAGTGGAAAAACACAGTTGCTACTTTTTGTTCAGATTGTAAAAGATGGAAAACCTTTCAATGAATTTCTGTTTTGCAAAGATTTGAAAGAAACGGCAAAGGAAAAGATATTTTTGATCTTATTAATGAGAATCTTCCGTTTTTTAATTTGCACTGGAAAAATAGTGTGAGCATTTTTACTTCTTCAATGATTGGAATGAATAAAGGATTTGCCTCTAGCACAACAGAAGAACTCCAAAACAGGCATACGTTGCATGAATCACCAAGAAGCTGTTATTTCAAAATTATTGCCAAATAGTCTCAAATCAGTAATGGATCGAGTAATTCAGATGGTGAATTTCATCAAAACTCGTCCACTTCAAACGCGAATCTTTGCTCAATTCTGCGATGCAATGGAATCTGACTTCAAATATTTATTGTTCCATACTGAATGTCGTTGGTTATCAAAAGGAAAAGGTTTGGAAGCGGCTGGTTTATCTTAAGATAGGAGTTATATCATATTTTGAAACCGAAGTAATGGAATTCCAAAAATTTCTTCATGATCCGATTTGGTGGTTAAAAGTGCTGTTTCTAACAGATCTGTTTGAAAAAATAAACCAAATAAATTTAAGTCCACGAGGACCAGCATAGAATGTTATCAAAGCGATTTCAAAAATCAAGTCTCGATGAAAAACTTATTTTATGAGAAAATAAAAATCTCCCTAAAAAAACTGAGTTTTAGCTGAAGTCAACAAATCAAGCCTAAAGACAAACGTTTCCGCTGACATTAAATCCACTTTTCAAAACTTATAATCTTTGGAATATTAATTTCCTTTGATTTTAACCAGTGATTCTGAGTGTGTTTTGAATCCTTTCGGAACGGATTTCACTACAGAAGAAGAGCAGCTCATTGATTTGAAAGATGACAGGTTTTATAAACGACATTTGCTGAAGAAACTGGATGAATTTTGGATATCAATCAACGACTCTTATCCTGGCATTACTTTGAAAGCAATAAAAACTATTTTGCCTTTTGCATCGTCATGGCTGTGTGAGTTTGAGATTCTCAGCTTTAACTGAAATCAAATTGAAGAAAAGAGAAAAAATTAATTCGAATTGACGATGAAGTGCAATCATGTTTGTCGAACCTTGAAACTCGGTTTCATTCAATTTGTGTCAAAAAACAATCGAATTACTCACTAAATAAAAAACTTTCTTTTAAAAATATGTTTTGTTCGTGGTCTTGTTATGGAATTTTTGGAGTGTCGCAAAAATGTTCAGGTTTGACTGGTGTGTCACTAGGTAAAAAAGGTTGGGAAACACTGCTTATAGGGTATGAATTTTATAATTTTGAGAAAATGATGATGTTAAAGAGTTATTGTTTTCTTTAAACTTTTCATTCAAATGATGCGTAAAACACGAGAAAAATTCATAATTAAAATTTATATTTATTAGTCGACAATAATCTTTATATCACCTGGCTTGCCTAATGGTCTCGACCCAATTGTTACACTCAACTTCCGTGTCTGTTCTCAAGTCGTATTGACGCTGACCTTCTTTCTTGTAATAAATTGCGAAGCAATACTATAAAATATAACAAATGAAAAATTAATGCAATAGAAAGATTCAAATAAATTTAAAGGAAAACGTTAATTAAAACACATAATTATCGTATATTGAAGTTTTGTTTTAACCTACACTTTAAAGCAAGATATTATTGAAGTTCTCGTAACTATAATGTTTCGAACGTCCTATTTCGGCATCAAAGGTTTTATTTTAAATTTTTTATTTTACATATACAATCCGTGATCGTCTTTAAATATCACATTGTCCATAATTATCGTCTAATGGATCCCCTTTGGGAAATTTTATTTAGTAAAATATAACTTGTATTGTACGTTGTGAAGGAAAATGATAAAATTAGGTTTTACCTAACATTTGGTATATTTTCAAATTTGGATAGTTAAACCAAAATCTGTAATTGTGCTGCAAAGAAGCCATATTTCTTAAAATAGAGAAACAGAATGAATATTTACCCAGTATTCAATTTATGTTGGATTTGTAGATTTCCAGGCAATTCAAGCCTTTACCTATGTTATATTACTTAATTTTTTAACACTTAAACAATAAGACAACAAAGTCAACTCGGCTTGTCAAAAGGTGGGATCACATTTATTTCTCAAATTTTTCTTTTTGCGAGTAATAATAAAGATGTTTTATTTGATCTATATATTTGTTTAAAGTCATACAAAACACATTGTTTAAATATATCGATAGATAGATAGATAGATAGATAGATATGTTTTATTCTTTGTCTCACCATTAGAGGCAGACTGGCGTGATTCCAAAATTATTTTATTAACTTCAGAAATATTCAGTTTACATCTTAGTCGGTGGATTATAAAATTTGGCTTACAGAACTTTCTTAGTTTCTTAATTCAAAAGAGAAAGAAATTATATCATTATACTTTATATTCATTTCTTCTTTAGTCTATCGATCAATATTTTATAGTAATCACGAATTTTCTGCGACTTTTTAATAATATTTTATTTAAATTAGATATTATTAGGGGCTAGAAAAGTTAAGTTGTATGACTTAATACAATAACTTAACGCTTAGCAATAAATGTCATTTATCTCTTGGGCTGGCAATGAATTACCATGCGTGCGCGTCTAAACAATTCAAATTCAACCAAAATATTTTATTCAAATATATTATTTTAATTTATATTCAGTGTCATTTATAATATTAATAAAAATCAATAAGCTTATGCTATAGAAACTCACAGACTGTGCCGATTTTTATTACTGCATAGAATAATATGATTTATTGTTAAAAATGAGAAAGTTGAAGAAAAAGTGAGGTAAACACATAAGCACGACACAGTAAAAACTTTGTGTGTAATTGTTGCACTGAATAAAGTCATTTTACTTAAATCGTATAACCATATGAGTTGTCGAGAAAATAAAAAGTGGACTAATTGATTTAAGCAAAAGTTCATTTTGTTTTCTAATACAGCATTTCTCAAACCATGGGTCGCGTCAAATGTTTTTTGGGTCGCGCATGAAATAAAGAAGAAATAAATAAAAATAAATATATCACAATGTACAATCACACAAATAGGAAAAAAACAGATTTCTTCCGTCACACAAGTGACGGACGAAATCTTTTGTACTGTGCAATATTTTGGTGCTTCCGCGCATCCGTTTTCGCACATCAACATCAGAACACATCACGTGTATTACACACGGCGTTTTTGTGTTCAATGTAAAGCCGATTATGAAACGGAAAACAGCTATGTACACGTTTGTCAACTTTAAATAATTAATGGTAAATAGTCATATATTAATTAAAGTTTAATTAATATATGACTATTTGTGACTATTTTATGACTATTAATTAATATATGACTATTTGTAACCTTTAATTATTTAATGTTGACAAACGTGTACATAGCTGTTTTCCGTTTCATAAGCAAGTATACAAAACGAGAGTAATTTAAATTAGTTTAATTATTAAACTAATTTAAATTACTCTCCTTTTGTATGCTTGTGTTACTTTTTGATAGCTTCATATTTCTTCAGTAAAATAAGTAAGCGAAGCAATATATTAAGCTTTCTCGAGAAAACAGATAAAACTTCTCAAGAAACTAACGCACAAAATTCAGAAAATTCAAGTGCAAATGCAAGTGGATCAACGGCAAAAACAGCTAAACTAGAAATGAATTATGATTATAGTCACAAGAAAACATTTATTGAATAAGGTTTTATAGTCATAAAAGATGGCCACATCGATTTACCACAGTGCGTAATTTATGAAAGCTTTTTGCAAATTCATCTTTGAAAGCCAATAAATTGCAAAGACATTTTGATACAAATCATGAGACGTACAAAATTGAAAGCAAAACAATCAAGTTTCAAAAAATTCGTATCCACTGAAAATAAGTTATTGAATTGTTCATGCATGGCAGCTTTTAATACTGCTAAATGTAAAAAGGCCTACACAATTGGTGAAACATTATTAAAACCTTGCATGGAAGACATTATTTGGTAAAGAATTTGAAGCAAAAATTAATTTTATCCCTTTATAAAATGACACAATTGGTAGGCGAATAATTGATATATCTAACGAGATTGAAGCACAATTAATTCAAAAACTACAGAAAACTTTGTATTACGCGATTCAGATGGACGAATCCACAGACATATCAAATAATGCTATTTTACTGATATACATTAGATATGAAGATTATGCCTCCAAAGACATAGAAGAAAAATTCCTTTGTTGTTTTAAACTAGAAATATCAACAACATCGGAAGAAATTTTGGACATGTTACTTCTTACTTTGAAATGAAAAATATTTCTTTAAATAAATGTGCTGGTATTTGCACTATCGGAGCAGCAGCTATGACAAGCCAGCTTAAGGGTTTAGCGACAAGATTAAAGAGGGTTGCTCATACTGATTTGAAAGTAACTCACTGATTTCTGCATCGAGAGCAATTAGCTATGAAAGAAAATAGCTCAAGTCTTCATGAGGTGTAAAATGAATGTGTAACAATTGTAAATTACATCAGTAAAAGTGCACTTAAACAAGAATTTTCAAAATTTTATGCGAATAAATGGGAACAGAACATCATACATTGTTTTTGCATTCTAATATAAAATGGCTGTCTAGGGGTAAAGTATTGCAATGATTTTTTGAACTAAGAATTGAAATTGAAATATTTTTACTTGAACAAAAATCAAATTTAAGCGGATTTTTTCAAAATCATTTGTGGGTTGCCAAAGTAGCATATTTGGCAAATATATTTTCATATATGAACGATTTTAATCTATCACTTCAAGGAAAGCATATTATTCTCTTCAATTGCTATAATATAATCGAAGTATTTATTAAAAAGATTAAACTTTGGATCGACACTATTAACACAGGTTGCTACATGATGCTTCCTTCATTTCTGAATTTCTTGATGATAAAATTTTATCTCACAAAGAAGTGCTCGATGTTCGCAGAATTATAGAAAATCATTTGATTGAAATGAAAGCAAACTTAGTTTCGTACTTTCCGTCTAAGGACAACATTCGTCAAGGAAATATGTGAGTAATAAATCCTTTCAGTGCTGAATTAGCGAATAATTTAGCATTCCCAGAAAAAGTACAGTTAATTGAATTAACTTCGGATAAAACTTTAGAACAGAAATATCAAGTGCACAAAAACAATATATCTCGATTTTGGTTTGAAATAAGAGAAGAATATAAAATATTAAGTGAAAATGCATTGAAATTATTGCTTCCCTTTGGAACGACCTATTTAACGGAAAGTGGATTTTCAACTATGGTTGTAATAAAAACCAAATTGAGGAATCGGCTTGAAATCAGCTCGGCAATGCGAATTTCAATGACGAATTCTATTAATATTGATTTTGATAAATTAGTTGCTAAAATCCAACAGCATCCATCTCACTTATTGTAAGTTTTTTAATATTTCAACTATAAATTTTAATTTATTTTGTAATAAATAAAATTATTTGTGTGTTTGTTTAAGTTTAATTTTCATTATTTAGCATTTTATAATAAATAAAATTCAGTTTTTTTACAATATCTAAAGCTTATAGTTATTTGGGTCGCAAGCTATTCAAACATAAATTTTTTGTCGCCAATCTAGAAAGTTTGAGAAACGCTGCTCTAATATACAAATTTTGTAGAAACTCAAAAAACGAAAAACCTATAAAACTATTATAATATGAATAGTCGTAATTTTTTTTCAAATTTCGTGAAATATGTAAAGAATATGTAAAGAATAATATAAATAAAGTAAATTTAAATTAAAAATTAATAAAACTTAGTTTAAATCAAGGGTTTTTAACTTACAGCCCAGTACACTATATTTTGCGGCCCGCGCATAGTATTACAAATATAAATCATTCCAGTGTTAATGTTGTGTTTTACCATTTTTCTAATTCAACAGTTATCATTTATACTATTAGGAGAAATCTTTTTTTCCCATTTTCACGTATCTTTCATTTTCATAATAAAACTAAATTTTTGAATGTAGTTGACTTTTTGTGGTTCATAAAGAATCAAAATATTTACCATGGGACCCGGATGCTGCAAAAAAGTAAACACCCCTGGTTTAATGATAACAAATCTAGATAAACCCAAATTTTGTATATTAAAAAATTTGAAAATAAAATTGCTGACAAATAATGAGTCATTTATTTGTTGTATTATAGATGAGAATTAAAAGTTCAAAATATTTTAAAACTATTAAACGCCAAGCAGGTATCAAAGGTAAATAAAGTATTATACCGCGAGACCAATACATTTAAGTTGTTCCTTATATAATTGGCTGTAGTCTGGCAGAGACATTGCTGCAAAATTTATTCATACGTACTTTTAATGAGAAAATATATATGTTGCGTCTCAAGTCAGTATTTCGATTTAGAGGGATAATACCAGTAAAGTATTTTATAAACACCAATATCTGGTGAGATAAAACACAACAGATATGTGATTTTTGTAAGGACAATTACCAACATTGTTTTTCCAAATTTTTCGCTAATTCTGACTTTACTGTATATACAATTGTTTTTTAAGTTCTGATTTATGTCGATTTATAAAGACAGAAGCCCTCTACTAACGAATTTATTTCAATATAAAATATGTCTTTACATAATGAATCTCTTTCATTCCTCCGGAAAAATTTTATTTTTATGAAACCCCAGTAAAATAAACGTTGTCCATCTTTCCTGTAAGAATATTGAGGAGATGCTGAGCATATAAATATCTGAAAATCTCCTGAAAAAACTTTGTTTAACTAAATTTGCTCTTTGAAATAAAACTTATTTTGTATAGATTTTTATTTCGATTATGTATGCTTAAAATAAAAAAACGGTAACTCTAATAGTCATGGTTACCAATTATATAAAAATTGTTTTCTAAAACAAATTTTAAAAAATCTTAAATTATAATGCCATTATTTCATCAAATGCCCACCAATTTCAAACTCCCTCAAAAATTTTAATTGTTTCTTGACGTTCAATAAATTAAATTGCGAAACTCTCAAAAATAGTATAAAAAATATCCCAAAAAATCAATTGAAACAACAAATTAAATTATAAAGTTTGTTTGAATCGGAATTAAAATTAAATAATGAGCATATAAAATTTTTGAAAAATATATAAAATCAGAAACTTTTAATAAATTAACTGGTAATGCATAATAATTCGTACAGTAAACTCTGTATTTTGCATTTTTAATTGTCAGTGATTAACTATTAATATAAAAATTAATTTGTATTTCAGTAATCGTGTTACAGAAGAGTTTGCAATTTTGTACTGATATTTTATTTTTTTCAAAATCTGAGACAAAGAATATCTCGTTTATTATTAAATAAGTTGAACAAAATAAACTCCATAATATTTTATTTGCCTGTCTAAATAAAGGGTTTTATTTCATGTTAATATGTCAATAACATTTGTTTTTATCATCATAAAAACATTAAAATGTTGGTTGCTTTTGGATCACATTATAATTTAGAAATAACGCTATTGACTTAATAAAACAAGACAAAAATATGATTAAATGTTCAAATAAAATTGATTAATTAAAAAAAAATACATGCACTAATTTATTAATATTTAAAAATAATTTAGATTAATTAATTTTTGTTTACATTAATTTTTATTTGTTTAGAAACTCAAAAAGCATTTGAAAGTTAGTAATATACATTTATAAATTGAATTACAAATAAATTCCAAAAAAGCGAAGTTATTTGTAATTCAATTTTATAAATGTATATTACTAACTTTCAACAATTTATTAAAAAAATTGTTATTATTTTGCTATTTTCTCTTGCAAGAGATAATATCTATTTCCATCAAGTATCGTATTTATAATTTATAGGTATTAATTATATTTTTCTTTGCAAATTTAGCGGACTAGTCGGTTTATTATTTATTCATGATGAAATTCAAATGTTCAGTCATTGTTAGAAGGAGATAATAAAAATTATTTTTATAAATTTCCACATTATTTTAATGAAAAATTAATTATATTAATATATTTTTGGTTTTAACAAATAAATAAGATATAATAATAATAATAATAATAATAATAATAATAATAATAATAATAATAATAATAATAATAATAATAATAATAATAATAATAATAATAATAACAATAATAATAATAATAATAATAAATAATTAAATAAATCTGGCAACGATTAATTAAAACATAACGCCTATAAAATATTAACCTAAAAATATTTTGAATTAACTAATAATTTAAACAAATTATTTTTTTAATATTAATTTAATTTTCTAGTAAATAAATACTTAAAAAATATTTAAATACTTTTAACTAATTTTAAAATATTATATATATAAATATTATAATTTTTTATCTATATAATAATTTTAAAAATAATGCAATATTTTATAAATTAAATTATTTTAGTAATTAAAAGATAACGCCAATAAAAAACTTTTCTTACGATAAATTTCGATAGCATAACTATCATCTTTAGGTACTCAAAACCAACTAAAAATATTATGAATTAACATTTTATTTAAACAAATTTTTTTTTAATAATTTAATTTTGTAATAAATAAATATTTATAAAATATATTCAAATAACTTTTAATTAATTTAAAATTTCATTTATATTATAAATTTTTAAAGAAATTAATGTAATTTAAAATTACAATTATTTTAATAATTTTTTAAATTTTTTTTTTAAAAAACAATACATAAACATGATTTAACATACGTAAACTATTTAAAAACATTCAATACATTCGTAGTCACAGCACCTTATCAACAATGCTTCAGATATCACGCGTTTCCAATAATTATTAAAACTTTTCAACAAAATTCTAAAATCAGACATTTCAATTTCACTTTTACAGCCTCTGTTGTGCTCACTAATATTGGTCAAACCCTTCAATCGACAATGCTCTAGAACTCGAGTACAGAGATGACGGGAAGTCTCTCCAATGTATGTGGCATTACACTCATTACATGTCAATTGTTAAACGAGATCAGATCACAATTCAACCGCAGTTTTTGATTTATTAATAAACATATTGCGTATCTTACACGAATTAGAGACGATCTTAAATTCTAAATTTCCCATCTGTTTACATAACTTCTTATATTTTTCTTATATTTGAAAACCAGAAACATGTAGAACCGTTTTTGCATTTTATGAACAGTTTACATAAAAACATTGCATTCACATGTGAAACGGAGAGAAATTCATCAATTGCGTTTTTAGATTTGTTAATTCAACGCAAAGATAAACATTATGAGACAGAGATTTATAGAAAACCAACTGATACTGGTCTTTATACTTCTCCAGAAAGCTTTTGTGAATTTAAGTATAAGAGAAATATGGTGAAAGGATTGATTTATCGTTCATGGTCTTTATCTTCTACTTTTGCTAATTCGGTAAAAAGTGTTGATAAATTGGTTGAGTTGTTGATAAAGAATGGACATTCTAAATCATTTTTATTGTTGATGATAAAAGAGACTGTTGACAAATTGATTAAAAATCCTAAGGATCCATGTTTTGGAAAGTCAGAGTGTAATTTGTCAAATGAAATGGATATAAAAAAATTGAGTCTAAATATGTGTTAGTATTGCCGTACTCTGAAGGTTTTACAAAGTATAAAAAGAAGTTAAGTAAACAAATGGGAAATTTAGAATTTAAGATCGTCTCTAATTCGTGTAAGATACGCAATATGTTTATTAATAAATCAAAAACTCCGTTTGGATTGTGTTCTGATCTCGTTTATCAATTTACATGTAATGGGTGTAATGCCACATACATTGGAGAGACTTACCGTCATCTCTGTACTCGAGTTCTAGAGCATTGTCGATTGAAGGGTTTGACCAATATTAGTGAGCACAACAGAGGCTGTAAAAGTGAAATTGAAATGTCTGATTTTAGAATTTTGTTGAAAAGTTTTAATAATTATTGGAAACGCGTGATATCTGAAGCATTGTTGATAAGCTCATTGGATCTAAAGATTAATGTGCAAAGTGCTGTCACTACGAATATATTGAATGTTTTTAAATAGTTAACGTATGTTAAATCATGTTTATGTATTGTTTTTTAAAAAAAAATTTTAATATTATTAAAATAATTGAAATTTTAAATTACATTAATTTCTTTAAAAATTTATAATATATATGATATTTTAAATTAATTAAAAGTTATTTGAATATATTTTATAAATATTTATTTATTACAAAATTAAATTATTAAAAAAAAATTTGTTTAAATAAAATGTTAATTCATAATATTTTTAGTTGGTTTTGAGTACCTGAAGATGATAGTTATGCTATCGAAATTTATCGTAAGAAAAGTTTTTTATTGGCGTTATCTTTTAATTAAATCGTTGCCAAATTTATTAAATTATTTATTTTAGTAATATTCAAATTTAAAATTTTTTTTAAAAACAATACACAATCATGATTTAACTTACTTAAACTATTTAAAAACATTAAAAACATTCATAGTTATAGCACTTTGCACATTAATCTTTGGATCCAATGACCTTATCAGCAATACTTCACATATCACGCGTTCAAATAATTATTAAAACTTTTCAACAAAATTGTTTGTGTATTGTTTTTTTAAAAAACATTTAATTTTAATATTATTCAAATAATTTAATTTATAAAATATTACATTATTTTTAAAATTACAATATAGATAAAAGATTATAATATTTATATAAATAACATTTTAAAATTAGTTAAAAGTATTTAAATATTTTTTTCAGTGTTTATTTATTAGAAAATTAAATTAATATTAAAAAAATAATTTGTTTAAATTATAAGTTTTTTTAAATAAGTTTTTTTTTAAATTTTAATTGTTTTTATGTAGCTGAAGATGAAATTTATGCTGTTGAAATATATTGTACGAAGAGTTTTTTATTGGCGTTATCTTTTAATAATAATAATAATAATAATAATAATAATAATAATAATAATAATAATAATAATAATAATAATAATAATAAAAAAAAAAAAAAAAAAAAAAAAAAAAAAAAAAAAAAAAAAAAAAAAAAAAAAAAAAAAAAAAAAAAAAAAAAAAAAAAAAAAAATAATAATAATAATAATAAAAATAATAATAATAATAATAAAAATAATAATAATAATAAAAATAATAAGAACAATAATAAAAATAATAAGAACAATAATAATAATAATTTACTCCTTGATTTTGATTATTTTTGTCATTGCTTTTAACATTAACCATTTTCTCACAATAACAACCTTCCAATAAAGCAACTCCTGAAGGCCGATCAGATTTCTCTCCGTCATAGTAGAATAGAAGATTTTCATAAAGAACAAAATATCTTAAAATAAAATATTTAATTTATTTGTAAAATTTTTATTTTTTGCTTCACTTAATAAAAATTAATAACGGATTATTAAAATAATTAAATTAATAAAATGTTACATAAAGTAATATAATTAATGAATAGATTTTTGGTCAATGTTACTTTGTCTGATTTGTAAAATCTTTAATCATTTTCAGCAGAAATTTATTTTCAATTCCATTTATCTTCCAATTTTTTCAAGCTATATATCAAAATTCTTACACAAATATTTGGACAGATGATACCGAGAATTTACGTTCAATTGATAAAACATTTAAAATGAAAAATAAACTAAAAGGATAAAAAAAAGAAGGTGTATTATTTTATTTTGTTCTTTCAAATAAATTTTTCATAAATTTATGGCAAAAAAGTTAATTGTGTAATTCAATTTTCTACAAACACATTGACGATAAATTAATCAAAAAGATTCAACGTGAAAATTCTATTGAATTTCACAATGAAATGTAAACAAAACAAAATGCATATCAAGATATCCGAAGAAGAGGTTGAATAAAAACTTAAAATTCAAGAGCTCTTGGAACGAGATGATCAAACAAAGGTTATTGGAATAGGAGAGTTACTTCGCGAGTACCAAGTCACAATCGAAAACGACTATAAAATTGAGTATATTTCAATAGAATGTGGGAAAAAATAAATAAATTACAGAAATACCCCTTTTTTCATTTTTACCATAAACACAAATTTTCACTCTAATAAAATTTTAAAGATGAGAGGATTTGCTTTTGAGAAAAGAAAATCCAAAACCCTTGAATGAACTAGAATAATTATTGTTAATGAAATGTAATCAATTCCAATAATTGTTTATTAATTGCAATTTCAATAGGTAATTAAATGATGATTGACAAAACTTTGCCGTGATAGAATGCCATTAAAACTCTATTAACAAATCAAACACATCTCAACCTTAACTGTAAAATCTCGGGAAAATTTGGTGCTATCCGAGAGGACATTATAAATTTATACTACGCATGACATAATCGGATAAAATTCCCAATAAATCAAATTAAATAGCAAATAATCCATCATTATTTTATTGATGATTTCCTTTCGTTTTAGGATTTTTAAAAACGAAACGACAATTATAATTAGGGACGAGGGCGTACGCAGAAAAATATTTCGGGGAGGGTGGTTTCAAAGTAAATTTTCATAAAACGGTTTTATTGATTTTGTATACATATTTATTGCACATGTAAATTATAAACTATAAAAATTTTATAATGTTATATGACTACAGCATTTTTTTAATGAATAATGCTTTGACATATCATTATCAGTGCATATCAGGTTAAAAATTGACATTTAAATCTTATTCACTTTAAAAATAACCACTAGACTTTTTGTGCCATAGGCCATAGATTGTTCATTTGAGTTGTTCAGAATAATTTTGCTTTAAAAATCGCAACATTTGAAATAAAATATGGTTAAAGGAATCTATTGAAATTTGTTTGAAAATCCCGCTTAAAAAACTGGAAACTGTAAGAATATTGCTAAATTTACTGACTTTTTCTTTTACAGGTAATTCGGTTTATAAAAATCGAAATACCGGTTTACGCTAAGGGATGAATGTTTCAATGATTTTTTAATATTAAAAATTCCAAAAAACTACAGAGCACAAATCACATACGCTACATATCTGGCGTTTTCCGTACGATGGACAGCGGCTCCCAAACCCAAGAAGTATATAAACACAAATTTAGATTTTTTATTTATCAAATTAGTTAACTAAATTCAATTAAATTAACATAATTAAAATTACCGGTAAATTACATATATTTACCATCATTGTGTGAAATAAAATTACAGTTTACAGTATGTTTTAATTTTATTTAATACAATTTTCACTCAACACAAAAACTAGTTTTTAATTTTTGTTCCTTTTGAAATTATGGGAGGACATTTGTCCCCTTAACCCCCTACACCCCTGATTTGGGAACTCATTTTATCACAGTTTCATCATCGTACCTTTGCTGCCATTTACCGGTATCGGAGCTTTTCTTGTAAAGGAAACCCGATAAGGTACTTCGACCATCTTGACGAGCTTTTTGCGCTAAATGGAAGAGTTGATTCTCGTTGATTCTAATTGTCTTTTGCATAGGAATCTAATTCTGTCTATCAAGACATCGGGTCATCCAATGTGGGATTGTCTACAATAAAGTAGAAATGTAATAATTTTTTTGAAAAATATAGCTGTAGTGATCGTCTAATTTTAGAATTACATTAAATAAATCTAATGGATCCGTATAATAGCATCTTAAAGAGAAAATAAAAAGTATCATTGGATTTTAGTAGTAAGTCATATTTTGAATTTGTTTCAAACAAAATACACTTTCTCAGACCCATTATTGCGATCGATTATTCATTAAATTATTTATATTACAACTATATAAAGTTAAAAAAAAATTAAATTGTATTAAATTATTATTTAAATATATTTTATTAATAAATTATATTATTAATTGAATTGTATTATATTATGATATTAAATGTCATTATTATTGAAAAATTCGTTATTTTGTTTCATTAAATGTGACAATGGCTGATTTTGTATTTAAATAAATTTATATCGGCAAAATTGGAATTATTCTTAACATATCAAAATATTTTATTAATTCATTTTTATTATTTATTTAATATAATGATTTATAATTACGATTGTTATTCATATTATAATTATTTAATAATTATATTTTAAATTTATATATTTATTTATTATATTTAGCATTTATTTATTTAATTAATGAACACTTAATGTTCTTTACACATCAGCATTTGTAAATTATACATTTTCTCCAAAAATGTTTACTGAAATTGTACAAATGATAAAATTGATCAAATAAATAATAGCAATAAGTCAGAAAATGAAAGAGTAAACGCAGTATTAGTTATACGAATGTCAGTGTTTTGACAAACAGTTTGATGCCGATTCGGATGATGTTTTTTTTATTCTGTAAATGTATGATTAATAATATGAATAAAAAAGTAAAATAGTAAATTTACTTATATCCTATTTCATGTAACGGATATTTCCAAATTCTATCCAGAATACTATTAAATAGTATCCCCAAAGAATCTTTAGAATAATGAAAATGAGGATAGTATTTGGATTTCATGAAAATTTGATGTATTAAAGAAAGTAAAATATAATAAAAATTTATTCATCCTCCAATTCAAAAATATCTGATTCATCTGAAATATCGATTGATTCAATGACTGAATTTGATGATCTCACCAATAAATATTTTTCAAGAAACAATTTCCCATACACATAATGCTTTGAAATATGCCATTCATTACTGCAAATGGCAGACTTTGTTTAAAACGTTTCTTTTTAATATTTATGTTAATATTTCAATAATAGTTCAAGAATATCTTTAGCCAAAAGCGTGGATGCAGATTTCAATTCGTAAAATAATTCTGCGCCATCAATATCGCAATTATTTTCCATTTTTAATTTCAAATGCAGATCTTTGAAAAACTTAAGGAAGTCATTGTCGGCAGTTAATTCCCCAAGTTTGGTGAAATTCATTCAGTTCTTGAAATCGCTCTTGAAGGGATGCTATGACATTATCTAAAATTACATTATAGTCGTTGTTCTTACAATTGTTCTTTGGAATTATTACAATCTCATCTCTACTCTCATAAGCAAACATTTGTTTTTTACGGCGTAATCTTTTTTCAATAAAAAACTTCCATAGATTCCCCCAATTCTTTTGCATCCACTAGAGAATTTTCTAAACCAGTTATCCTATATTCTGTCACACATTATGTACGTGATTTCATAAGTGAAACTACTGAGGCTATATCCATGGCTGCAGATTGCTTAGATTTGCTAACAATATTTATACGATATAAAATATTATACCAGGTAACACGCATTATCAAAAAATAAAAATACCTATCTCTTTAGATAATGTATAAGATTCATGTTTAATGGAAATATCAGAAGAATCTGTTTTACTCAAAATTACTAAAGCATCGTAAATTTCCACTATTTGGTACCGTATTGGTATTAAACATTCAGTTTGAATTACCCATTGAGTTTCACAGAGAGGTTTAACTGTAAAATTGGACTCATGATCTTTCAGTACGTTCCATCTAGATACTGAAGCTGAAAACATGTATACGTTCGTTGGACAATTCTGATAAATGATAGCAACTCAGCACAAGATGTTGCACAATCGCTTATAATTAAATTTAGAGAATGAAATTTACAAGGCATAAAAATGCTCTTGGATATAGTTCACAAACTCGAGCATTTACGCTTATATTTTTACCCCTTATATTTGAACCATTATCGTATTCTTGCCCTCTAAAATTCATTAAATTTAAATTTACATCTTCCAACAACTTTTGTAAAATTTGAAATAAAGATTGTCCAGTGGAGTTTTCAGCAGTTTGATAAGTTAAAATACGTTAGCTTGAAATATCAACAAGTCTTAATTAAAGGAGAGTTTTTCAGTATGGCTGACATCAGGGGTGCAATCTAGAATTATACTAAAATATTTGGCATCTCTGTGTATTTCAAATACACAACAGTAAATAAAATGCAAATAATTTATTGTTCCTTTGTCGGCCCAGTACCATTTATTCCGCGACCCGTGGGTTGGTGACAACTGCTTTATAACAACAGTAAACCAATTATTTTGACCCTCAAATAACGCCCTTAAAATTTTTTCGTAAAGCTAATATTTTCTATACTTATGACGTCTTAATTCACTTTTGGCTTACAAATGACCTTGATCAAAGGGTATCGTAGGATTAAAATATTCGAATAGATTGTGTTTTTGAGACACTTAACTCACAATAATTGATATATTCAGTTTGGATAATTTATATTTAATGGATAAAATAATAATATATTATAAATTATTTTAGAATCTAATTTTCGTTATTTTTTGAAATGGTAAACAAGATCAAAACACAGCTCCGAACGAAATGATTAAAATGATTAAAATTATTAAAATAAAAATTTATTTATTTCCATATAATCTACCGAAAAAATTCCAATATAAAATTCCTTTTGCTTATTTTAAATAATTCATTAAATACAAAAATATGTTAACAAGCATAAAAGTAATTGTATAATTTCTATTAAATGTTTTCTAGCAATTTTCATCTTTCTATTAATTAAATTAATTTAATTATTTAGAAAATGTATAATAAACTAGTAAAACATGTGTTACTAAATTAAGTATAAAAATGAATTCGAAATGTATTTTTAAAGAAAAAATTATAATATAAGAAAAATGCGTTAAACATTTTTATATCCCTGCATAATAAGGATCTCGGTTTTTGTGAGATTTTGTGGAAATTGATATAATTATTTTTTAGAAAATTCATTTTTTAAAACTTAAAATTTGTAAAACCATAAAAAAATTTAAATTTTAAATTCAACAAATGTCTAATTTTAAAAAGCAACACTAAAATATAAATATGTCATTATTTAAAATAATAATTGCAAGATCTAGATATGTTATTTAAAATTTAATATTTACATCAATGAACTATACAAATGTAATTATTTAAAAATAAATATTATTATCATTATATATTATTATGAATGCCTAAAATTATAAAGCACGAATTAAAAATTAACAGAATTGTTACATGTTGAGTTGTCCGAAGAATTAAAAATAGTTGTTAATAAATCCTTCAAAAACCAACACAATTATTTTCTTGCTCTTAATATAATTATTAATCTAATTATTATTAGTTCATTGTGTTTAATTATGTTTTAGTTTTTTGTGAAAATTTCCTCTTTCTTCAACAAGTTTTAGAATAGAAATGTTAACTTTCCATTTTTATGTTTTCAGATTTGTTGAAGCTGTTGCTCTTTTAGCTTTATTTAATTTTGAAATACTTCTATTTTTGTGATTTTAACTTTGGTTCACAATAACTTTCTGTACTTTTCCAAAAACATTCCTAGGTTTTGCAATAATAACTGCAAATAATGATTTGCCTAAATTTTACAGAAAGTAATTTTGTTCTCTAGGAAAACACATCAACAACCCGCAGTTTTTCAAGTTTAACTATATAGATTAAATTAAATGTGAAAATATTGTAAAATTATTTATTTTCAGTAATGCACCATTTTCTGATTTTTCTCATTAAAATGTATTTTTTAATTTTTGGTACATGAAATTGAAAAACATAAATTACTATATGCCATTGAATGTGGATTTTACAGAAAATAATGAATCTTCTTTCATGTGTTTCTTCGACCAATTAAAAATGGACTCTTAAGAATTGCACATGAGAATTGGCGAATGAAAAATCTGCAACAATGATATTGATTTTTTTATACGTATTTTGTATTTCAAGTGTCGTTTTGATTTCATGTAAAATGAAATTTTTCGTATTTTAAAATTCAACGTATTATATCAAATTTTATTTTGTTCAACATAAACTGTTTTTATATTAATTAATTAAAAAATTTTATTGAAACAAAAATTAAACAAATTTTTGTAATTATTGAAATGATTAAATGTTGAAAAAGAAATTAGTATGAAAAATTAAAATATATATATGTGTAAAATGTATTCGTCTCGAATTAGAGATTTTCTTTAATTCCATGAGTTGTTTTGTTGCAATCAGCTTTTTTTCTGTGGATTATTTAATTAATTAAATTATGATAGGAATGCCAAGTTCCATTGGAGTAGAAATAGTGACATTTTATTTTCATGAAATACGTTTTGCGTTGTTAATTTATTAAAAAATATTTGATACTCGTGGAGCCAGAGCAGCAATGTAACTACAAAATTTTGGCCCACGAGCAAAATTTATTTGAGGTCCAATGGCAGCTGAAACTTAGGCAAATGAAATACGTTACGGCATGATTTTAGCAATTTTAAATAAATGTTGAAAATATATTAACAAAAGAAATAAAATACAATTTAATACTATTGTTTTTATTTTTTTAACCATTTAAAATCTAACATTGAGACTGATTCGACAGGCCTAAGAATAATCTATTTTGATTGGACATAGTTGACTGGAAAAACAGTCATTTTTTGGTTTAAACCTATAAAATAAGCATGTTAAAAACTTCAACATTCAATCCTGTCCATTATGGTTTTGTTCGAAAAGATTAATTTAGACCTGATGAAAACCGTGGAATTTATAGTTCATCTAAAGATGGTGAACCCATAATATCTCACGTTTTTGTAATTGAATTTTCTGAAGGTTTTAGAAATTTTAAATTGTCTTTCAGAAAATCATTAGGCAATTCAAATTTATTTAAAATACAATCAAAATCGTTAAAATTAATAAATATGTTTAGTAATAAATCTCAAATCAAAATAGGTTTAGTTTCTGATCTAGCGTATAAATTTTCATGTAATGGGTACAATGCCACACGCATTGGAGAGACTTACATCATCTTCGCACACGGATTCAGAAACATAGTCGATCGAGAGTCGTGAGTATTATTATTGAGCATAGAAAAATGTGTAAAGGAATAATTGATTTTAAAAATCTTTAAATATTTTTATAAAAACTTCATTAATAAGTGTGAAAGAATTTTATTTGAGTCTTTGGTGATTAAATCACAATCCCCTAAAATAAGCGTTCAATCAGCAATAAATTTATTGATATTACTTATTTAAATCATTAAATCGTAACTATTACATCATTATTGTTTCAGTATTTAAAATTTGACAAAGATTAAGATGACAGACTGGTGAGGCTTTATATCCTCGAAATATAATTAGTTAATTTTGCTTCCGAGTGTGTATTAAATTTTTTCTCATTTACTTTAAATTAATTAACTTTCTACTACTAACAGTTTTTCAGTTAATAAAAGTTTGGTAATTTTGCAATTTTTTTTTAAAATTTTCTAATAAATCTTAGATAAATCGAGTAATATTTGTTGCACAATTAAAAAGATTAATTATAGCTTCGCGAAATTCTTAGACTAAAGTTTATAGCAGTTTAATTTACAGTTTTTTGAAGGTGAAAGAAATTTTAAGTGAAGATTTCCAACTGTTATAATAAATTTATTTTAATTCGAGATTTTTTTATCCTTTCTGTAACTTCAATGAGTTATAAAATATTAATAACATAAATAAATTATAAATAATTTTTAAAAAATATATTTTTATTTTTCACATTTTTTCTCAATTTTCGGAAATTCTATCAAATAAATTTCGTGTTAAAAATTGATTATATCATTTAACTGATTTCAAATAAACAACTGAAATATTTTTTAACAATTTTTAGACTATTCTTATTGGTAATCATATTATATAGAGCTATATTTATTTTTCTTTATTTTTATTATAAAATTCAAAATCTAAATTTTTAAAAAATATATATTTACTATAAATAAATAATTAAATAAGCTTAGCAACAATTTTATTAAAATAAAGCTCCATTCAAACACTCGTTTTACCCTATATTTCGACGGATTAGCCACCTTCAGGTACAATAACTAGCCAAAATATTATGGATTTATTTATACATTTTTAACAAAGTATTATTTTTAATGAAATATTTTAATAAATAAAATGTTTAAATACGTTTATACTCTTTTTAAAATATTATATATATATAAAAAAAATTAATTTCTACTATAATAAAAATTAAGATGTTTATTAATTTTATTTAAAATAATAAAATAATATAAAAAATCTTTATAAATTTAAATCATTTTACTTAAAATAATATTAAAACTTTTATACATTTAAATCATTTTACTTAATAAAAAAAAAATTTTAAATATTTTTTAAACACAAAAAACCTATAAATTTATCACAATTTTATATAATCAAACAATTATAAAATATTTAAAAGTTCGTAGTCTTAGCACTTTACAAATTAATCTTTGGATCCAATGACCTTATCAACAATGCTTCACATATCACACGTTCCCAATGATTATTTAAACTTTTAATTAAATTTTAAAAACAGACATGACTATTTTACTTTTATAGCCTCTATTGTGCGCACTTATATTTTTCAAACACTTTAATCGACAATACTCTAAAACTCAAGTAATGAGATGACGGGAAGTCTCTCCAATTTATGTAACATTATACTCATTAAATGTAAATGGATAAACGAGATTTGAACAAACTCCAATCGGAATTTTTGATTTATTAATAAGCATACTGCGAACCTTACACGAATTAGAAACGATCTTATAATCTAAATTTCACATTTGATTACTTAACTTCCTCTTATAATTTGTTAAACCTTTCGAGTACTGCAATACTAACACAAATTTAAGTTCATTATCATTAAGTTCATTTGTCAGATTACACTCGTATCTTCCCAAACATGATCCATAGGATTTTTTATCAATTTGTCAACACTCTTTTGTATTATCAATAATACAAATGATTTCGAATTCTCATTCTTTATCAACAACTCAACCAATTTATCAACTCTTTTTACTGAATTTTCAAAAGTAGAAGATAAAGACCATGAACGATATATCAATGCCTGCATCATATTTTTTATGCTTAAATTCACAAAACACTTTCTAGAGAAGTTCAGAGACCAGTATCAGTTGGTTTCTATATATCTCTGTTTCATAGTGTTTATTTTTCCGTTGAAAAAATAAATCTAAGAACACAATCGATGTCTTTCTCTCCGTTTCACATGTGAATACAATGTTCTTATGTAAATTATTCATAAAAATTTTTCATTCATTCCATAAAGCACTTCATAAGTCAATCGCATCAATCATTGATACATTCGTTAACAAACGGCAAACATCAAATCTCAAAGCTTTATTTACATTCAAACTCTGACAGCGTTAACGATTTTAATAATCCATTCAAAACCTTTGCTATTTTATACTGGCCGGTATTAACCATCGACAACGCCGGTCTTGTAGGTACACTATCTTTAAAGATTATTTGAAGACCGTACATTTTACTGGTTGCAAAATACGATTCTCTTTCATCATTCAAAACTATTTTACTCAAATTTATCACAATATTCCCCACATTAAATTTATAAATCCTAAATTCTTTCCTCAAATTAGTCAATTTTTTAATATGAGGATCCTCTTTAGGTTTTATTTGCAAAATCTAATTTGTGATACACAATTTAACACATATTTGCAAAAAAAAATTTCATTTGTAACATTATTCGATATTAATCCAATATTTGTTATTTTTTTTCATTGGAAGTTCTTCTTATCTTCTCTGATTCCAATATTATTCTTAATGTTATTCTATGTATTAATTGAAAATCTTTATTTGAAAGACAATCACTAAGTTTTATTTTAGAAATAAAAGTAATAAAATGTCCATAGATTATAATTAATAAATACCAATTTTTTAAAAGCTAGTGTACTAACTACTAAAGTTGACTCTTAAATTATGCTATGTAAATTCTTTATATTTTGTTCACCTTTGATCTTTGAGCTTGGATTTTATTAAATAAATATTTGAAAATAATGTTGTTTTTTAATACTCATATTTCAATTTAATTATACATGTTTGCAAACATTGTTGATGAATTGGAAAATATAAAGCTCACCATACATGCCAATTCGTGACTTCATTCTTTGAGGATCAAGATAACTTCGAGAGTTGCAAAATGAAAATTATAATAAAATAAAACTAAAATAGAAAAATAAAAATGTGATTAGGCTAGCTATTTATTGTAAGAAGAAATATTGGAAGTGTAAATATAACCGGAACAGTGTTAAGGAAAAGTTCACAATTAGATGTGAAAAGCATCGAAATACCAATATAAGTAACAAAAGTAAGAACCGTAGGATTTGTAAGGGTAAATATTAAAAGTAAAATTTATAAATAATTTATTTTAAATAATCTAATAACGATATAGAATTCTAAAATTTTTTTATCGATTCCCGAAGCCACCATAAGTTTTGAGAATCGAATATAATATGAGTTCATCAAAGAAATTGAGAAGTCCTTCAAATTAGCAATTATTTCTTGTAATTTACATCATACATTGGTAAAAGAATTTTTATCTCATGATGCCCTGAAGAATTTTTGAAAAAACAGAAAAGAATCCAATATAAGAAAAATTATTATTGGCATTTCGCAAGAATACTACCTTAAAGAAGATCGATCGGTAGATATATATTTTTGGATACTGATACCATATTTGATAAAATCAGTGCGGCGCGGTCACAGTTCACTTCAAGCATTATATGTATGGAAAACGCTGTAAAATTAGAACTGACCGTAAATCTCTTATTTTTATGCTAAAAACAAAAACCCTTAACCGCACAATTTCAAAAATGGCTTAGCCATCTTAATAGCCTAGATATTAAAAATGAATAAAGAAAAGATGAACTTCACGCAAACGTAGATTCGTTATTGAGAATTAATTGTATAACGTGTACTCAGTGTCAAACAATATATCCAAAAGCAAAGATTGGGAAACTGAAAACAAAATTGATTGCAACAATGACAGAAAATTTATTTGATAAATGGCAAAAAGACAGTAAAAAAATAATAGTCACTAAATTTAGTGGCTCAACAAATTCAAAATTTAAAGTCGAAATTAATATTGTTAAAACGATTGAAGGTAAAATTTGGAAACCAGATGAAAGTAGAAACCCATTTATAGGTGAATATCATAGGAAATTTCGTCATGCAGGTAGCAATAAAGTAGAAAAATACATATTTCATAACGAAACGTTATATAAGAGTTTGTTGGAGATTTGTCATTTGATTAAATGTAGTCTTTTTTTTAACATGACGACCAAACCAGGACTTCAGAATTGTATCAAACCACCAAGCCAATTAAAACCGAACGGAAATTTGGAGTTATTCATTCTTCAGTTAAAAGGATTCTTCAAAATAGCTCAACAGCCTGCTCAATTTCAAGAAACGCCAACAAAAGCTTTTTCGACGGTGGAATTGATTCCAAAATATTAAGAGATCCAGTCAGATTATTTTGGGTACGAAGGTTGTCTTTGTAAAGCATTTGAGCCAAGGAAAAATTTAGCCATTGATTTGGATCCCGCGTTACGATATAGAAAATGAAATGAATCTTTTGTTAAGATATAGAAACTTGTTGACAATATTCTTCGTCAAAGTTAACAAACCCTGCGTTAATGATGTTTCTAATACAATATGCAATTGAAAATTTAGAAATAATGAATGAATCAAAATTGAGAAGTTAAGTCAATGGAAAAAGCAAATAAGTCATTATCAGAATGGAGGAGATGCAGAAGGAATTATCATTGGCTTCTCTAAACAAAAGAAAGCTGCAACAAAATCCAATTTGAAAACCCAGATCAGTTTTTAATACATCAAATCACGCCCGTAATTCAAGATATGGCAATTCAAGAAGTGGAGACAAACAATTTCAATTTTAAAGTCAAAAAATGTTTGACTTGCAAGAAAAAGGACACATTGGAACTGAATGTCCGAATGGTAAATGCAATCAGTGTTCGAGAAATAGTCATTTCAATTATAAATAATTGGATTTTTGTGAAAAGATGAGCAATGAAGACTAATATCATTTTAGAAACAACAACATTTGAGCTCAGAGAAAATTAGAAAACAGAGGGCAAAATACCTTAAAATTTTGTTCGTCATTTCCTATCTCAAGTTCTCAATCACAGCAGAGTTAGCGAATTGATTGATATTACTAAACGCAATTTTGTGATGAGGGGATAAAAAATAAATTTAAAATAGTTTTATTTAAATATTTTAAGATATTGGGTAAGAGAATTTATTAAAGTTTTGTTAAAGTTTCGATTTTTTTTAAATTTTAAAAAAATTAATTTTTTAAACTTGAGATTTGTAAAAGCAGAATTTATTATTTTTAGTAAAATATTTTTAAAAAATAAAAGAAAATAATTGTTTAAATAAAAATAATTTATTCAAGTTCATATCTACTTGAAAATGACAGTGAGTCTGTTGAAATATATTGTAGTGTAATATATTTGATGGATTTGCGCTTTATTTTATTTATTAATTCAATGCCAATGTTTTGTGATTGTTTTGATCAATTTGAAATATTACATAATAATATATCAAAATTGTAGTTTGAAGATCAGAGGTTGTTTATGATGTTTGATGATTGTGTTTGAATGTTGGTATGTGTATGTATTCTGTTTAAATAATTAGAAAACCAATAAACCCCCTTGTAGATGTTACGCAACGAAGAGCTATAAAAGAGTGTGTTGAAGATTTATCGTCAGTATAAATATTGTACTCTTATATGTTAGTTAGAAATATAGATTGTCTCAAACATTTTAAAGGAAGAGAGATTTAAGGTTCAATATTAAAAGTAACATTTATAAATAATTTATAATAATCTAAAAACGATAAAGAATTCCCAAAATGAAATCGTTTAAATATCCTTAGAACGGCATATTTTAAAAGAATTTAAATTTGTGGTAAGAACAAATATTTTCTACTAATGGATGTTTTAACTCGATCTAGTAGGATTAAAGAAAATTAATTTAGAAGGAAGAATTCAAAAAAATGTTAAGTTTAGAGAAATATTATAAAGAAAAAAAATTAACCGAGTTATTATAGAAAATTGTTTTTCAGATATCAAAGATCCAAATCTTATTCGTAATTCAATGTTGTTTTAATATTTCAATTGTCAAAATTTGTAACATTCAATATATGCTGGGAGTTGATATTTATGGATAAAAAAACGAAAAAGTCTCATCAAAAAAATTGACACAATAATGTTTAATTTGAAATTTGATTGTATTTAACTTTTAATTTTAATTAAATTAATAAATATTCATAATTTGTCAAAATTTAACTCGTAAATTGTAAAATTAAAATTTATCATATAATAAATATTATGGATGTTAACGAAAAATTATTAACCGAAACAACTTATAAATAAAAATTAAAGATAACGCAATAAAATTCCCCCAAACAATGGATGAATGTAGAGAAATATTGTGATAGAAATGATAAATCACGATAAAGCTTTCGTTTGAATTCAATAACAAAGTCAGAATGGGGAATTTTTTGGATTATCTATTAAGATTATATTTTTAATTATAGTTAAAAAATTACTTAATTTAAAATATTTATTTTTACTTTTATGACATGTGAAAAAAGTAAATTAAAGAAAATAATATCTGGTGAAATAAAAAAGTTTAAAATAGCAAAACGTTTCCAAACCAAAAAGAAAAACTATAGAATGATTTTTTCAATGGAATTTTAGAGTACGAAAACACTTTTTAAGATAAACGATAAGTCACAATATCAAATTTGACAATTGAAGAGATAAAAATTTAAATTTATTTTTTCTAAAATCAATTTTTGTTTAAACATTTTACATTTGCATTTAATTTAGATTTATTCACTAAAGTTATCTATTTTCTATTATTATTCATTATAGTAAATCGGCAATTTCATAAATTAAAATTCATACTTGGATATCAATAAAAATCCATGTCCTATGATTTGAACCCATAAAAATTACAAATAAGTCATTCACACTTTTGTCAGAAATATTAAACATTAAATACCATTCATCAGCATTCTCACCATAATCATTCAAAAACAAATAATATAATAATAGCTAGGAAAGTGAAAAAAATTGTGAAGTCAATCCTACTAGAATAGTTAAACAATGTTTTTTAATAAACTTACTCAGATTTACTATTAAAACTTGACATACAAAATGTTAATTTTTATTTTTGTTATATATTATTCAATTCAACAACAATAATAATAATAACAATAATAATAATAATAATAATAATAATAATAATAATAATAATAATAATAATAATAATAATAATAATAATAATAATATGTCACTAATAAAGAAATCAGATATGAAAACCAAAAAAAGTCCTGACAATGATGATAATAATAATAATTAAAAGAAAACGTCAATAAAACACACTTAGTACGATATAGTTCGACAGTTTAACTGTCAATTTCAGGCACCAAAACCAACTCAATATTATGGATTATTTATCTTTTTATAAACAAATTATTTTTTTATTAATTAAATATTCTAATTAAATAAAATATTTTAATTAGACATTTCAATAAATAAATATTTAAAAGTTTTTAACTATATTTAAATAAAACATTTATATAATAAAACCATTTTAAAAAATTAATTTTGTAAATTTTAATTTGACAAATTGCAAATAATATTAAAATGTTTAAAAATAATAACAATAAAGAAACATCAATTTGTTACATACTCAAACTTTTTAAAAACATTCAAAATATTCATAGTCACAGCACTTTGCACAATAATCTTTGGATCCAATGACCTTATCAATAATACCTCATATCGCACGTTCCCAATAATTATTAAAACTTTTAAACAAACTTTTTAAACCAGACATTCCTATTTTACTTTTACAGCGTCTATTGTGCGCAATAATATTGGTCAATACCTTATATAGACAATGCTTTAGAACTCCAGTACAGAGATGACGGAAAGTTTCTCCAATGTATCTGGCATTACACCCAATATATGTAATAACTCAACCAATTTATCAACACTTTTCACTGAATTAGCAAAAGTAGAAGATAAAGACCATCAATACATTCACAATATTTCTCTTATACTTAAATTGTGGGGAGTTAGAAATTTTGAAGAACAAGATAAGAATTCCCTCTAAACTTTGAAGTCGATTTTATAATTTAATTAGTAACTTATCCAAATTATTTATTAAAAATCGGTTATTAACAGCTTTATTGAATTCCAAAATTTAATAATATTATTGCGAGGTGAGTGCAAATATCTTTCACCAGACATATATGCTTACATTTGATTTACGACAAGTTAGCAGTAAAATGTGTATAAATATGCTCACATTTAGAGTCCTTGTCCTCACCAATTATGAATTCACACAGGCCAAATTGTTACACTTTATTTGATTATAATATATTCCATTTGATTCTGAAAAGCATTTTCATAACGGTAATAAATATAATATATATAAATAAAATGTATTAATTTCATTTATTTTTCTGAATTCTCAAAATATAGTTTGCTTTCGAAACCAAATGGATTGCTACTGGTACTTTCAAAGCCTGATTGAAATGTATAATATTTACAAATATTAGGAGAAACGTAGACAAATTCAGAAATGTATATGTTATAATTGAGCTCTTAAATCTTTGCCTTGGATTGTTTATAGAAAATCCCATCTGAATGTTTATTTTTTCTTGGTTGGTAAACAAAAACTGATGTGTTTGTATAAAAAATTCATATTATGACCATATTGTTAAGAGAATTCTTTCAATGAGTACAATAAACGTTTGTTTATTTGAAAAGCAAGAGTTGTTAATTTTTGGCATTTGTAAGGATCTAAATTTCAGTTGCCATTCACTTATTGCCTTTATTATTATAATTTGTTATTTTATTTAAATTATATTTTGATTTGGTAATATACATTTTTTTATTTGGTAGTATATAGTTTTACACTTTCATCCTTCTAGTGAATTTCGATCCATGGGATTTGGAGCCATTCACAGTGATTACAGACACGACATTGAGTCATTTATTTATTTTTTAACAAGTTCATTTTTTGCTATAACGAGATATTTTAACATTTTTGTTGTCATAAATTTTAAAATATTGATAAATAATTGCAGCAAACTTTTGTGCATTTTGAAAAAAAAAATGTAAATGTTTATCTATTAATGTTTATTCAAACTTTCTGAAAATAAATCTTTTGATCTAACAAAATGACACTCTTCACTTTATTAATTTTCTTCTTCTTCTTCTTCTTCTTCTTCTTCTTCTTCTTATTATTATTATTATTATTATTATTATTATTATTATTATTATTATTATTATTATTATTATTATTATTATTATTATTATTATTATTATTATTATTATTATTATTATTTAAATTGAAACTCCTTTGCTAAAGAATCATATATATATATATCCTATAAAAACAAAAAAAATTAAAGGAAACTTAAAATAAAACAAATCAATATTAAAAAAATAAAATATTTTATTAAGACTAATATAATTACTATTTATTTGATATTAAGTTCTATATAGAGCAGAGCTTCTTAAACTTTTGTAATTCACGACCCCATTTATGATTGCGAGTTTCTTGACGACCCCATACAAATAAAAAAGAAAAATAAATTTATATTTTTTTAAAATTCCTATAACATCTTCTAATTCATAGTAAATGTTATTCAAGTTATTACAATACTCTTAATAGAAATGCAGGTACAAACAATCTTTCCGAACTAGAAGATTTTATGATATATTTATCTACGGTAATTGTTATTTTATCTTTATAACAATAATTTTACAAGTAAAAAAACATTTTCTGTTAAATTGAATTTTTATCTCTCACGACCCCAGAATTTTGCTACGCGACCCCAAATGGGGTCGCGACCCATGGTTTAAGAAGCCCTGATATAGAGTATGATATTTTGAACCTTAAAATTTTGAAAAATTATTTTGATATATTTTATTACTAATATGCATTTGTTAGAAGATGGGAAAGTTATAAAAATTTTGAAGTTAAAATACTATGTGGTGGGAAATAATAGATATAGGATAAATAAAATACATAAATAACAACTGATGATGATGATGATAATACAATAATGACAATTCAATGATTATATGATGACAATTTATGATAATAATTTATGCTTATATTATATATTCGGACAATTATAATTCGTGAATAATTTAGTTTTTATTTGTTTTATTATTGTGTAGTTATTTTAAAATAAAAGTTTTAAAACGCTGCTCTGGGGACTAATTAAAAATATATATTGTATTTTTAAAAATTTGACGCGAGGAGTCAAACCACATTAACACAACACTCAACTGTTTGAATGTTGAAATATTAAATGGCACTCAAAAGCTTTAGAAATAATAATAATAATAATAATAATAATAATAATAATAATAATAATAATAATAATAATAATGTAATTATAATGATAATAAGTGCTGATATCAAAGATAATGATAATAACGATAGTAATATAACAAATGAGATAATAATATAATAGTATAAATAATAATAAAAAATAGCTGTAGTAATATAATAACAGTTGGAAAAGGAATAATGATAATAATAATAATAAAAATAATATATAAGTATATAATATAAATAACAATAATAATAATTATAATCAATGATGGAATTAATAATAATAGTAATTATAATAGTCATTTTAATAACGATAGAAATAATGATGATATAAGTAATAATATAAGTAGTAAAAATAGTAACACTCATTTAAACAAAAAATTCAAAAATATAATTAATTTAACCAAACAGAAAAATATAGTTTAAATTACATAATACATCAACTTATAATATATAGGCATCAACTCTTACATTTATAAGTTCACGGATGCTGAGAATAAAGATAACCCTAAAATAGAAGTTGTTTTCTGCACTTTTAAAAATAGAAAATTTGTTTACGAAAAACAAATGTTACTGACATATGAAGCTCATTATCACTTGATATTAAGGTCACAAAAATAACTATATTTTAGTCAAATCTCTCATAAAATCATATTCTCTGAAGAGTTGTAAATTCAGTAGTTGATATTACAACATAAATTAGAGCATACCTATAGAGTATATCCGAGCTCAGGAAGCTGCATTTGACTACATTACACATCAACTATTTATATATACAAATAATAGAATCATTTGTACAAAGTGATTGTTATTTAGAATATTGTTTGTAACCAATAATAAATAAAATATTTAAAAAGACCTTTGCGTTCTTATTTATATAAGATATCAAGCTGAGATTCTGGGAACCTCAACACATTATTAAATTAATATTTGAATTTATGAACATTCAAACAAGAAACAATTTCTTATAATTTATTTTTCATTCAAGAAAACGTAAAATTTCGAAAATATGTTTAAATATTGAAAATAATTACAATAATGCGTTTTTTTAAATCCAAATTATTGTTTGTTTGTATTTTCTTTTCATGTGCAACACAATGCAATGTCAGACAAGAATGGCCGAATTTACTTTCAATTTTTAAACCAAGGATACCAAATGAAATACATTGCGCATGATTTTGGTTGATTTTAAAACTATTTTAACTTGACAGAAAATTTTAAATTAAATATTTAAAAGCAAATCAAATCAATTTATGTTGAATTTATAAATTTTTAAATTACACAATACACAAGGGGGGTATCGTACAATCTACACTGGTACTTGATTTGTGATATATATTTTTTTCGTATCAATTATTGATGATGATGTTGTTAGAAATTGTTCAAATCATAAATATAAAGCAAATATATATTTGTTTATATGAAACAACGTTTAACTCTGAAACCAGGAAGTATACATAATTTTTTATATATTTTCAGATCGCAACGATATTTACAATAACATAAATATCCATTTCACGTGACTCTACATTGTTTGTTCCATCAAATTGTGAGTTTGATTTTTCGGGGAAATTGTTTTTCTATCACAATGCGTTTAATCGGTAAACAATTGTAACTAAAAAATATGTTTTGCAGATTTTTGATAATATTTCATTTTGTAATAATTCGGAAATGGTTGAAAAATATTTTTTTCATGAATTGCCTTTTTTTTAAACAACAACGGTCATTATTAATTCTATGAATTAATGATAATCATTTGAGTACGGTCATGAGTAAACAAAATGTCTAGGAAACTTAATTTTTAAGGGTCCAATGCAGACACGTTAGTTATTTCCATGAATACTGTAAATAACATGCTATATAATCAAGTATATTACAAATATATCAAAATATTTATAGTCAAGGCACAAATAATTCATAAAATATATAAATAATATTAGTAAATTTGCATTTGTAAATTCATTTAAAGTTCTTATTATTACATTACATTATAATGCACCATTTAAAGATTTCGGAATAACTTAAACCTTTCTAATGGGGCCAGATATGAAGCGACTAAAGCGATTTAAAAATTTAAAATTTAATATATTTTAAAATTTAAATTTCATTAAAAAATCTCGAAATATTAAAACATATTTATGTATGTTTATATTAAATAAAATGCAGTTATTTTTATATTTGGTACAAATTTTTAAACACAAAAATTTGTCTACCTTATGGATCATGACTTTTGATTATTATAATTTGATTTTGTTTTAAATTAATATTTAATTAATATTTAACATTTCAAAAAAAATCGCACTTATTGAATTTGGCCCTGATTTCTAATTTAATTATTTATTTATTTATAAAGATTATTAAATTTAAAGAATTATCTAGAAATCGGACATGTCAACAAAAAAAATAGATATTACGATCATAATAAAAATAAAGGTGTAAATCTAGTCAGAAACAATTGCATTTGGGAAGATTGTATTTTAAGGAAAATTTCGTATTTTAGCGGACATGATCATTTGTAAGTAAATATTATTTAATAAAGATTTGTATGTGTCACTAAATTTAACGAAAAATATATCATAAAATAGTAAGAAGAAAAAGAAAAATAAGAAGTAGAAGAAGTATGATAATAATAAAATAATAATAATATTAATAAATACAATAATAGTAATAGTAATGATAATAATAATAATAATAATAATAATAATAATAATAATAATAATAATAATAATAATAATAATAATAATAATAAGATCCAAAAGAAACTGAAGAGGATTATTTAATAATCGAAACTGTTTTCAAAAATATAATTATTACTTCGCATTAGGGCTTATTTTGTTACTCACTTATCTGATATATTAATTTAATTTATGCTGCTACCAAGGAATCACCGTTTTATACTTATACTTTCAAAAGGTCTGAGTTAGACTAAAACTTTTGGAATTGCGGAACTTAGCTAGAATCAATGAAAGAAATGCCAAACTTCACTGCCAAATTAACTTCCCCTGTCATTGTAAGGAAGCAAATTTCTACTCTAATTTGAGTTCCAAAAGAAACTGAAGAGGATTATTTAATAATCGAAACTTTTTTCAAAAATATAATTATTACGTCGCAGCAATGGCTTATTTTGTTACTCACTTATCTGATATATTAATAATAATAATAATAAATGTAAGCATTAATTTGGATTTATTTGGGTTTAATACCAATTAAAATATCTTATTATAATTAGGTGTAACAGCTAATCAGATTTTAGCGATGCGTGAAAAATGAATTCATAATTCAAAAACCGCAACAGTAAAATAATTTAATTAAATATTTATATGATTAACGAATTATGAAAATGAAATATTTTAATTTTAAAATAACCAATTCATTAATTTTATTTTTAATTTTGTGCTAATAATAATGTTTTATTTAAAATTTTTAAACGATTCTATGTTATTATAACTATTGTTATTATTATTATTATTATTATTATTATTATTATTATTATTATTATTATTATTATTATTATTATTATTATTATTATTATTATTATTATTATTATTAGTATTATTATTATTATTAGTATTATTATTATTATTATTATTATTATTATTATTATTATTATTATTATTATTATTATTATTATTATTATTATTATTAAATTAATAATAAACGAACCTAGATTCTTGAAAGTAATTAAGATTTCTGTATTTACAACTAGATAAGAATAACATTGGAATATAAAACATTAATTTAAGCAATATATTAATAAAATAAACATAATGAAATATAAATTATAATTTTAAAAAAACATAAATTAATCACCCACCTGCAATAATAAAATATATCCTCCTTGATCGCCGTCTGAATCAATACAGAAATATATGCATACAAATATTGTTTTAATGTAAATTCATTTCTTCACGCGCTCATTACAATTTCATACACGACGAATATATGTTCCACATGATACACGGTAATTTAGTACTCGTAATAAGAAAAATGAGAAATCCCTAACAATTCTAATGGTGATGGTTGGATTCAAAAATTACTTTCTACACTGTCACCAAATGCATTTATCTCTGAACAGATAGGAAAATAACAGCAGATATACTAGAACAATTTACTACTGAAAACACTACTCATGATTAATAGCCCAACATAATACACAGCACAGGCTTATAGGAATTATTCCATTCGTATTATATGGCTGTTGAGGCCAGGCTTGAATGTCGAGTGAGAGAGCATATTTTCTCTCTGAATATTTCCATCTCTCAATCTCGATTCACTGGATATACATATAATAAAGAAGAAAATTTGATGTAAGCAACATATTGTTGTTGTTTCTGTATGGTATTAATTTATTTATTTATATTTTCTCCCGGTAAAAAAAAGACGAACTATAAAGTCATTTGAGAGAAATATTAGAAATAAAATATAAATCTGAGTTTGGGGGTTTGAAATGTTTAGAACACAAATTCTCAATCCATTCGAGATGGCTCAGATTTAATTAAATATTGTTTCAATTTACTTCGATAGTTTCGGTTTTAAGTTGTTTCATTTTTTTTTACTGTATTTTATTTGCTGGTTCCAGGGTTGAGATCATTTTATGAATCTACGTAGTGGAATAAACAAAGGTTCTGAGCCAAATATTAGACATGGTGGGTGTTACAGCTTAAACTCCTGCTCCTCCACAAAAACCATGAAAATTCTTGAGCAAGGATAGCATTTTGAATGATTTTAATAGTGTCGTATTTAATGAACCTCTGTAACTACATATGGTATTTATTCGGTATATATTGCTAAGTGAATAATTGCCTTAGTGAAAAATAATAAAATATTTATTATCACTTTGTTTTAATTAACTAGATTTTTTTAAGGCAAAAGTAAAAATAAACTTTAATATAAGATACAAATAAATCATTGACATTTGTCGAAGTGTAGTAAAATTGGATACTCACTCAAATCCAGATATAACTCCTAGCACCGAATTATAGAACTGTTAGAAATTGGTAGAGCTTTCCCACTGTAACAAACAAAATATTATAACATTTTTTTGGAATTTCCGTTCCGTGACTTTGTTTCAATTCTCTTTTAGATTGTTACATACCTTTGGAAAGGCATTTGAAATACTTTGGTGATATTTTTATTCTTATTATAAATAAATCAAAAAATATTTTATTCTGCAAAAAAAAGATGATACAAAGTGATTGAATATGCAAAACACAAAGCCGTGCATCATCACGAAAATTTAAACCATGACTATAGCAGTCCACTATTCAAGATAATAGAATACAAAACAAAGTAATAAGAAAAATAATTATTTCAAAAAGATTAGGTCACTTATAAAGAAATCAGATGTGAAACACAAAAAAGTCCTTATATCAGTAGAAAGAATTAAGAAACGCAGATATTCAGTGAAAATTTTACTAGTAAACAGGAGAATAAAACAGGTTTTAAGATTGACTAGCTGATCATGCTTGCAAAAAAGGTGGTATGAACTTGGCTATTTAGGTGTATTACCCATGTTAATTAACAATTCGAGTATAATAAACTCGACCTGGTAGTGTTATTGAAGTAATAGGAGGTCCCTTTTATTATCACCTGAAGGATAAGGTGAGAGGGAATGTTACCATCTTCCTACAAAGTGAAGGAAAACTAAAATCAAGCCAAATTTTACACGGCTTTTGATTGAACTCTAAACTAAACTTACTCCTTTATTGGCGATTGATCACTAATGTTACCAACTGGTTATGAATACGTTTTAGGTTATGTAATGTAAGATAGATTTTATTTATTTATTATGATTTTTGTTAAATGGATTTAAAAGAAATTTGGATTGATATAAAAATATCTACAATTCATCCAAAATTTCTTCTTTTATTAGACATTGTGTAAATTAATTTTTAATATATCGTGGTAATAATTTCTAAATTTCCAAAATTGAGCTTCTGGAGTCATTCATTGACTTTTTAGTGCATTGCAGCATGTAGAATATTGAACTACATTGAAGAGAAGAGACTTTTATTTTATCTCATTTTATATTTTGACAAAAACACTTTCAATTGTTCATTTTTTATCGGTAGTAGATATTCTACAATAATCTCAATGAGTTAACTAAATTTTAAAGGTACATTTTAAATGTACGTAGTTCGATGGTTTTTTCAGTGTATTATAGTTAATTCTATGGTAAGCATCAGAAATATCTTCAAAAAAATTCATAATTTATTTTTTAAATTAAAAATGTCGGGTGCAATTTATTGTGTAATTATTAGTATTTTTATTATAGAAATTTAGTGAACCTAGATTGTGTGCAGGTATTTTTTCCTTCTCATGTGGAACTTTTCTACCCTCCTATAGTATAAGGTCCTACCTAATGTACTATCTAACTTCATTTTTGGGTATTACACACTCACATTTATTATAGGTTTTTGGTATATTATTTATGGTCTCAATATAATATCCCTTAATGTATTTATTCTATTCTAAGTCGACGAAGTATAGGTTTTAGGTATAAATACGGGCAGTGGTTTTTCTAGAAAATATAGTTTTATTTTTATAAATAATATAATTTCATTTCAATATTTTACTGGTATCTGATACTTGTTAAGGAAAAACCTTATATTTTCTATTAAATAGATTTCTTTGAATTTGGTGAACCGCAACTGATGCACTACTGATCTAATGGACTGTTTCATAGCAACATCATTCCTTTGCTATGATATATATTTACTGACATCCAAAGGGAAAATAGCTGGATGTACATTTTTTGTAAAAAGGAGCTTTTTTATTGATATTCATTTCGGAAAAAAACGCTTTAAATCAAATAACATTGACTAAAAATGTTACCGTTACTAATACTTTACTTTAGATTGGTAAAATGACTTCTGATTTTGAAATAAATGAAGACGTTTTAACAATATCTAACAATCATAGTGTCATTATTATTATCATTTTTATCATTATGATTACTATTTTACAAAATTTAATGTTATCATAAATGTTATAACCCTATTTAAGTTGGTTTTCAAGGTGGTTTTATAATTATTATTCATTATTTTTTATTATTAATTATTTTCAAAATAATTTTATTTTTTTTCGTGTTATGTCTATGCATATTTTTTCTTACACTTCTTGCATTTTTTATGAAATTTTATTTTATTTTTACCTCTTTTTATTTTATCTGTATATTTCTCTCGGGTTTTAGGTTGTTTCTGTGGTGCATTGTTTTGAAATTTGAGTTAACTTATTGCGATGTTTCCATATTTTGTTATTGATCCGTTCAAAAATATTTCAAGGTTATCTGTGTATTGACCTCACACCATTCACGTTTAACATTTATGATTATTATTACAGTGCTGCAAAATTATACTCAAATACACTGATTGAAATTTATTTTATAATAATATAATGAATAATAAACTGCCAGATTACGAGACGTTACCTGTTACCCGAAGAGACGATTTCACAATCACAGTGGTCAGAAGTGATGGTGCAAAATGCCCTTGAAGGATGGAAACATGAATCCGTCTTGATTCATCAAAAAGCATCAAGCATCAAATAGATCTCCTGTGACGACACATAGGTTTGTGTAAAATACTAGAAATACTCCCATATGAAATAATTTCCAAGAAAAAAGTAATACAATGAAGAAATCAAATGACTAGCACACACTCTACATTGTCACGTTCCCTCGTCCAAACCCCTACCGGAAAGGTTGAAAGGGTCATAAAGAGGAAGTAAAAAAAGAGTTTGCTCGGAGATTTCGGATGGACAAATCTTTATGGAATCTGGAATTCAACAATAAAACTTTGTTCTAATTAATCTCGAAACTTGTTTTATGTTGTTTTAGCTATTACTAAATTGGTTTTATTTATTATTATATTGAACAGAATTAATTTTGTTCCATATTATTTTAACATTTTCTTACAAACGATTGCAGGGTTCTTAGTTGAAAAATGATTACGAAACCTTTCATGGTAGCTCTAGAATCCATTGGTGCATCAGAGTATTAGCAATCATATTTTACTGATGACCACCCGATATGGCACAATTGCAACATTACTTATGGTGGATCTTCAGTAGCTAGTCTTGTGTATCTGCGTATATGATAATGTTGGCGAATAGGGTTGATTTTTATGGGTTTTTTTATGGTTTTGTGTATCTACCACCTAAACGCCATCAAGATTATTATTCTATTCCTCCTATGTACCCATGGTGATTGCCATGTTGGTATTGTACATAGAGGTTGAAAATTCATGAGCAGGTGAGCTCCATTTCTAGAACTACTCTTCATGATATTTTCACTTTCGGGTTCTTGACTTCCGATGGAAGGTCTTACATCTTTCTCTTTCTATATCCTTGTTTTTACTCTTCTATTACTACAATTTCCATACCTATTTGTCATCTTTACCCATTATTTATAAAGGTATCCTTCAAACATTTGAGCAGCGTTCCTCCCTTATTTTTTGATAAATTTCCTATTTCATTTGTTTAATCAAGGTATCGACTACATTTTCGTCCTAGTTTACTTTTTATCTTTACCTATATTAAAATTTGATTAACAGTTCCTTAATTCCCGGTACATTTCCCATAATTTTAAGTAGTTACAACCCTCTGCGGTCACTTAAATAAAGACTACTCCTTTCTGCCACATTACACCATTCAACTATTGGAAAATGCTTTCAACTTTATGTTCCTACACTATCTCATCCTTTTTTACTTGATTTTCCGATTAATTTTCCGACAACGTTTTAAAATTTCAATACAAAACTTTATTTCCCCTTAACTAAAGTTGCACTTCCCATGAGTTTAAATTTTCTGCTCGCCTCGATCGACGTTTCCATCTGCCGTTGCGAGTTGTTTAACGGTGCCCTGCGGGTAGAGTCCTGTGTCTTTCGACCAGACCTCGTCGCGGACAGACCGAGATTTCAGGAGAGCTCGACCCGCGATCTCAACTAGCGGAACTTAATCCGCCAGCCGGATCACCGACCTGCCTTCCCGACAGCTATTGCAATACTTATTATAAATAAGATTTTAAAGGGACTTGTCAGTGGCACCAAAAGATTCCACCACCATCCAGAACAAAACTTTAACACTCGAAATATATATTTATACAAGATAATAATACTTACAATCCACAAGTTTGTCAGTCATGCAACCAAATTTGAAAAATTGTCATAAATTGGCATAAAAATTTTGTAAACAATCGTGTCTAAAAATTTTGTCTAAAATATTTTTTGTCTCTCTGACTGACCGACTGTATTTTATTTTAAATATTTTATTTTTCTCCTTATTTTTCTCTATTTTTTGATATTATTTTCTCAATATTTCGTAAATTTTCATTTATTATTTTTTTTATTTAACCATTCTCTTTGATTGTTTCTCTTTTTACATTTTGATATTTAAATTTTTGGTCGCCGCTTCCGCCTATGTATTTTCTAAACCTTCTTTTGCAAGGTTTTGGCGGTTTTATATTTTGGTTTTCTGTTTCTTTTTACATCTGTAGGCTTTCCAATGATTTTAATTAATATTTGTTTTATTTAATTTTGTTATGTTTTTATTTTGTTTTATTTAATATGTTTTATTTTATTTTTGATTTCTGCTTGCGGTGTGTGCTTATGTTACAGCAGTCATATTGACAATTTCGAAACGAAATTAATTATTTTGTTTTAATTTACACCATTTTCTCCTTTTTATTTAAATTATGGCTTATAGCCCAACAATAAGTACCACTTGAATGTGTGTACGTATAAAATCCTCTCCATTTGATGCCAAGAAATTAATCACCTTAGGAATTAACAAGGGGTTGGTTTGTATAGCTTGTGGTACACTACTGAGATGGGAAGCAGGAATAGTACGAAATGAACCGTAGAACAGACAATAGTCAGTAAGTGGTCACAAGCAAAATTATCAGATTTTTATGAAATCATAAAGTCGAATTTTATTTTCAAGAGGAAACAAAATAAAAAAGAATCAAAATATTTTAAAAGTGAAGAAAAACTTAAGAAAAAAAGAGCTAAGATATTAAAAATGATCTATTTTTTAAATAATTTATTGTTGGCACTTTTTATAAAATTGAAATAAATAAAACGTATGAAAACGTATAATTTAAAAAATTAGTTTATAAAATTTAAATTTTAGCAAATTTTAAATAAATTATATCACTACTTTTGAAAGTTTACAATATTTGAGTCGTTATAATTAAATTATCTGATTTGTTCGAAAAGGTTTTTATTTGTTTTATGGAATGAGTTTAATGTTCATAATTTTATAGACATTTCAAAATGAGGTATTTTAACTATTTAAATAATATTGCATTTACTTAAATGATTTAGAATAAAAATTTTATTATCAAACATATTATATTGTAAAAATTACATTTATTAAAATTTATTTATTAGTGAATTTGGATTTTTTTTAAATTCAATTGAGAATGATTCATATGTGTTAATAAAAGAAAAATATATACCGATATTTCTTGAAAGGCCGTTATCATATGAGGTTCGTGTTTTTACTTATGATTTGGATTTACATTAAAATTTCAGTCAAATAGGAAGCCAATTCATTTAGCGTGTGAAAAAGGAAATTATGCAGCGGTTAAATTTCTTATTGACAATGGATGTGATTGTGAAATTAGTGATAAGGTTGTTTTAAAATTAAAAAAACTATTTCAACAATTTTTTAATAATGCTAGTGGAATATTCGACCAATACATTTGGCATGCATAAGCGGAAATTTAAAAATCATTAAATTATTGGTCAATAAAAATTGTAATTTGGAAGCTTTGACAAAAGTACATTTTCATATTATTATTTTTGTTTTATATAAAGAAGTAAGGAAATTATAAATAATTGTATTTTCTCTACAATATATTTAATCGCTTCTCGAGAAAATTACTGAATCATCCAAACAATAATTTGTTGTTGTTTTAACAATCCCATTTAATTTGTAGGAGAATGAGTCGCCTCTACATATCAGTTGTAAATATGGTCACATAGAAATTGTAGATTTTCTCATTAAAAATAGCTGTGATTTTGAAGCTGAAGGACCTGTAATTTTGATAGATTTTTGATAAAAATTATTTATTAATAGTGGAAGTACTGCCCTATTCATGTTGCTTGCCAATATGGTCACGTTGAAATTGTCAAATTGCTCATTTTAAAAAAATGCAATTACAAAAGTCTTACTGAGGTTTCATTTATTTTCTTTTAATTATTGTGAATTTCATCAATAAATATAAACAAATGTCAATATTTTTAACCATTGGATCGATAAACTTTTATTTTTTATTATTAAATGAAAATTGATCAATATTTTTTAATGGGATCTTCTTTGGCCTCAGCAACTGTTTCTATGGATTTGATTTGTTCAGTTTCTCCAAACTGGTTGTGTAATTTATTAAATTTGATTTGTTTATATTTTACATTATCAAAAGTTCTAAGTTGATTTTTCATGACATTATTAAATTGGAATTAAATTAAAATAAATTATATAAATAAATATATTATATATATTGTATCCGATTGATTACATAATATCCTCTAACATCTTAGTTCGTATAGGGTTAGAAAATATTTCTATTTATTAAAGGGCCGTCCATAAATGACTATACGCGATTTTTTATCCTCTCCTTTACCCTCGTCACAAAACGTTAAACCCCCTTCAAATATGACGTCATAAATCTTTGCCCCCCTAAAATCCTTATTTTATTTTTGAAAATGAAGATGTTTATAATCACTTTATTGGCATTTTAGTATGATTTAGTGTAATGTTGAACTAATATCATAAAAGAAGATATGTATTAAAAGGATGCCCTGGAAAGCTGAAATTAGTATAAAATTATGTTGAAAAAATACAAAAATACGTCACAGTTCTTAAACACCCTCCCCCTCGTCACAAATGTTCCCTCATGGTGCATGACGTCATTTATGGACAGTCCTTAATTATCTATAATGTCATTATACAGCTATCGGAACAAATATAAGCAATTTTTTATTTAGATATGACTAATTTTATGCCTTAGTTATGATGGACATAATCAAATAAATACCGCTTTTTCGAAAGTTTATAATAATGAAACATAGTAATTTTAATGTTAAAACAAATTTTAATGAAAATTTTGGTATAAATAGCAATAGAATTAGAAAGAAATCGTTATAGTGAAGACCCATAAATAAATTTTTGCATGATTAACTTGTCATCATCAGGTAAAAATAAAAAAAATTATTAATTTTTTATTATTTTTAAATAATGTAATCCGTTTTTATAAAATATTTTTATAAATTAAAAAAATTATAAAATTCTTTTAAAAACAAAAACATTTTTACTTATCCCAAATTTACTAATCAGACTTTAACAGATAAACTAAAAAAGAAATCAATTAAAAATATTTTCCATAACCATTAAAATTACATACATAAAAAAGATTATTTGCATAAAAAAACATTATTACAATTAAAAACATGTATATAAAATGTTTTCATAACCAAAAATATTCATAAAATGAAAAAAATATCCAAAAAGAAATAAATTTAATGTTTCACATTATAGATCATTACGAGTTTGGAAATATTATATTTATTATCTAATCATTTTTGTTGTTGTTTTTATTTATACGTTTATCCTCTGAAATAGTAGTTTTCAACCTATTTTCAACAAGATCCCTCTGAAAAGTTACCAGGGGTTGTCTGAGACTCTGACAATTATTTTTTTCTAGATAAAAAGTTTTATAAAGCTTCAACATTAAAGAGTGATTATACAAAGTGATTATACAAGAGTGATTATTAAAATTAAAATTTATATAATTTGTAATAGTAAACTTATTAGAATTTGTTAAAATTTAAATTTTTGAGTTTTAAATGCAAAATTTATATTTTATAATAGAAGATATTTTTAAAAAATTAATGAATTAGTTTGTTTGAATAAGAAATTTAAAATAAATATATAGTTTGAATTTAAATTCTTTCTGTTGATGACAGTGAATCTGTCGAAATATATTACAGCATAATATATGTTCGTGTGCCGTACTCTAATATTTTAACCAGTTTATATATATAATCTATATTGTAGATATTTTAGCAAAGAAATAATAAAGGTGAAATTTCATATAGTGAAATTTTAAAAGAATTATGTTAAAAATTCATATTAAATGAATCAAAATATGTAATATAGACTGAAAAAAACATGAACGTAACAATAAAATGTATGCCTTTGAATGAATTTTCTAATACAGTTGGTAGCCTTACAGTAAATTTCTAATAAAACAGCAGTAATTGAGTAGTTTTATTTTCGTTTATCCAACTTTGTCAAATATTTCTTAAATGTATTTTTCTAAAATTCACAGTGATTTTTTTAAAAATAAAATTGTTTATCATTGTGTTTTATCTCAAAATGTAAAAAACATTTTTCAATGAAATTGTCCGTAGTTGAATAACTGTAAAACCAATAACTAATGAGTATATTTTATTGAAAATAGTTTTTGTATTTTAATAAAATTTTTACGAAATGGTTTCAGCAAGTTTAAATGAATTTAAAAAATATGTTTGTAAAAGAAATAAAATAAAATAAAATCTAAAACTATTTTTCTCAATTTTTTATACCCAGAGACGACGACATTTATATTTATAAAATATATTTTATAAATATAAATGTCGTCGTCTCTGGGTATAAAAAATTGAGAAAAATAGTTTTAGATTTTATTTTATTTTATTTTATTTCTTTTACAAACATATTTTTTAAATTCATTTAAACTTGCTGAAACCATTTCGTAAAAATTTTATTAAAATACAAAAACTATTTTCAATAAAATATACTCATTAGTTATTGGTTTTACAGTTATTCAACTACGGACAATTTCATTGAAAAATGTTTTTTTACATTTTGAGATAAAACACAATGATAAACAATTTTATTTTTAAAAAAATCACTGTGAATTTTAGAAAAATACATTTAAGAAATATTTGACAAAGTTGGATAAACGAAAATAAAACTACTCAATTACTGCTGTTTTATTAGAAATTTACTGTAAGGCTACCAACTGTATTAGAAAATTCATTCAAAGGCATACATTTTATTGTTACGTTCATGTTTTTTTCAGTCTATATTACATATTTTGATTCATTTAATATGAATTTTTAACATAATTCTTTTAAAATTTCACTATATGAAATTTCACCTTTATTATTTCTTTGCTAAAATATCTACAATATAGATTATATATATAAACTGGTTAAAATATTAGAGTACGGCACACGAACATATATTATGCTGTAATATATTTCGACAGATTCACTGTCATCAACAGAAAGAATTTAAATTCAAACTATATATTTATTTTAAATTTCTTATTCAAACAAACTAATTCATTAATTTTTTAAAAATATCTTCTATTATAAAATATAAATTTTGCATTTAAAAACTCAAAAATTTAAATTTTAACAAATTCTAATAAGTTTTACTATTACAAATTATATAAATTTTAATTTTAATAATCACTCTTGTATAATCACTTTGTATAATCACTCTTTAATGTTGAAGCTTTATAAAACTTTTTATCTAGAAAAAAATAATTGTCAGAGTCTCAGACAACCCCTGGTAACTTTTCAGAGGGATCTTGTTGAAAATAGGTTGAAAACTACTATTTCAGAGGATAAACGTATAAATAAAAACAACAACAAAAATGATTAGATAATAAATATAATATTTCCAAACTCGTAATGATCTATAATGTGAAACATTAAATTTATTTCTTTTTGGATATTTTTTTCATTTTATGAATATTTTTGGTTATGAAAACATTTTATATACATGTTTTTAATTGTAATAATGTTTTTTATGCAAATAATCTTTTTTATGTATGTAATTTTAATGGTTATGGAAAATATTTTTAATTGATTTCTTTTTTAGTTTATCTGTTAAAGTCTGATTAGTAAATTTGGGATAAGTAAAAATGTTTTTGTTTTTAAAAGAATTTTATAATTTTTTTAATTTATAAAAATATTTTATAAAAACAGATTACATTATTTAAAAATAATAAAAAATTAATAATTTTTTTTATTTTTACCTGATGATGACAAGTTAATCATGCAAAAATTTATTTATGGGTCTTCACTATAACGATTTACTGATGAATTATAGCGCTGTTTTAAAAAAGTCAGTATTAAATAAATAAGATTAATGACTTGCATTTCTGACTGATTTGTTATAGGAAATGAATATTTATTAATTAGTTTTTAATAGTTTGGACATGAACCAATTCATATTGCATGCAGGCATGGGAAAATTGAAGTAGTGAAATATTTCATTCAATCCAATTGCGAAATTGATAATGAGGTTTGTCTAAATTATTTTTATCATATTTTTACTAACTCTAGTGGTTGGAAAAGCCTATTCATTTGGCTTGTAAATATGGTCATATTGAAGTTGTCAGAGTACTGCTAGAAGCAAAATGTTCCACGAATAGTTTAACTCCAGTGAGAAATTCTTATTTTTTGCATGTTATACATATATTTACACATACATATATATATATATATATATATATATAAATTCATTACTATTATTTATCTACTCATTGTTATAAGTAACTTATCTATTACCATAAATACAGACGCTACCACTATAGTTATGTATTTTGATTCTAAGATTTATTTTATTTAGCTGAGAAAATAATTAAGCAATTCCAAGTTTTTTAGTAATATTGCAAGGTAAAAAAGTAAAAGCATTTATACAAAAGACTTAAACAAAGTAAAGACAATAATTAAAATTAAGTATTGCAAAATAAAAATATCTTAATTCCTAATATTTATTAATTCATCATTTGAACAATATATAAAGGAACTCAGAAAGAGCATTTTTGTTTCGCAAAGAAATCATTTTTTTCCTTAATTCCTGCTCAAATTTTCAAAACCAAAAAACCTGTCATATATGAAATTCAACCTATATTATGATTATACCTACTCTATCTGTGAAAAGTCATGATTTGTCACGTTTCGATAAATACAAATAAAATATATGAACTTGGAATGAGGGCTTTTTATTCAACTTGTATATTATTGATTCAAAACCATTTATTTTTAAATTTATAAAACTTTTTGGTTCTACATCTATTGCCAAATCCACTATTTTCCATCATTTTAATTCTTGTGGTCATTTTTATTTCATTTAGAAGCAAAAGGTCTGATAACCTTCTGAAGATTCTGGTGTTAATAATTTAAGGATGGTTGAATGACATATGTATAATATTTCCTAGATTTGTATGAAATGTAGTGTTTCCAAGGCGGGTATTTTATTACCCGGGTAATTGGATCGGGTATCCGATAACTACTTTTTGATGTTCAAAATATTTTCACTTTAAATTTTTGGATCATTTCCATCACTCAGAATACTATACGTTTACAAATGGTCATCCAAATTGGTTTGAAAATGAATTTATAGTAAATAAGTTTCTTGGTACTAATCACTTAAAAGTAGGCTTTGTGGGTGATTGCTATGTTAGCTATTAAGAATTTAAATTTCATTTTGTTTTATTTATCAAAATATTTAGTATTTTTATATTGAGAAACTTAAATAACCCATATTTGACGTCATTGTTATTGCTGCTGCGCAATGGAGTGTACCCAAAATCCAACGAATTCTTTTGCTACAAATCGAAAGCTGTAATCAATGAATTGGCTGTTTCATTAATCGCACGTTTGTTTTTAACACTAGATCTACCGGACTTTTTGATATACCTAGTTCTACCATGAGCGGTCAAAATGACGGGTTACGAAATACTTTACACAATTTGAGAGGCAATATGTATAATTGTTTATTAAATAATAAAAATACAATAAAACATTTATAACAAGCATATTATAGTATTTTACAACAGAAACAATTAAAGAAAAAATAATAATAATAATTCAGGAACGATATTCTTTTTTTAAAATTTAGTTTGATTTTTATTCTTCGCATCTTTTACAAATAATTTTTTTTTACTGATATACATTTGCCACATACGTATCGTTTGCATTTATCGCACATAAGAGTAGTTTTATTCTTATTGCAAAACCCTGTTTGACATTGCTTTCTTGTATTTGTTGATTCATCAAGAGGTTGCTGGTTATGCCTCTCTATCTGACTTCTTGATTTTACGAAATCTGCAGCAAGTTCGTCCGCCAGTTGAAACATAAAATCTTTTCTTGCTATATTTATTGCAGTTGTTTTCTTATATAATATCCAAGCATTTATTATGGCAAGGTCTAGTATATTGAAGAATACTTGTAGTGGCCATCTTCTAGATCCAGATTTTGTGCTGTATTTTCTGGCCATTTGATCAGATGAATCCACACCACATTTATTTTTGTTATAGAATGTAATTGTTTCGGGCAATAGCTTTTTATTTTTGTTAATTTGAACCGACTTATGTTTTGAGCTTAGCACTAGTACTTTTTTTTGTGGTTTGCTTTTATATATCGTGAGAATAAATCATTTGCTTTGTAAAGCAAAGTTGAATAACATTGCATATTATCTTTTTTTATTTTTACAAACTTTGGCAGTTCTCGTTTATTACTACGTATAGTTCCAACCAACGTGGTCCTTTTTGCAAGCAGCTTCGATGCTAACGATACGCTTGTAAAAAAATTATCTGTTATTACAGTTCTCCCTTTCATCGTATATGGCTCCATTAGTTTTAAGGCAACAAATTCAGATAATGAAGTAGAGGAGGAACGAGTTTCATCCTTACCTAAATATGGAAATCTATTTATTATATATTTGCTTTGGACATCTGCTGCCAGCCAAAATTTTATTCCAAATTTGTTGGGCTTATTTGGCATATACTGCGTAAACCTGCACCTAGCTTTTGTAGCAAATAGTTGTTCGTCTACTGTTATATTTTGCCCTGGTTTGTAGCAGTTTTGGCTATTTTCAATAAATTTATTCCACACTTTCGAAATTAAAGCAAATTTATCAGTTTGCAAACGTTGACTTCTAGAATTTTTGTTGTCGAAACGAATAAATCTTAAAATTTCAGTAAAATCGTTCCTACTCAGGGTATCTGCAAAAAACTTAGGCCCCCATTTTTTATTCCATAAATAGGAAAGTTTTAGATTTTTGGCTTCATATGCTCCACGTGCACATACTATAGCCATAAAAGCTTTTAATTTTTCTTCTGTAAGTGTCCATTTTTACCAAAAACTCTAAAAGCCTCCGCTTCTGTGCATTTTATTATATACTCCATAATATTTCTGTCGATAATCAAAGAAAATGCACTACTTGCAGAACCTTTCATTATGTTCCTTTTGGCATATCCTGTTGGACCAGGTGTATCTTTGAAAATATTATGTAGTGGTAATCTTCCCCCAGAAGATCCTTCGTTTAGTTTTTTCCAGACTGTTCTATCCGCAGACAATTCAATTTCATCCTCCTCTACTTCTTCTTCTGAACTTGTAGATAATTGTTGGTTCCTTTTCCTTTTCGGTATATTCAAAATATTTTCATATTCACTATCACTTGCAGAAGATTCCTCATGATCACTGTCATTATCACCACTATCAAACATGTAATCATCACTACCGTACGGTCCGTTATTACTTTCGATTAGATCGCCATCACTATCATAAAGTTTATCTTCTTCAATGTCAGAGAATCCTTCTGGTATGTTACGTATTTTTTCTAATAACTTTTCTATTTTCATTTGCTAGGTCATTTTTACGGCCTGATAAATAACAAAAATATAAAACCAAAAACATTTTTTATTTTTTCTAAATTATCTTACCTCTGTTGAGATCGTGAGGGTGGAGATGAACTGGCGCGGATAAATACTACTATATCTGCCAATGGCTAAAATTACTGACTGAGCATATGCGGTGAGAACCTCAGTTTTCAACGAAATCATATGGAGCCTGTGAGATCACTCATCATGTGACAACCAATTTGTTTTCTTTTTCAACAGAAAATATGTAGTATATAGAATAAATGATTCATTTTTGAGATAACAAGGTATTATTTATCAACTTCTAAAATCATACTGGCGAATATAGCAATAAACCGTACAACAAATATCAAATTTGTCTTAAATATTAGTAGCCGTCATTTTGACGGGTGTTGGTAGAAATAGGTATAGCACAAAAAAATTTGCATTTTGGATACATTTAAAAATAGAAACAATTTATAAAATTAATTACCGCTACATATGTAGAAAAGTCATGCAATTATTTCGAAAAAATATTAATTGTAATTATGTAATTTTTTAGCAAGAAAATTGAAAACCGTCGTTTTGACGGTCTCGGTAAATCTAGTGTTAACACTAGATTTACCGACAAGACAACAGCTGCTGTACACAACAATACATATGAATTGGATGGACTAAACTTACAATCCGACGAACATTCAGGTTCAGATAGTGAATATTTAGTATTACAAAAATGTATAGCTACGCTTACAAATCCAATTTCTGAGAATAGTATTACTCTTACAATTGAGAAAGAGTTAAAGCTAATGGGTCTAGAACAGGGACATTAGAAAAATTATATCATACTTTACTGACGGTAAAACCAACATTTACAGCATCGGGAAAGTTTGCAATAAACTTAGAAAAAACATTAAATGCACTGGTTTTTTTTAAATACTATTTCTTAAATAAATAATAACTATAGTAATTTATTTACATGTTTGTATTCTAATTTGTTATTTACAGCTTTTTTTAAGTTTTTACAAATTCATATGCATTTTTTAAATTACCCGGTTAACCCGGATTACCCGGTTAGTTTGAAAAATTACTACTCAAATACCCGGGTAGTTGTAATTCGGGTAATTTGAAAACACTAATGAAATGTATTATTATTAATTAGAAATGTATGAGTAGAAACAAATGAACTGGATTGTTGCAATAAGTTGTGAATAATTTTATCTAAATTTTAAAATTGGCTTGGTTGATTTTTTTCAAGTATTTTTTTTGGAAAACTTTGTGTCTAAAATGTTATATTTACCAGGATCAAAAGTAAAATAAACTGTTTGATGCCCATTCTCGTTTTCGATTATTTTATTCATAATTTTCAATTATTTTTAATCATTTTTATTTAGTAAATCGACTTCAATTGGTCAAAGCTAAAATTTTAATTGAACTAATTAAATTTTGATTACTTTCTATGTTTCAGAAAGGACAGGCACCTTTGCATTATGCGGCACAGAACGGAAACTTAGAAATTATAAAATTGCTTTTGATAAATCATGCTGAAGTTGACATAGAGAATGAAGTGAATATTAATTGTCTGGTTTATTGTATTGTATTTTGATTATAAGATGAATGAAACTCCACACCAAATTGCAGAAAATTATCATTGTCAACATTTATTAAAAGATTGGAGTGAAAATCCACACGTTTGCTTGCATTTGTCATGTATTTTAAGGAATTTTTCTTTTCAGATAATCTATGCTGTACGAAACTCCGAAACTCGACATTTTAATAAATTATACAATAAACTTGATTTACAACAAATCAGTTATGATGTTAGTTACTCATTATTATTATTATTATTATTATTATTATTATTATTATTATTATTATTATTATTATTTAAAAGTATCAGACAACATTGGCATTGAATTAAAAGAAAGCACCAATCAAACATATGCATTATAATACAATATATTCCAACAGACTCATTATTATCGTCAGATAGATTCGAACTTGAAACTATCAATTTAAACTGCTTTATTCAAACAAATTTCTTCACTGATGTTTTATATTTTAAAAAGATGATAATAAAAATTTTAAATTCTAATTTATAAATCTCAATCTTTAAAAATTTATTTAATTAAATTTAAAAAAATTTATAAAATTATAAGCGCAATTTTATGATCCAGGATGAAACAAAATGTAAAATAATTTTGGTAAAAATTTTTAAATATTTTTGTTGAAAATTTTATTTAAATTTTGTTAAAATCTCGGTTTTGTAAAATTTTAAAAATTAATTTTTTTTAATATTTTGTAGAATTTGTGATTTAAAAAAAGCAAAATTTTTAATTTTTGATAAAATGTTTTGAGAATTTAAAAGCAGAAATTACTTTAAATAACAATGATTTACTTTAAATAGTTTAAAGTTCAAGACTATCTGACGAAGACTGTGATTCAGTCGAAATATATTTTCAATATATATTTTGGATTGCTGTTGTTATTCTTTAATTTAGTTCATTGCCAATTTTGTTAGATTCTGTATAATTATTAATATTATTATTATTATTATTATTATTATTATTATTATTATTATTATTATTATTATTATTATTATTATTAATATTATTATTATTATTATTGTTATTATTATTATAATTATAAATTAATATTGGATTAACAAATTAATAAACACAATATGAAACCAGGGTAAAATCTTTTTTATCCGCGCGACCAAAGTAATTATAAAATGTATAGGCAGTAAAAAATAATAATGGAGGCATACTTGTAAATATTCATGCAACTTAGCATAAGGTAATTTCTTTAAAGGAATATTTGCCAGAGTAAATGTATCAATCGACTAAAAATAGCTTAGATTACGGGCATTTTGAGATTCCGTTTGATGTTTGAATTTTCCAACAATTGTATATTTTTTCTTGCGGACAACTTTCATTGTGGCTTTACTTACATTCCGTTTTTGAGCAATTCAATCAATTGTGTTTTTGTGTATGTGATACATTGTCACATTGTAAGAAGTGCAAAATAGTTTCTCCCTATCTGAATATAAAATACCTTTGCTTCAAATGACCTCCACAACTTATTTTGCAAAAGCTATTTTCGACGCCATTGAAAGTGTTAGTTTTGCTTCAGTCAGAGATTGAGTTCAATAAGTGCTAAAAGTCTGAGCTGAGATTAACATCTTTCTGTATGCTCACTCGCACAAATCAACAAGCAATCTAGCTAATAAACAATGAAAAACAAAATAATGACATTTTAATAAATTAAATTATTTTAATTGTATTAGACTGGTGTCTATGAAATGTGAAAAGGGAAAATTAAACAAACTTAATAATAGTCACTCTTTCCATTAATAGATTTTTACCAACCTTTTACAAGAGTGTGAATGTAATTTTTTAAAAATATGGTTCATTCGAGTCATTAAAGTTTTTTGTTCTTTATTCATTTTTAAAAACTTTCCCCCCACCCTAAAAAGTTTCTGAACAGTTATTTGTGATGTATGAGGTCTTTATTATTGTGTAAGATTGTATAGGTTCTTGTCAATTTAAACTCTTAACAAATTCAGATGCGTATCTCATTAGATGAAATTTTGTATTTAAAAATTAAAAATTATTATTAAATGTGAAATATCAAAAGAAAAAAAAGTATTATCAACAAGTAAAAATACAAATGTATTTTATATAATTGACACTTCTAATTAATTAGGTTAGAAAATCAACAAAGTGGTATGAACTTAAATTGAATAAAATATTCAACATTTCATACGCAACATTTATTATTATTAAATAATAAACCAAATTAAATTATTTGAAAGAAAGCTTCAATCCAACATATACACTACAATATATTTCGACTTACTGTCATCATCAGGTAGATTCAAACTTGAACTACATTGATTTAAAATGATTTAAATTTCAAAAACTTATTATATTAAAAATCCAGAATTCTGTTTTGAAAATATCAATCATTTAAAAATTTTAAAATTTTATAAAATTGAAATTTAACAAAATTTTAATATACTTTTAATAAAATATTTTTAATCTTTTAAACAAAACCATTTTACATTTATTTTCATCTTTCTGCACAAAATTGCGTTTAGTAATATCAATAAATTTCATTAGTCGATTGTGATCAAGAACTTGAGAGTGGAACTGACGAGCAGTTATCCCAATGTATGTGGCATTTGTACCCATGACATATATATTTATAACAAAGTTCCGAACACAATCTAAGTAGGACTTGAAATCCACCAATAAATACAATTCTAGACAGTATTTGTGTTCACTCACATTATTGAATTATCTCAGTCGACAGTTATCACGAACTTGTATTAATTTTAATTTACTAAATAATAAATTGTTTTATAATAAAAATTTCAATAAAACAAATTAGTAAAAAATAAACGAAAAAATTACACAAGTATATTTTATAATATCAAATGGACCGGTGCTGAATGTTCATAAACCTTTTTTTATTTTGCGTTTGTTCTATCAGTTTTGTGTATTTGATCAGATAATTTTAGTAATGATTTTAAGTGCAATATTTGCACAGCTGATGCCTATCAAAATTGATATTTTTAAATAGCAGTGTGCAATACATTTATATATCTAAAATAATTATTTCGTTTTAAAGTAATGTGCCAAGTCTTTTCAGAACTGACTATTTTCACGCCTCAGTGAGATATATATTTTATTTTTAATTTATGCATATTATTTCAGTTTGTCGGAACTATTCTGGATCTAAGCATTCATTTAAAAATGCATAAAATCACAAATTATATTTTGAAAAATCTAACTAAAAATGAAGTAAGAATTACAATGATTTATATTATTTATAATATATTGTAGTTGAATTACTCCCAGATTTTGTTGGTAGAAAAGAAATTTAAAAAGTCAACAAGTAGAATATTGCAGGAGGTAATTAAATTTGGACCAGCGTCCCTTTTCAGAAAAACAATTACTAAGGACCCCTTAAAATATTCATAATTTTACAATATGTTACAGAATAAATGAAAATGTACGAACGATTTTTCTGATTATTCTTAACTTCTCTTCTTTCTTTTCACCTTCCTTCATCGACCCCTTATTTTTATTCAACCCCGTCAGATGCACCCAAGGCTATTGTCGTCCCTTGGATCGTTCCAGCGTTTCCTAAAGGGCAGTATCACCCACTTTGTGAATCACTGGTTTAGATATTATTTATTTTTTGAAAATTTAATATTTCAAAAATGCATTTGTTTTAATAATTCTTTCATATTCAATTTTCTTATATTGTTTTAATGCATCTTCAAGTAAAGAAATGTTAATCATCTTGAAAATATCAACCAAATCATTATGAAAACGACGTAAATCGTCAAGGTTTAACGTGAGGCTAAATATTTTTGTAAGACAAAAATTTCTGTCATATATGACTTTAAATTTTTATCCTTAAACTTTCCAGAGACTACCCGTTAATTAAAACTAGTTTGAGACGAATTTATTTTAACAATTGACACCTATGTTCAGTTTTTGTCAATTTGCTATTTAATTTTTCAATTCTTATTAGTTCCTTCTATACCAAGCGATGATGGAGAATTGTGCGCACAAATGGAATTGGACAGTCTCCGTTGATCTTATCAATGGATTTTGCACTCTGGTATTTGAAATTTTAGTTTTAAAAAATGGGATACATTTTTGTAGTTTGAAAGCTCATTTTTGGAGCTGGGGGCTCTATACGCAAACAAATTTATTATGAAAGAAATTATGGAAATGTATACAGAAGTTGATCAAGTGACATATGAAAATTATTGAACTTCCTATTTTTACATTATCAATATAATTGAATAGGAATGGGAAAAGGCTACGCAAGTGTCTCTTAACAATAATCGAAAAGAAATTACAAAAATGCTTTTGAAACGCTTGGATTATCTAGATACAAGAAAAATAGTTTGTTATTTTCACATGTTTGGTTTATATTAAAATTTATTTTTAGGCAGGAATGAACCGTTTGCACGTTGCCGTTGATGATGACCGGCTAGATGTTATCAAATTTATTGTCAAAAATAATATTTGTGACCCCGAGAATAGTAATTCGGTACTGATTGCTATATTATCTCTATCATTTGGTCAGTTACTTGTTTAAATTTTTATTTATACGACTACCAAGAAACCATCATTTTCCACTATGATTTAATAATTTATTATAAATAGTTTAATTAACATAATTTAATTATTTATTAAATAATTCATTATACAAAATTAATTAAAAAATTTAACTTCTTTATTTTTGATATGTTATTTGAGATTTTTTTCTTCTTTTTTCTTTCCGAATATTATGTCATTTATAAAGAAATCAGAGTTGGAAAACAAAAAAACGTCATAATAATATATATATATATATATATATAATATTATATTATATATATATATATATATATATATATATCAATTTATCGTTTTGTCAGAGCAGTCTTGAGATAAGACTCTTATCCAATAGTTACACTAAGCATTGAGTCAGAAATGGTCTGTGAATCCTTATAAAGGACCCCTTTATCTTTTTGTAAGCCATTTTTTTCTTTTTTTTTAATTTCTCAAATCCAAACTCGTGTTTTTTTTGTATCCATCAAGCATGCGAAAAATATTATAAAATAGTTACCATATTTTTGAAATGAAAGGTAGCGAAACAGGAAATACTCCATCGCGGCAATCAACATTAAATTAAAATAAAATTCATTTTATTAGAAATATTATTTTGTTGGCGTATTTTTATCAAAATGCTTGAAATAATTATAAATTTTATATAGATGTCATCCAGTAATCTACATACGAAATTTATGTCTTCATCACTCGGTACCCGTTGCTACACAACGTTGGAACTGTTTTTAGTCTACAACCAAAATTATATTTCCTTACCAATACTGTAATGGTTTGGAAGCATCTCTAGCTCAACGAGCTATCGATAGAATGTCTGTGGTTGATTTTCACCTATGGTCTTATATCTCAATCAATCTACGAAATTTGTTTTATATCTAGGGATAAAGTTCTCACGATTAACTAGTTAATTATTACTAAATTTTATTTCAATTAAATTACAATTTAGATATTCAAATAAAGATATCAATAGATCGTTGTCCTTGGTCTAATCGTTTTACTTTATAGCTTAAATCCTTTATTCCTTAACATCTTTTGGTGGTATTTTTATTCACTTCGAATCATCCTTACCTTGTCCTTCTCATCATATTTATCAAATCGTTGAGCTTTGTCCGCTGTTACCAGGTGATCGCACAATTATGTCACGTGCCCACTGGTCAGTCACTACCCGGAAACACTTATTATATCATACACATCGAATACCTAACATTATTCACACTTATTGTGTCATGCAGTTGTGAACCAACACAGCTCAATGACCTAATGTTCTGGAACACGCACCTACAGACCTCCACACATCTACCTTCTACTTTCTGGAAACTAAATTTCTGAAACCGTTCACACACACATATACACATTCTAGAATATTTCCGAAAACACATCACACACACCAACCAACAATCACCTATCCACACCAATTCGCACGATTCCGCACCCAACAACTAAGTCGTAGACTTAACAAAATCACTCACTAGTACTATTATTATTATACTGCTTACTTCATTTAAGCGTAAGAGTTTCTTTGATGTCATTGATTTATATTACTTGCATGTGATATATTAAAAAATCATAATTACATGAAATTTTGAATTGTTATTATATTATTACATAAAAAATATAAAATAATCATTAAGCATAATAAATTAACATCAAGCTCGTCTTAAAATAAATATTCAATCTTAAATTATTTAACTATTATGTCAGTAGTATAATACGTAATAATTTTATCAAAATAATCATAAAACTTTAACAATTTGTATGAAAATTTAAGTTTACAACAATTAAAGTATATTTATATTTTATTTATAAATAAGTCACTCAAAACTTTAATTTGAACACATGATTTACAAAATTAAATATTATATGAAAATAATTCACTCAGTTTCAAGTTTCAACTTAACTAAATGTAAAAAAAACTAAATTATACAAGATATACTTTACCAATTTCTATAAAATTTGAAATAAAATATACTGATTTATATTCTATTACAAAATTTAATTTTGAAAATAAAAATTAATTCGCCCACGCTAGGATTTGAACCCCGACTCAACGAATTAATATTGACACCACTGATGTAAGAATTTAATGATTTTGAAAATAACTCATTCAAGATAGGATTTAAACATTGGATTTATAAATTTTATGAAAATAATTCACCCACAATGGGATTATTTACTTACATATAAATATTTGACCAAATTCTATAAATTTATAGCAAATATACTGATTCTATTAAAAATCCAATATTTTTATAATAATTCACCAAGTTATGATTTGAAAATACTAATTTATCAATTCATTCAAGTTCATACGACTCTATAAATTATTAGCGATACCATCAACTAAATTCGCTCTAACAGCTATTTTAGATTTAGTGTTTTTATGAAAATAAGTCACTGGGTTTACAAATATTGATGAAAGTCACTGGGCTCACTATATAAATTGATAAAGAATAATTGATCCATGAGTTTTATATCAATATTTTTTTAAAAATTCGCGTATACTGGATTAATTAATGCTAACAAAATTCACACAGTTATCGTAATAATAATAATGCTATTGATAAAAATAATTTAATCTAACTTTCACAACAATAAAAAAGACAAACAATTTTTCAAACGTAAATTTATTACAAACACATATTTGGTAAACATCGTCAATATCAGTCAAGTGGATACTAATGATATCTAAATAAAATTTTGTTTATAATAAGAGCTTTGAAAATATCTAAATACTAATTAAAACTCATCATATTTAGTGATTATACCAAAACGTGTAAAATTAGATTTACATTCATTAACAACTTGCTAATTACCCGATAATTTCACACATTAAAGCTTTATGTAACCAAACATTGATTAAATAACCATTAAAAATTCATCAGGTCCTATGTGACACCTATTAAATATTTCAATAATTATTAATTTATGATTCAAACTAGGTATATTATAATACTTTTCGATAAATTTATGGATAAACTATTACATGATTTGTTATAAAGTTATCTAAAAGTTTAAGAATTGTAACCATATGTGAAGAAATAGGTAATAATTTTAACCCTAAATGATGAAACATGTGATAATTTAACCCTATGTGATTAAAAGTTTGGACTATTATAACCTTATGTATACCAATAATTACTAAATACCAAGTATATTATAAAACATGTCTTTAATAAAGAGTACTTGCTTATTGAAATTATTGAAATTATCAAAATAATTAGATTCAAAAGTATATAAATTTGTTATCGTCGATATAAATAAACTCTTAAAATGATTGATTGAATTGATTAAATGCAATTGTTAATAAGAAATATTAATTGGAATATTATTGACTGAAATTATTTTTCAATAGAAAGTTATTCTTGAAAAAATATAAAAATCATATTTCAATAACTTTTCTTGAAAATAATTTTGAAAAAGTACAAACCAAATACTTGATTTTGATTGGCTGTTACTATTTACATATTTCTATTGACACTATTTTTCGATAAATTTAATCTCTAAACTCATGTTTAAAATACTAATAAATTTATCAACATATTAAAATTATTACAGATTTCTTGAAAATAATTTGAAAACGTACAAACTATAGCGATTTTCAATAAAACTATTATTAAACTAATAATAGATGAAAATTTGAATAGATTTATCGATTTATTTATTGAAATTTTTCTTGAAAATAATTTGAAAACGTACAAACCATATTGATTTTTGCGATTAGTCTATAGGAAATCATACTATTCAATCGAACATAATTTCATTAATCTTTTTAAATAAATCTACAAAACAGAAGTCATTTAAAATTGTTATCATGTTGAACTTGTTGCTAATCACCGATAATTAACTTATTTCATTTAAAACTTTTGCCAATCTAATTACATGCATTGTAAAACGCTAAAATTACCATAATTCATTACTCTAAAGTTTTCTTATAAAGATTACTTCAACAATGTTTCAAAATTTTTTTATATAAAAGTTGTAATTATAACAATTCAAGTAAAATCTTTTCAAATAGATCGACTAGAAAATTTCATGTACAACAAATATTGGTGAAATTAACTTTATCAAATGAATATTAAACTCCATTGTAATTTATGGTTACCGTATAATAAGAATTTGCCTCTATAAAAATATACTAATTATCACTATTAAAATTTTAACAATTTATTGAACTATACACACACTTTTCTTCAATACAAAATTAATTTAACAGAATAAGAAAAACAATATTTGTTAGCATATCGATAAAAATTAATAGACTTTAATGTCCAACTGGATATCCAACCACCTTAAAATCTTCGATAAAATTGTCATAATTTAATAAATTCTATCATAGTATCAATAAACATCAAAATACTTAAAATCATCGACAAAAGGATAAAGCCACTCAATACTTGAATTCATGTTTGATTCACCTAAAAACTATAATTACTATCATGTTACCAGTAAAAATTGCATTAAAAAGGCTACAATTTACTGACAATAATTCCACATATAAAGCTAAATTTATTGATTTCTCTACATATACTTTACATTTGATTAATTCATTTAGCACTATAAAACGTTGAAATTACCCCAACTGATGAAAATTACCCCTAAATTTATAAATATTATAATGATTGTAGTTTAATGAATTACATCTTACCACATCGAAATTTGTTTACATAAATTCTACAATAGCTAGATTTATTAAAATGCAGTAAGAATCTTTAATGAATTTCTCTTACACGCAATAGTAATACCCTGATTGATGAACGCTGATATCCCAACAAATATTTGATTAAGACTCCTCAATCGTTACCAATTATTAAACTTTTCACTTTAATTAGCAAATTAATATATAATTTCATGTAAAACTCTACATTTATCTGCACATACTCTATATCAAGCCATAATTTCGTCCCCTTAAAATTGATATACTACTGATAATTTCATGTAAAACCTTACATTTATTGAATTTATCGGCACAAATTCGATATTTAGCCAAAATATCTCACTTTAAAATTGATATATTACTGATAATTTTCATTAAAAACTCTACATTTACTGAATTTATCTACACATACTCAATATTTAGTCTTAATTTTCGTGTAAAATTTAACATTAAATGAATATTTCTAATCAATATTTACCTTTGATTAATTTCTTTTAACACTGTAAAATATTGAAATTACTCATACTGATATCCAAATAGTTATTACATCATAATTAATAGATTAAATTACATTTAAAAACCAAAATTTCTCACTAAATATTCCCTATTAATTTACTACATCTAAACTCGATATTCCAACTTGTAAAGCATACTAGAATTGATCAAAATCCCAATCCATAGTGATAAATCTAACTTCTCCATTATATCTAAAACTCTGAAATATTCATACGTTGGAATACTTTCTCTAAAATTGATACATTTCCCTTAAAAGTTTACATCAAATTCACAATAAATTCTTTAGTAATATCAATTGACTTTCGATTAGATATAAAGTTCATTAAAACTATATCGAGAATCCTAAATTTAAACTAAAAGTATTTTACAGACTCTATATTATACTAACTGAACATACATGATAAATTAATATACTAGCTATTATTCATTACCTTATTACAAGTTTTAGTCTAATTAAACACAATTTCCATATTGATAAAAGACAAATAAATGAAGCCAATTTAACGATGTATGCAATAAAAAATATTTAATCGAATATCAAAAGTTGATAACTAACTCTCAAAATAACCGAAGACGTAGTATTTTCAAATTGAATACTAAAATTAATTGATTCTAAAATATAATAACTTAATTTCAAATAGTTTTAACGTCCAAAATTTTGGTTCATTTAATTTTCCTAATCAAATTTTACCTCTAAAAAATTACACAAATTTCTAAATAAGTATCATTTGCGTATATGTACCCGTAAAATTATTTAAAATCTGTACAATTCTTCTCAATTATTGTTATCAACCTAGATCAATAACATTTCTTATAATATAAGTAGTTTAAATGAAGTTTGGATTAAATTTAAGTCAGATGGTTTAGTATATCTAATCTTCACTCTAAATTTTTAAAAATAATCGATGTGAATTCGTATGCTACAGCTTGAAACATAAGAAAAGTGTTAGATTTTAACAAAATATTATGTTTTTTTAAATTGCATACTAGTATATTTATCGATGTTAATTAATTTTAATATATTGATATTTAGGATTAAAAGATAATCTTTTAGTATTCTAGTAATCTATAATAAAAATAAATGTTAATATTCTTAATATATTTTGTGTTGTTTATTGGAATTTCAAGTAATTTATGTAAATAATTTATTGTGAAAGTTAAATTATTTTCAAATTTAAAAATTGTGGTAAATAATATTTAAAATTTGTGATATAAGCATATTAAAATATTCAATTATTCTACCTAATTAAATTAATTAATAAAAATGTTGTTTAGGAAAGAAATTGTGTTTTTGTTCAATAGAGCCATTCCAAGAAGCTTGTGTGTTATATTTTAGTGAAATTTCGTGTAATTATGTTAATAATTTAATTGTAAATAATTAAATCTCCTTGTAACCTTTTGGGCATTAGTAAAAGACATTTATTCGTTGTTATTCCCATGAAACTGTCTGTAACCTGTGCACTTATCCAATAAACACTAAATAATTTTTTTTCAATTTTAGAAATTTGGAACTCCACTAAATATGGCTTATCTTTATGGAAGAAGTGATTGTATTGAATTTTTAGAATCTTTAACAAAAAATACAAATAAAACAAATGAGGTATTTATTATTATTATTATTATTATTATTATTATTATTATTATTATTATTATTATGCTTGATAAAATATCTATTTTCTTCTTGTCGAGTAACTGACAATTTCGTGTCTAGTAGGTAGTGCTTAAATTCATGCATATATACAGTCGGTTACAGCTAACAATAGTGAGGCTCCAAGATTTACATACCCCCTATAAAATGAACCGCTAATTACGTTCTATATGTGTAATTTGGTGATAATAAAAGATTCTATTCGCATCTGTCTATCGTTCTTTAAAAACAACTTCAGAGCAATCGTTTTTTATAAGCAAATGAAAACATGTTTTATTTATTAATTGAAAATTATTTTACTTATATTTACTTAACGCATTCCCGGACAAGACGGCATGTACCGACATTTAACAAATCAACTATTAGGACAAGATGTGAACTCCCAACAGCTATTGCATTACAATATATATATATATATATATATATATATATATAACAATTATACATGTGTCCATATAGAAACACTATTATATTCCTGCGTAATTTATGGTTAAAACTATATCCGGGAATGCGTTAAAGAAAAGTTTATTTTTTAATCAACCAGTTCTCTAATTGTTTTTTAAACTTATTACAAAAAAATATTTTGCTTAGTTTCATTTACGGTTGGATTTATCAATCTATAAGTAACGTTGGAATTGACGGTTGCTTATTAACATTTATTGTCATGGTACTGTCATGTGTTAGGCGAACTCACGTTTCATTCAATTGCGTCTTAAAAGGGTTCGACTGTATTATATTTAAATGAAAGTTTTTTTTATCTTTCCAAATAATATTATCATTTCTATTTTAAGAGTCCTCTTTACTTTAGAAATGTAAATTTTTGTAGAAAAATACAAAAATAATTATAATCCTTTTATATAACTGTATGTCCCATTTTATAAACTGTTATTTTTTTCAAAATGATTTTGCTATGGTTTCATTAATAATACAATGAAAATTTTAGTGCGACCATTAAAAGCTCTTATTTTATGAAATTTTTACAAAAAAATGCAACCCACATGATTATGATAGGGGAGACGCGCTAAATTAACTCATTTATATTAAAACCTCTGGAACTTCGTATTTACAATTTTGATGAGAATTTCGTTTTCCTAGTGCATTCATACCAGTTTGCATGTTGCAATCGCCAACGGACCCGTTGACTTAGTTTATAAAGTGATATCCAGCACCTCCAATATGAATGCTAGGGATCTGGTAATATATTATAATTATAATTCTTTTGAATTCTTTTAGTTTGGATGCTCTTATTTGCATTATGCGGTTCTTCGTAATAGAGAAGATATTATCCAAGAACTTATAGAAAAGGGATGTGACATTAATGATGATGTGAAGGTGAGTTATTTATGAAGCATTATATGTGAGATTTTAACGAATACTTTCAGAATCTCGATCTCTACTGGTTAAAATGCATCAGTAAATTATTTTTTGTATTTTAGTAAATTCTAGTTCAGGTTTAATTTTTGTAATAAAGCACAAAAATAGTCCTTATTCTCTCATTTTTAATATATTATATCTAGACCTCATTTTGGGTCGTCTTTTTTAAAAACATATTTATGACCCAAAGCGAGATCTTACTGTAATTGATAAAATAGTGCAATAATAGATAGTCGACAAGATGTAGCGTAGAGACAGTCTATCTCATAGCTTCGTTTTATTAGTGTGCTTGTTTAACCATAAGGTACATATTACGACAAGAAGATTTTTTAAATTTTGCTTTAGACTATGATTTACTCCGACTACGGGTCTTGAATGTTCGCATTAATGTTAATGAATGTCATTTGATGTATTTTTAAAGTTTCAACTTTTAATAAATTAGTTTATTTATTTGTGCAAATATTTGAAAATTATTATTTTAAATATTAAAAGATAACGCCAATAAAAAACTCTTCGTACGATATATTTCGACAGCATAACTTTCATCTTCAGGTACACAAAACCAAATAAAAATATTATGAATTAACTTATAATTTAAACAAATTATTTTTTTTATATTAATTTAATTTTCTAATAAATAAACACTTAAAAAATATTCAAATACTTTTAACTAATTTTAAAATGTTATTTATATAAATAATATAATTTTTTATCTATATATTAATTTTAAAAAATAATGTAATTTATAAATTAAATTATTTTAATAATATTAAAAACGTTTTTTTAAAAAGCAATATATAAACATGATTTAACATACTTAAACTATTTAAAAACACTTAAAGCATTCGTAGTCACAGCACTTTGCACATTAATCTTTGGATCCATTTGAAAATCAGAAACATGTAGAACCGATTTTGCATTTTATGAACAGTTTATATAAGAACATTGTATTCACATGTAAAACGGAGAGTAAGTCATCGATTGCGTTTTTGGATTTGTTAATTCAACGCAAAGATAAACATTATAAGACAGAGATTTATAGAAAACCAACTGATACTGGTCTTTATACTTCTCCAGAAAGCTTTTGTGAATTTAAGTATAAGAGAAATATGGTGAAAGGATTAATTTGTCGTCTCATGGTCTTTATCTTCTACTTTTGCTAATTCGGTAAAAAGTGTTGATAAAGAATGGGTATTCTAAATCATTTTTATTGTTGATGATAAAAGAGACTGTTGACAAATTTATTTATAATCCTAAGGATCCATGTTTTAGAAATCTGTGTAATTTGACAAATGAGTGTGAATTGAGTGTTGATTTAAATAATAGTAAAATTGGATATAAAAAAATTGAGCCTAAATATGTGTTAGTATTGCCGCACTCTGAAGGTTTTACAAATTATAAAAGGAAGTTAAGTAAACAGATGGGAAATTTACAGTATAAGATCGTCTCTAATTTGTAAGGTTTATTAATAAATCAAAAACTCCGATTGGATTGTGTTCTGATCTCGTTTATCAATTTACATATAATGAGTGTAATGCCACATACATTTGAGAGACTTCCCGTCATCTCTGTACTCGAGTTCTAGAGCATTGTCGATTGAGGGGTTTGGTCAATATTAGTGAGCACAATAGAGGCTGTAAAAGTGAAATAGGAATGTCTGATTTTAGAATTTTGTTGAAAAGTTTTAATAATTATTGGGAACGCGTGATATCTGAAGCATTGTTGATAAGGTCATTGGATCCAAAGATTAATGTGCAAAGTGCTGTGACTACGAATGCTTTAAGTGTTTTTAAATAGTTTAAGTGTGTTAAATCATGTTTATATATTGTTTTTTTAAAAAAACTGTTTATAAATTATATTACTTTTTAAAATTAATATAAAGATAAAAAATTATATTATTTATATAAATAACGTTTTAAAATTAGTTAAAAGTATTTGAATATTTTTTAAGTGTTTATTTATTAGAAAATTAAATTAATATAAAAAAAATAATTTGTTTAAATTATAAGTTAATTCATAATATTTTTAGTTGGTTTTGTGTACCTGTGATGACAGTTATGCTGTCGAAATATATCGTACGAAGAAATTTTTATTGGCGTTATCTTTTAATTAAATCGTTGCCAAATTTATTTAATTATTTATTTTTTAAGTATAAATGTTTTAAATTCATTAATGATCCATGTATGGGAAGATCTGACTGTAATTTGACAAATGATTGTGAATTAAGTGTTGATCTAAATAATAGAAAAAATGTATGGAATAATAATGAGCCTAAATTTGTGTTAGTATTGCCGTATTCGGAAAGTTTTACAAATTATAAGAGGAAGTTAAGTTAGCAGATGGGAAATTTAGATTATTATATCGTTTCCCATTCGTTTAAGGTTCTCAATATATTTAGTAATATATCAAAATCTCCAGTTGGATTGTGTTCTGATCTCGTTTATCTATTTACATGTTGGGTGTATTGCCACATAGATTAGAGAAACTTTCCGTCATCTCTGTACTCGAGTTCTAAAGCATTGTCGATATAAGGGATTGACCAATATTAGTGCGCACAATAGAGGCTGTAAAAGTAAAAAAGGAATGTCTGGTTTGAAAATTTTGTTAAAAAGTTTTAATAATTATTGGGAACGTGTTATATGTGAGACATTGTTGATAAGGTCGCTGGATCCAAAGATTATTGTGTAAATTGCAATGACGACAAATGTTTTGAATATTTTTAAATAGCTTGAGTATGTTGAATTCTGATAAATTGTTGTATCAGTATTGTTGAAAAATTTTTAAGTTTGCATATTATTAAAATGATTTAATTTATAAAATATTTCATTATTTTTTTTACAATTTTATTATAATAGAGACAAAAAACTTTAATATTTTTAAGAAAATTTTAAAAAATTAGTATAAAAATATTTAAATATTTATTTATTAAAATATTTAATTAATATAGAAATCCATATTATTTTAGTTGGTTGTTGTGGCTGAAAATGACAGTCAAACTGTCAAAATATGTCGTACGACCAGTGTTTGAATGGCGTTTTCTTTAAAATATAAATATAATATCATTTTAAATTCAGACGATACAATACAATCTACCAATAAGTTTATCCTTCCTATCTCCAACGTTGAAAATGCTTGTACTCTCTGTTTGAAAATATTTGGGAAGTTGTTTGATATACTGAAATCAAATCTCTCAGATCACCAAATCTTAGAATTTGTAGATGGCTATGGAAATTCATTTCTTCACATTTCGGCGGTTCTCCTTCTGCCTAAATTATGTCATGATTTTATTAGATCCGGTGCAAACGTAAACAAACTTAATAAGAAAGGAAATTCTCCATTACATGAATTGCTAAATTATCACAAATCGACTGTTTTACTAACGGTAAGAATTTTTTTATGATTTAAAAATTAAAAGTATGTCACATACATTGGCGAGGCTTCTCGTCAACTCTGTACTCGAGTTCTTGAACATTGTCGACTAATGGAAAAGACCCATATAAGTTAAATAAACATTTTTTATTTAAAATTTTTTTTAAAACTTTTAATGATTACTGAAACATGTTACATGTGAAGCGTTATTCAACTGTCATCTAATCCAAAGATTAATGATAAAAATGATGTTAGTACGAATGTTGTCAAATAATATGATTAGAAAACTTGGGAAAAGTTAAAATGCTATTTATTTTTAAATTTTTAATATTTAAATTTAAAACCCTTTTGTAACATAAATTACTAAGAACTACCATTTATTACTGTTTCGATCAAGAAATCAAATTCATTGTTTAGATTTTTAATGTTAAAATTATTTTTACATTCAAAAAACTTAATTTTGTCACAAATATCTTCAAATCTCGAGTTTGAAGGTAAAAATTTACGATGTGAACGCCATTTTCTTTCTATCGTATCGGTATGAATTTTTATGATGTTTTTTCTTACAAAAGTTTCAGAGTGGTTTACACTAAAATAATCATAACCAAAAGGATAAAGCCTATTATAACCTCTCCACATGTTCGTACAAATTGTTGCCCTGGGCTCAATGGAATCGAAAAAAAATCTAATCAAAATTGTAGAATTTCTTGTTCTTGATACTATAAGTCTAAGTTATTTTATAGTTCTGTTTATTATACCAATTGCTCAATACCTCTATCCTACAATCTGTCTTCCTCTTTCGTCTTTTCTTTGGAAAATATGGCATTCATCAGCTTCGTAAATAAAATAAGAATTCATTCTTGGCAGATTAATACTTTGATAATAATTGAGATATATATTTTTAAAACTTTAAATATAAAACTTCAACATTAAAATGTTTTATTTCACATTCGTGTGATGCGTTATCAAAGTGTTTTTCTCGAATCATAAGCATAAAGAACACTTAAAATTTATTTTACGCTTCCATAACTATTCTCAAATATAGTATCTTTAAATAAAGATAAACTCTTTCTGCAACCTCTTTTAGTAGAAATTTGAGTCCATGTTGCATTTTTTCAATGATCATCATTCCATCACAAAACAGACAAATCCTTTCTTCAATATTAACTAGCCCCGATTCTCCAATAAATTCTAATGTTGATTCCTTCGTATTGCATCTTCTCAAAAGTGCATTCCAGTTCATAAACGGGAAATATAAAAAGTTTAATTTTTATTATTTTTTTTATTATTAATTTAATTATTTTGAATCGATTATGATTAAAGAGATGTCTAATATTTAGTTTAGTATATATTTTTTAATCTTTATGTATTTATTTTTATGTTCTCTCAAAACTGGTCTATAACCGTTAATTTATATGAATTAAAATTTTTTTTTAAATATATTTATATAATAAAAAATTAATAATTTGTTTGAATATAAAAATTAAAATCCATATAATTTTTTTGGTCGTTTTATATCTGATATATTGAATTCCACGATGAACGTCTAAGATTTTAATGTTTTTTAAATTTTCTAAAATTAAGAAATATTAGAATGATATTCATTTCTTAAATTAAGTAAGTTATTATTCAAAAAAATTCATTTATTTGACATTTAGCTAAGTTAGCCCTGATTTGTGTGGCTTGCCAAAATTATTAAAATATTTTTTTAAGTTACTGACTCTTCTTTAAATAGTTTTTTGTGTTTTATATAGAAAGTCGGTGCTTAGGTCAGACTCCTTGGTGTCCTTCTTTATTCGATTCAATTAACCCAACACAATAAGATTTATTTCCAATTTATATATCACAACTTTATTCATAACTTTCACAAAAATCGATTAAATTCACAATAATATACACAATTACTCTGCACGATTTCACAAAATTAAATCCGTAGGGATACGTTTTCCAAAGGGAGATGTCCCTGTCTGGTACGCGATTTGTTTTAAATTCCGTCTTCAAAATATCTATGTAGAAAATCGGATTAACTTGTGATAAATTTTAAAATGTTCAACGATAAGTGCTGCGTACATAATAAATATCAATGAACTGAGTGAATCTCACGTTATTGTTTATTTTTAGTCTACATATTACCAAATTAAAATTGTTTATTATATATTTTTCGTTTAAAATTAATCTGACTTACATTTTAAGAAATAAATTCAAGAAATCTAATATTTGTATTCTTTAAAAGCTAAATAGTGATGACTTTTCAGTTATTCTTTTGTTATTAGGTTTGATTTTCGCACCAACTTGTATTATAAAATTTGTAATTGAGTTGAAAAAGTGGTAGTTGTAAGCGAAAATATTTTTATTTATCTAACAATCAATTATTATTTTAATTTACTATTTGTAAAATTCTACTTTTATATCAATATTAAAAGTTTTATCATGAAATTTTGGTTATTTTAATGGCATAGTGTAATTTATAGATAACAAATACGGATTATTTTTTTATTATATGATTATTTAAATAAGTTGAAATATTTTTATTTCAAATTTAAAGTTTTTCATTTTACTAAATTTTGGTTATCTGACTTTTTCGGACATTATTTTTTATTATTTTTATTTTTCTATAAAGTAACATTAATTGCCAACTAATTACAGTAAATATCTTGTTTAGGATAGAAACCATTTTTATGAAACAGTTGAAATACTTTTAGAAAATAGAGCAGACATTTTCTCTACTAACTTAAACGAAATGAGTTGCTTTCGATATTCATTAGTATATAAAGATGAAAAGTAATTTATATTAATTAATTTTTGTTTGAATTTATTATTAATATTTTTGGAAAAAAAGTCTTTTACGGAAAACGATTTTTGGCAATTAGTGAAGTTTATTTATTCACTTATATAAAATATTTTCTGAAATTATTTGAAAACTTTGAAAAGTTTTCTTCGGCATTTATAACAATAACAATTTTTTTTTAATATAAGAATATTACATTTGTATGCCTTTATCAAGTGTTACAAATAATACTCGATAAAGGCAAAACCGAAATTGTGTAGAATAATATTTTTAATTTTTGGTCATAATAAAAATAAATGAAATATAATTTTTTCAAAACGTTTCGAAAAAGATTTTTTACTTTGATTTGATATTTATCTCAGTTTATCAAGGTTCTTAATTGATTGGCTAAAATTGTCAAATAATGGTGGTTAGACGTCAGCACCAACATTTCGCGGAATCATTTATTTAGCCAATAATACGGCACCTTACCCTTGTGTGTAATTATTTAAGATTAATAATCCCTTAAATTAATATGATTTAGAATATGTTATTAACATTTCACTTTTATAATTAATTCACGTGCAACGGAAATCCGTAAATATTTGAACACAACCAGTTTAACAAGGTCTAAAGTAATTCTGGACTTCAACTTAAAATATTTAAGTGCTACGCGTTTTTAGTTAATTAAAAACTTTATTTCTATTATATTAATCCGTAAGTCGTATTACTTTATATAAGGTAAATAAGCCTTTATATCAGGGATGGGGAGTCGATCGTTTTTCAATCGACTCTCGACTCCGACTCCGACTCCTTTCAGCTCCATTAAGGCACTACACAAAACTTCCACCAATATTTCAAGTTTCAAAATTTTCGTAATTCATAAATACGTACGATAAATGAAAGACAAATATATCGTCAGATAGCTTGTTTTGTGCACTTTCAAATTCTTTTTGTTTCGTTGTAATTTAATAATTAGTTTTCGAGATATGTGTATTCGAAAAATCAATTCGTTTGATTATGTTGGCAACAATGAACATTTTTAAAATTTTTGTAATTAATAAATAGTACGATAGATGAAAGACAAATATACCGCTAGATAGCTTGTTTTATGCACTTTCAAATTCTTATTATAAAGTTGCAAAGTGACAACGAAAACAAAGGCGTTGACACAAATCTGAAATTATTTTTATTTCGTAAGTATATTCAGCACAAAATCTGCAAGCTAAGTATCAATTTTCAATATTAATGCATTAAATATAAATGAACCTCTAAAATGGATGATTATTTAAAACTTTGAAGTCTTCAAGCAATTCATAATAAACTTCTCGATCAATGTAGTCGCACAAAATATTTCGTGCGTAATAATGATAATTCAGTTGCATACTATGAGTCCTTGAATACTGGATACGTATAAGAAATCTTAAAAATAAAAAAAATTTATATTGGGTTACTGGCAGGTTTAGGCTTCTTATAGAATAATGCGAACTAAACAGGCTTTTCTACCTTTTCGTATTGCAAATTCATAAATCATAACACATTTTGGAAAATAAAACGATTTTCTTATTAATAAAAATTGATTTTCAATTTTTTTATTTTATATAATATAATAGTTGTATTAAATACTAACGAATAACTATAAATAATAACTTTCCTCTTATTAATAATTATAGAACGTAAATTTTAACTATACTATTATAGACAGTTATTTATAATAAAGTAACATATAATACTTTCCCTCTTATAAAAAAAATTAAAGAACTATCAAATTTTTATCCTTTTATCATAATTTCGTAATAAATTTAATATTTCAAGAATAACAATACATATTTAATTATCATAGTATTAACCTTTGCATGTATAATGAAATTTGAAAGAAATTTTACTATTTTTACTAAGAAATTTTAATTCGTTCTTAAGAAAAGAATGGCTTCGGTTATGTCCTCTTTCAAGTTAGCTCGTAGGTGTGACTTGATTAATCTCAGAGCTGAAAATGAGCGTTCTACACTGACTTGGGTAGGTGGTAAGGCGGTAACAATAGTAGCAGCACTTTGTACTATTTCTGGATATATAGCGATTGCACTCTTCACATCAAGTTTTGATTTACGATTAATTTTATCTACTTTCGATAATGCTACAAAAAATTCGTTTTTAAAATTTTGTCAACGGAGCTACTTTTATTACACCCTTGTTGCCTTCAGCGTCTTTATTTTGCATCAAACGAATACTTTTGGATTTCTCTTCCTGATCAAGATATTTTTCAAAATCTATTTCTTTATCAGAGCTGGAAGGGGGAGATTCATTAAGGAGAGAACCGTGGCAACTTTCAGCCTCAGATTCTGAATTACCTTCAGAATGTTTTTCCGTTAACGATTTGATTCGGATAGGGTTTTCCATTGTTTGTAGAATGATCCTGGTGTTAAATCCGCAGCTTGATATTTTTTGTGACTACATACGGGATTTTAAGTAATTCTTCAAGTTGACGGGCCTCTTCCCACTGCATGTCAGTCAGAGTAACGTCTGCGTTTGCCATATCGATTAATATTGGCTTTATTTCAAGAAGGCGCTTAATCATCTCATAGGTGCTTCCCAACGGGTAGCTTGATCTAGAATTGCCCATTTATCTGATCGTCGCTTTAAAATTACATCAAGTTTTGGGGTTCTGACCGCCACTGCTATATTGCGCAACCTTCTTATTACAGATGATACATTCCTTTCTTTTAACCCATCCCGGATTGCAAGTTGCAATGTATGGACCACACAACGCATATGGGGGGATATTTGAGAAGCCAACAAAATCAGTGACGGCGGGGTTAAGAGTTTCATCAACACTAGAGGATTCTTCATCTGAAAGTTCTTCACTAATATCTTCAAAAAGGTCATCCTCTTCACTAACATTCCGGCTAAGTTTCTGCACTGCACTTGTCATATTTGCAGCATTGTCTGTAACTATTGACAGTACTTGCTGTTTTGAGATATCATATTCTTTTAAAATTTTCTCAATTAGGTTTTTAATGTACTCGCTAGAATGCTGAGCTTCTGTGTCTGTCACTGCAAGAGTTCGTATTGTCAGATTTCTTTCATCATCAACAAACTGGACATTTATTGCCATATAATTAATTCTTTGCCTAGTGCAGGCATCCATCTTTAGAAATAAAAGTTTATCTTTCAGAATTTTTTTTAATAATATTTTCTGATTTTCGGCTTCTTCAATAATCATATTCCAAATATCATGTCTTTCTAAAGACACTTCGAGTTTTACTACCATTTCCCCATTTAATCCACGAAAAGCTTGTGAGGAAAATAATGAAAGTGCGACCCCATTTTTAACAACTAAGTCTATGAGGTGTTTTCTAAATATTTCTGCTGTCATCGTAACAGTAACTTTTTAACTATGAAAATATTTTGTAAGAGAGCTTTGATCATTTCTTGAAGTCGAGCTCCCAGCTTCCTCACATTTCTTAACCTCTGTATCACGCTCCTGTATAGACTTGTAAATATTGGGATGTTTTCTTTGCAAGTGGCGCTTTAAATTGGAAGCTCTACTTGGAGCATTACTGCCATGTTTCTCAGCGACAGTGTAAGCACTAATTTCCGCATTACACAACTTGTCGTCGTGTTCTACTTGACAAATATAATGACTTTTATTTTCACTCAATTTAAAATATTGATAAACTGCGGATTTATTAGTACTTCTATGGCTCATGGCTAATTTGGATTTAATAATTAATATATTCTAAAATGAGAATTAGGAAACATACAATAAATATATTTAATAAATAAATATAGTTTAAATATATTCAAACATATTCAATAAATAAATATAGTTTAATAATTATGTTATGTAATGCGGCCCTCGTGATGCGTACTTATAGACATAGTAAATGTGGCCCTCGGTATCAACTGAGTTTAACACCCCTGACTTAGCACTTTTACGTCTTTCCACCTTTCGTAATGGTTTCTGAACATACTTTACATTCAGCAACTTTGGTATCGTCCGTTGTTTTAATCTTAAAATATTGCCAAACAGGACTAGTTTTTTTGGGATTTAGAGCCAGACATATTTGTGTTCAAATTTTATAACTGTTTTTAGTTTTAATTGTTGGTGATTAATAAATAAACCGTTTATTTAATGAACTGATTTTTATTACATACATATCATCGAAACCACGAAATCATTCCTGCGGAAGAGGGGTGCTCTAATAATCGATAAAGATTAGTTGCGTTGATCAATTTCGATTCAAATATTTTTAAATGTACCCACCCCTATAAGCAAAGAGTTATCGATACAAAATGTATGCGTGCATGAATAATGCCCTCAGGAATTATTCTTTTCCTTTTTCACTTTCCTAATTTTTTCATAAACAAATAATGTTTAAAATATAAACTTAATGTTAATATTTCTACCCGAGTAAGAGCAGTGCATGCACGCACACACACAACCAATGCCAGTAATGTACTAAGTTTCTAAATGAAAGCGCACTCGGGGTAAACACTAAAAGCTCATAAAAAAGGCCCCTTCAGCAAAATAAAAACCCGTTGTCAGCACAGGATCCACATATGAGCTTTTGAAGTTATTTGTTTCGATTTATTTTAACTTTACGACTAGCCTATTAAAATAGATGGCTCATCTATTTTATACTTTTGTTAATCAAAAAATTAGAAATGATTGAGCCTTCTTTCAAATACAAATATAAAATAGAACGGTAACGAGTCAACCAGTACCATGAAACATAACCGTACGGTACAGATTAAAATGGAACATTCATCAACAATAATATAAATGATCTTTCATTGGTAAAATAATTTTTTTACTAGATTTTAATACATGCTTATTGTTATTAACATGCCGTCAATGAAAAATAAGAGTTGAGGATAAGAACAGGGGATTTCAAAGACAATGGATTTAGCCTTGTATTTCTTTGTTCCAATAAAAAATAAATCCTGGGATTTCTGAACGCGATTTGACCCGACCCTGATGGATTATTGACCACAAAAACCGGTTCCAAGACCTGAAATTTCAAGTTTTAAAATAAAATATTTTTTGTCAAAATCAAAATGCATCATTATATTTAAATATTTAATAAAATCAGGAATGGAAACCGGTTTCGAACCGAACCTAAAAGCCACGCAAAACCAGCAAAAGTTTTAGGAACCAAAACTAAAGCCATTATAAATTTTATTTCAAAACCGAAACCGGTTGAACCTCTAAAATCTTCCAACAGATCTAGTTAAACTTCTCAATAATATCAAATTTCAACTAAATGTAGCATTTAAAGTAGGGGCATTATAAAAAATTGCATATTTTTTTGTCGGTAATTTAATGGCATATCAAACTTTTAAATTTAGAAAATTGCATATGAATTTGATAAATTTCAAAAATAGCATATCAATTTCGCTAATTTAAAAAATGGCATCTTAAAAAAATAAAATTTTAAAAATAGCATCATAAAAAAACTTTGCCTAGAAAAAATATACTAGACATAAAAAGCAATACAAATTTAAAATCGAATATTTAATTATCTCGCTGACCGTATTCTTCAAGCTCTCGGTCTTCCACGAGTTCTTCTCGCTTCCGGTGGTAGAGTGTTATCTCTTTGCAAGCTAATGACCGAAAGAGGCGCAATTGAATCTACGTACGAGCCATGGTAATTAAAAGATGTAAAGTATATTTCAACAAGTGCTTTAAGATATTGTCTTAGATATACAATTACTGCACATAAATGCGAACATGGATATCCGAACTCAAAAGATCTACTATAAATTCTCTTTCCATTGAAATCGTACATAACCGCCCAATAGTAGTGTTAGTTTAACACTAGCTAATTGTTTAGCAAAAATCGAATTCCCTATAGTTCTTTCTCTTCTTTGGCTAAATATTTTCATGGAATAGTTATTCAGAGATATAATAAGGTTTGTTATATCTTGCTTAATGGATTTTTTGATGGCTGAATTCATTGACTCGGTGGCGCTTGAATTGTTAGAAATCTTCATATTAATAAGTTCATAATAAAATTCTTCATTTTTTCTTCAACTTGTAGTTCTCGCATACCTCTTTCAAAAGCAATTTCATCATATGTGTAGACAAAATACCAATATTTTTCCATTAACAATATGTTATGAAACCTCGAATTTAAATTCATTGCAATATGTCTAACGCAATTGCATTTGATTGCGCGTGGGGCCACTGATAACAGCCCAACATCTCTATCAGACATTATTATTGTATAAGAATCATTTATGTCAAAATGCCTATTTAGGTTTTCTAAAAAATATAACCAGCTGCTTCGATTTTCAGATTCAACTATAGCATAGGCTAATAGAACAAGTTGATCTTTGTCATCTTGTGCAACAGCGAATAATGAGATTCCCTTATTAACACCAGCCAGAAAAGTTCCGTCAATTGTAATACATTTCCTATTTAGCGAATAAAAATGTTTAGTGGCTCGCCAACTCATCAAAAACCGTTTAAATCCTGAATTCTCCAGCTCAAATTAGTGAATGTGTCTAATGGATTTATTGGAGATATTAAGATATTAATAAACGAGTATGAATTTTTGAGCGGTATCTGGGCTTTGGATTTGTAACTTTCGAGTGCCTTGTACGCCGTAATATATTTCAATTGGCTTCCAGTTTTCTGTCTCACCAATTCAATAATCTCCGAAGCCTTTGCTGATGAAGGAGTAGATTCAGAAATAACACTTTTAATAGCAATGCACGTCGACAATTTTGAATAACTGCAATCAGTTGTCTGAAATGGATGGATAAAGCTGACTATACACTTATCAAGAACTATCTTTTTGTATGCGGATACTGTAAAATCGCAAGACAGTGACTAACAACTAAGTGATACATGTTTCTTGTTGGGCCGGTGAACAATATATGGTACTTTTTTAAGTTTCACTGATTTTGAAAATAGTAGCAAGAACTCACTATGTTCGAAAATATACTACCAACTCTAAATTTTAATGATAATTATTCCGAATTATTGGAGATTATTTCATTTTTTCTGAGTAATGTATTCATGAAGAATGGTATCGAAATAATATTTTTTTATAGTTTTTTATAATTAGATGATATTTTTTATAATTTTTACGATTAAATAATATTTTTCAAAATTTGTTTTATTGGATGCCATTTTTTAAATTTACCAAATTGATATGCTATTTTTTAAATATAAAAGTTTGATATGTCATTTTTTTAATTTAAAAATTTGATATGCCATTTTTTAAATTATCGACAAAAAATATGCTAAATTTTAAATATTCCCTATATATTATTGTGTAGATAGGGCGTTTTCGCATTATAAAAAAATTTTTATAGTAGATAATAGAGAAAGGCTAGGAGAAAATATACAACTATTAAAACTAAATTGTTAAATTCAATAAATTTATATTATTTTACTTTGACCTTTTTGAATATAAATTTGTTAATTTTATTTACTTATATATTGAAAAAACTTCAATTGAATATGGTTTTAATTATTTTTGGTTTTTTTATTAAGAAAATAAAGAGTTATGTTGAAATAATTTTGATTCCTTGCTTTGATGATAAAAAAATGTTTTCACTTTTCACTTTTAGGAAATTTTGTTATCTGAACCACCAACAATGAATCAAACCCCGGTTTTTTGAAATACTAGTAACCAGAACCGAACCGAAACCATTTCATAAAACAGTAATAACCAAAAACCATTTGAATTTTTTTGGAAAACCATTGAATCGAACCAGCATCTTTATTTCAATGGTTTCCATCCCTGAAGAAAATACAAGAATAAAATAAATAACTTGAAAAATTTGACCAACGATTAAGTGTTTGAAAGAAGTTTTTACTTGCTTTCATACACGATACTCGAAAGGGAAATATGATTTTGCATACTCTTACCGAAGTGCACCACAACAGTGCTGTAATTAAACTCGAACCCAATTAATTCCTGATGTAGGGACAGTACACATATCGGTTCCAGTCAAAATTCAGTGGATCTTCATAAATCCGACGTCCGACCTAAATCATTTAAAAAGTAGTTCAAAATTTAAGGACAGAAAAATTTGGTGGCGGAACACTTAAACGACAATATTCAACGACAGTTTCATTGTCGTATCTTTGGTTACAACCTCTGAAACGGTCTCACTATCGTGTTCCAAGCACATAATCTAAAACAATTTCATCATAATCAGACGGGTGAAATAATCAGCAACCCTGAATTCTCTTAGTTCATCGGGAAAAAAAGCCAACGGAAAATAAAGCTAATAAAACTTTATAGTTTATTTGCTCAATATATACTCAATATTATTATTATTATATAATTCTGGCATTATATATGGATGCTAATCGAAAATCCACATCAAAGTTCTAAAAGATGAACGTGGAATTCAAAAACACAAGCGCCAATGCTACGAAGAAATGCAGAAAAGTCTCAAGAATATCCTGGAAGATATCGGCAATGGCCAAAAAGGCATGCCTCAGTTTCTTCGTTGTGTCAGTCATAACATTAGATTTGGTCAACAATTTGTATAAACAATAGTAATAAAAGTTATAGTTATGAAAATTTGTCTAATTAATTTAAATTTTCATTTGCAAAAATTATTTAACCATTTTAATATACTTTTTTATGGTTTTGCTTAACTTAAATATGCATTAAATGAATTTATAATTGTGACATTATCTAATTTGTTTTTGGCTTTTTTCATCTGGATTCATACCCTTGAACTATAGTGTGGTGGTCAATACCTTTTTTCTATAATCTGACGATTGATTTCGTTAACTGTCGATAGACCTCACTATAGTTTTACCCTTGATCTCGTTATCAGTTAAGCGAAAAAACTTATGTTAATTCAGTGGGGAGGGGTTGAGTTAGAGATATAATAAATCACTACTTACAAATATTGGTAATTATTATGCAATTTACGCAGTTCATCACGTTTTGAGAAGAATATAAGTGTTTGCTGAAAATTTCAGATAGCTTGAACCGAGAAAATCATTGTAATCACGGGGGATTCAAAAAAATTGTGTTTCAAAGTGAGTGGGATTCCAAATACGTTTTGTCTAAAATTTAGAATTTAAAGGAAGAGAAAAGAAATTGTAATTTATAATATCCAATCAGTGGCGAAGAAGATAAAAGATCTTAGTGATTTTGACTTCTTCACGTTATTTCACATTTTTATTAAAGAGGTATTCTACTTTATTATTAACGAAATTTATTTAGATTAACCGAAAATCTGATTTCACATTCAGAACAGGTGACCATCAATGAAGAGGTTTTCAAATTTGTTTTCAAAAATAAATGGATTTCTGTGTTAAGAAAACTCATCCCATTGATGCCGGGAATATTTGTAACGGAGGAGATATTGTTGGAAACTGTCAAGATTTTCCCTTTTGATATTTTTACTTTGATTTGGAGATGTTGTGACGATGAAATTCGAATGAGCTCAGTTGAGAAATTGCTCTATCAAACTTCTCAATCTAAAAATGAAAGGACTTTTAAATTTTGTTGTGATTTTAAAATTAAAAGTCCGACGCTACTTGATAATGGGGAAACAATTTTAACATCTTTAATCAAGGAAGGAAAATCAGATTTCTGCAAAATCGTTTTAGCAAGTGTATTTATTAACTCGGTAATTGACTCACCGAACAGAAATGGTTGGACCCCTCTCCATTGTGCTGCTTATCAATACGATCTAGATTTATTTGACCAAATCCTAATGCGTTGCAATGATATAAATGTTGAGAATTACGATGGCGATACAGCTTTGGCCATTCTTTTAAAGAAATTTCCCCAAAATAGCGATGTAATTTCCTTGATTTTTATCCTTTATTATTATTTTTGGATATTTCGAAATATTGAAATTACAACGCTATAAATTTGACTGTTAATAAGAAATTAATTAATTATTTTAATTAATTAAAATTATTATTTAAACACATTATATATATATATATATATATATATATATATATGCCCGGATAAATGGTCATATGGCACGGGCGCCCGCTTTTAGAGAGCCCAAATTTCAAATTAACAAGATAAAAGTGTTTCCAAATTTAGCAATTATTTTAAGAATATTTTTGGGTTTCTGTTGCTTCCGCTGAAAGAAGTTTTAGTACACTGAAAAGAATAAAACATTTCAACAGATTGACGATGTCAAAAGATCGGTTAAATGGTTTGTCAATACTCAATATAAATTCTGACAATGCGCTAAAAGCTGATTTTTCAAATATTATTAAAGAATTTGCTAATTCAAAAGCGCGCAAAACATTTCTAAAATAATTAAAAGAAAATAAATTATTATGTATTAAATAAAATGTATGTCAGTTAATAAAAATCAATTGTTTTTGTTATAATTCAAATATCAAGACCAAATTACTGAAAATTGAACATTTTTTTAAAATATAATATGTTGGCTCCGAGAAATATTTTTGGCCCGGGCCTCATTGAAGCTCTCTGTATATATGTATGTGTGTGTGTGGTTGGTTACTCGGCCTGACATAGAAATAGTCTTCTAAAAATTAACGAATTTTTGACTATATATAGCTATATAAGAATATGAAAATATAAAGGTCTCCATACAACCCAGATCTGGCTCCAAGTGACTATTACCTTTTCCGATACCTTAAGAAGCACTTATCTGGAAAAATATTAGAAAATACCAATGAACGGAAGGCGGTGGAAGATTTCTTCGAAAATGCATTTTCAGAACTTGTGATCCGCAGGGTAAAACGTGTCGGTAATTTCGGCTAATATATCGAAAAATGATGCCTTAGTTACATGAATTTTATTTATCATGAATGAAAATTAGTGTGCTCAATTGTTTATATGTCAGACCAAGTATATCTGAAACCTTTTTGTCAAGGGCTATTAGGTTGGTGAACCTGGAATAATTTATTAACTTATTACAATTTTTATTTAAATCTTTATTCTTAATTCTATTAAATTTCTAGTTACAAATTTTTTCCAATACTTAATTTTATTATTAATAATTTCCCGTAAACACACGAAATAATTATCAGAAAATAATTATCTTGTAAAATAAGAAAATAAGGTATTTAAAAATCCCGATTTCCATGTTGATTTAAAGTTAGTCGTTCAATTTTATAATGATTTAATGTTGTTAATTACTGAGACCCAAATATAGCATAGATTACTTGTTGACATTTATTTTCAAAATTCATTAAATTTTTAATTATATATTAATAATATAAAATTTATTTTAATTTGCTTTTAGATGAGGCATCTGATTCTGATTATCAAATCTATGATCTACAAAAATGTTGACATATATGGTGTATCTTCCACAAACTTTCGGGTCATTGACAATTGTCAAGATGTGGCTTTAAAAATGGAAATTGAGAGGATATATGCGTTAATATCTTATCAAAATACAATTTCATCTTTCGATAATGTTGAAATTAAAAAAAATTTGTAATGTTAATGTTCTTTTAATAATGAAAAAAACTTATTTGGTCATATAAATGATTTTTTCGGTGATACATCACATGAAAAAGATTGTGACGAAATTTCGCGAATATCAATAAAACACCTGATTCGTAGTCAAACAATAAACAAATTCTTTATGTCATTTCAAAATGAAAAGAAATCAAAGGTGAAAACTAGAAAAACTTAAGGCTGACGGGAAGGCTTCTGGCCTCAGTCATTAGTCAAAATGTGTGTACGAGTTCAAACTTATATCCACTTTCTATTTAAGCCTAATACATTTTTATGAAATATTTAATATTTCAATGAATCAGTGTTTTTAGTTTATTTAAATATTAATTTTTCTTTTTTTGTAGGCGCTTGAATTTATACAAGGAGATGACGATTTTCCAGTTTAAAGATGACACCAAATGACCACTGCATGTTTAGACTAGTATATAAATGTTTCTGTAACTGTGAGTCATACATAATAGACTTTATGTTCTTTAGTCCATCCAATACTATATATATGGTCTATGTACTGTTGGGCCACAACGTAAACGGCCTTGAGAAATGTTTAAATGGATCAGAAACACACACGCAAAAATAACACGCAATTTAAATAAACCCTCTGAAACACCAATTAAACCATATAAAATCTGAGAAATAAAAGAATTAAATATAAAATAATAAACATAAAAATAAACTAAAATATTAACAAAATGCACCAAGATCCGCACGATACCTACACAAATACAACAAGAAAACACAACAAATTCGACGAAATTGAGAAAATCAATTAAAGTTCATTAAAATGAAATTTAAATCGAAAATTTTGAATTAGTAATAATTCAATAAAAATTTTAAATAAAAAATTATAAAAATAAATCGAAAAATAATAAAAATAAATAATAGAATTTGCTAGAAAATAACAAGGTCGAATTTTGTTTTACTGCATCAAATTTCACACGTCATACAAATAGGTATATATACTGATCCATTTTCACATTTAACTTAACCATTTTTGAAAACTAACCATTTTTCAAACCATTTGTAAACCATTTTGAAAATTTAACCATTTTTGAAAATCGTTAAAACCGTTTCGAAGTTTAACTATTTTTAGCACTATTTTGAAAATTGTTGTGAAAATCTAAACTGTTTGAAATTATTGTGAAAATCCGAATTTTTAGGTGAGAAATATTTTGGTTGGAGCCCTCTTTCCACGTCACGTTCATAGCATCTCTGTAGAGCTCTGCTTGACGGCGACGTGGGGAGAGAGGCATTTATGCTTTCTGTTATGATATTTTATGCTATTGTTTGAAAATATTTGGAATGGTTATGAAGGGTAATTCTGTTATTTTGTCCTAATTAATAAATATTATTAATATACATAAATTGTTTGATATATATTTTTCATAAACTAAATTGAAATGTCGAAATTTTTCCGGCCCACAGCCGACACATCACGCAAGTTAGTAAAATCAACATAGTGCAGATGCATGTAAGAGCGTGGAAAATCGCCAATGATATGCACCCGTGAGGACTCGGCGTTGAGAAACGCAGGGGTCGTAACGTCAATATTATTCCTATGGCTGAAGCGAGAAATAAGGGAGAAGTCTCCGACTCCTTCCTCGTTTCTCACTTCTGTAAAATCGACCTAAAATTATATTACACACGGCTCAAAATCATCACATCGAGTAGTCCAGTGGGCACTCAGTAAATATAATATAAACACAAAATGCGCCTAAGGTCTATTAAAGGGAAAGGGTACGGGGATAGATTAAATTGAAATTCGTTGATATAACTGATTCCGTGTTAATGTTTTGAAATCATTAAACTTATTACTAAAAGAAAATTAAATTCTTATAAATTAGACAAACCTATTACTAACGTAAATTAATTTCATAATTTGAATTAAATGAAGTAAAACTTATTACCCGAAGTAAATTAACTAATATTTTGGAATAAATTAGCTAAAATTTATTGTTAAAGGTAAATTAAATGGTGTAATTATAAACGTATAAATTGTTTAAATTATTAAATCATATTTCTAAAGGTAAATTAAACAATCTCATTTCTAAAAGTGAATTAAAGTAATTCCCAAAAGTAAATTAATAAAACTTATTCCTAAAGGTAAATTAGATCAATCAAGCGTTTCTTTTTAACAGTAAATTGAATGAATAAATCTTGAATCTACAAGTAAATTAAACTGATAAATCTTATTCCTAAATGTAAATTGAATTGATAAATTATATTACTAGAAGTAACTTAAACTTATGTTTGAGATAGATTAGGTGAAACGCATTACTAAAGTAAATCAATACATATTGGGAAACAAGTTAAGCAAAACTCATCACTAAAAGTAAAATTAAATACGTAGCTGAAATAAATTAGTTGAAATTACCGGTGAATCGATCGAAAATCATTGAGTAAAGTAGTCATGGGTTAAGATGAACTAATCCTCTGAATTAACATAAGGTAATTCATTTTCTAAAGATAAGGCAACTATAGATAAAAACTAAGCAAGCCACTGATTCAATTAATGTAACAGCAGAATAAATTATGGAATAAGAATCTATTAATTTGAAATAAAACTCAACCCACGGATAAGTTATTGAGTGAAGCTGAACTAATGAAAAGTATAAGGATAGAATGACATAAATTATAAATCGACCCATCATTCAAAGGTAAACCAACTAAATAAATTGCTGAGAAGGGATTAATGTAGCTAAACCAATCGACACGAAATTCATAAGAGTCGTTGACGTAAGAGAAAGCTAGCAGTATAATACTATTCAAAAAATTTATTAAGAACCTGATCATGATAGTGTCTCACACCCGTAAAGTTCACAAAACCTGCATCACTCAAATACTTATGCAAATTCCAAATACAATTCACATTAAACTCGTAGGCGAAAACCGACGTAACAATATAGTAAAAGCCCAATGCGAATTCGAAGCGAAACGTTAACAGGCGTAAGGTGAGAATCCCACAGATAAGTCTTCTTCGAAACGATCAAATAATTTCAGAATACCATAAGGGAATCAAAGACACTGGGTTTTTCTAAAATTAAACAATAAAATATTTAAATATGAATAACAGATGTATCTGAAATATTCCAAATTTGCCTCATCGCCACGCACGACCATAGTAGATGCCACGATATAATATCAGACAGTAGTTAATTAAGAACCAAAGTCATCCGAATTAGTAAACCAGTCGACCGGAAATTGCAAGTCCAAATCTTAGTAAGTTAATGCCAGCCGAGAATTAGAAATTTCCGTCGACAATAAACGTACCGGATAAACAGAGCGAAGGTCATTCACTAACGCATACGCATTAGATAACGGATGTAGACGCCCACGCTAGTGAAATAACCTAGGGCGAAGGCCAGTTAGGTATTGTAGTACAATTCGAAACACAACGGATGTAGAAACGGAAACCCCAGCTAAGGTAAATCTTACCAAAGGTCGTGATGTCGATGTCATTCGACTAGTAAATACAAATCGATAAACATCCCAACGGAAATAGACCCGTTAAAGTCAAAGTAACACTTATCCATATCGTGAATTATCGCGTGCAACGTCAACTCGGAGAACGTAAACAATTTAAACTGATATTATGTACCTAATGAGCATTACTTCTATTAAAATTTAGAATCAATTGGTGATAAATATTATTCAATATTAGTTATTCCGTGATTTCTAAATGAAATTTAAATAAATAGTACCACCATACGCGCGGCAAACTCTGGTTTGACGAACATTAATACCAGTAGATTTGTAGGTACAGACTCCCTCATTAATATAGTAGTAGAATTTCCTGACGCCTCGCAATTAGGGCAACCACTAAAATAGAAGTGCCGTGATGAAGACGTGGTAGATTACATAGCTTCAGAGACGCACCACCCATTAAATCCACGAAAGATGGTACGGATAGCTAGTATTCGATAAGTTTAACTGGTGATAGACCCAAAGATAATAACAACCTGGTCGATAGTGAGTTTAGTATACGATCTAAGTGAAATGTTCAAATGAATTGCTTTGCATTCCCATATGCCAATAATTGATTTCGATGCGTTTTAGAAAATGCCGATCGAAAGGACTAACACCCGAATGCCCGACGAGCAATGCCGGAAGGAACCACACCCAAAACGAGACATATTCGATAAGATTCAACAACAGTGGCCGTATCCGACTATCTGGAGGATACTGGGCCTAAACAGCGACCCATGCGGACTCGCCGGACAACAATACCCGGCCGCAGAGACGTACATGAATGCGCGAGAACTCCTCACCCAATGGGAACGGGTGCAGGAACAAGTGGACCTACAGGTGGTCAAGGCGAGGATGTATCTCGCCAACGTAGAAGATGACATCCTCGCCGGGCGAATCGCAGAAGCATACCCACCTCGCCCAGTCCGAGATACCAGACGCCCATACCCGGTGGTTCCTCCGAGAAAGAGCCGAAGGAAGTCATTTCCGAAAAAATTAGAAACTCCAGAGACCCTAACGATTAATATGAACTAGTTGATGTTTGTTATTAGTGAAATAGAAATGTTCTTTACCCTGCCTTTGAGTTTGATCATGTGTTTAAGAATATTCGTTTCAATCGATATGTTTGCGATAATGATAAAAATAACTTGTATAAATTATTAACGTTAAAGGTAACGAACTTATCCATTATAGTTATGGCCACTAACCAAATATTACAAGCGGAATTAGATCGCGCGCGGAGTACAAATGCGGATCTCCTCCATCAAATACTCCAGCTGACAAGAGAGGTCCAACAGATCAAAGCGACTTGGTCGGACCCGAAAAGAGTAAAAATGTTATACCACCGAATATCTGCAGCACAGAAAGGTTGGGCCGAAGAGCGACAGCTCAATCAGAGCCTGCGCACCCAGATACGAGGATTAGAAGTGGCCCTAGCTGTTTGCCGGGAGGGGGAAGCGGTCACCTACCCGCTCATATTCGCCCCGACCCAGAGGGTGCAGAAGGACCCCCAACCAGTAGAGCAGGCCTCAACTCAACCAATAAATCTTCGGCCGGGACGCAAAGAACGTGCTCGACGCCGAGCTGCTCAGCAATCAAAACCGTCTCATTAACTGTTGATAATTCACATCTCTGTATATTTAAATAAAATAGTTGTGCTTACGGTTCCAGTGCTTCTTAAAAGGTGCTTACACGTAGATATTATTATGAGTACCCGCGTCGCAACTTTAAGTCATCTCTCCACATTCGCTCGTGAATTCACTTCCACAGGGACAGAGCTAAGCGAGCACAGGTCTTCTATCGACAGCTCGTGAACCCGAGGGTTGTCCGAGCAACTATAGTACTAGCACATGGTACTCAATTTTTGCGGGCAATCCACCACTTGAACACATTACCAACGTTGCCTAGCAACGGGTGCCAAGTGGCGATCAGTATCATTTTGTATGGCGTTACCAGGGTCCCCATGAGGATAAGCAAGAGTTGAAACCCTGTAACCCACCAGTACCTTACTATACTACAAATTATACTAAAATTAGATAACGGCAGAAAAAATAATATATTGAAGATAAATAAATTAAATAATATAAACAAAAATAAATTTTGTTTAAATGGTCACATAGAATGATACACAATCTTCGAATACAATGACAATTCAACAAAACTATAATAAATGTACAAGAAGAGTATGAACTATTGTATATGATGTTGAATAATTTTTTGAATGAATTATTTGATTAATATGAATTATTCGATGTATTATGAAACTATTCGATATGATTACTGTTATTTGATCTATTAATTTTATTTATAATGTGGTAATTGTTCAATATGATATTTTGATTTGGAATTATTTATATGAATAATGATATTCGACTTTAGGTTAACATCTACTTTGACGTTAAATAAGTTATTGACAACTGGTGAATGTGAGAAAAACTAATATGAAATGTAAATATAAAAAAATAAATGCATAAATCCTACTAATATTTTAATAAAAATAAAATTATCAAAAAAAATAATATGATTCTGTTTTTTAAAAAAATTATTCATAAAGATAAATTAATGCTTAGTTATAATTTTATTTGGTTGGGTAGAACTGTTTTGTCTGACTCCAAGTGCTCTTTAAATGATACTGGAATAACACAGGAAAATTTTATTCAATACCAACAATTTCACACGATTCAAATGTTACTTTACAATAATGGCAGGAATCCCCACTGGAAGCCGCCTTTTCAATTAACTACTAAAATATCCTTGACGAGTCTGACTAGTTCTTTTTCAATCTTACGAATCTTTTAATTTTTCCGTTACTCGCAATTTTTTAAAATTATTTGTGTCTCTGTTGTTGATTTGAGACTCCCTTATATAAGGAGTCTCTCCTCAAACAACTAATCTGATTTACGGCCATTTACATTGGACTCCCAGGGAACTAGTTAAACAATTTATTTTCATTTTTTGGCAGCTTCGACCGTTCCCTAAGAGAAGACTACAAAATAAATCACATTAGGGAATAATTAGTTCCCTTCGTAATTAAATTTATCCAAATCGGAGAATTTCTCCCTAATTTAATTTATTTGTTTTCGTCATTTTAATTAATTAATTAATTTGTATTTTCTTAATAACTTTTTCTAGGGGTCCTAAATTAATTTTATATTATTATTTTCGTACTCGTCTCGTCAATTGGCATCGGCACATACTCATTTCCCTGGGAAAATATTGATTTTAATTTTTTGATTATTTTTAATTATTGTTGGGTTACTGGGTGTTGATGTTTAAAACTACATAGTTGTTACCCAGACAACCCCATATAAATGTGTTTCGCTTACCACTCGGCACCCGTTGCTAAGCAACGTTGGAACTGTGTTCGAGTGGGTAGATCGTCCGCAAAAAGTGAGCGCTATTGCTAATGCTATAATTGACCGAACGATCTCTGGGTCCAACGAGCTGTCGATAGAAGACTTGTGCTCGATTTCGAATTTTAGGTCCTTTTGTTCTCCTATTTCTTTTGAACGTTACCTCTATGTAATCATCAAGATAGTAGATACGTGACAACAAGAGATATATTTTATAAGCGAATCACATATTTAGATGCGTCAGTCATTCGTTAGTTGATGTTCGAGCGGCTCGGCGTTTAGCTCGCTCTTTACGTCCTGGCCGGTGAGTATTAGGTTGCTTTGTGATCTTCGTAGTTGCCGTCGAATCCCGATATGCTATCTGAGCAGGGGCGAAGACAAGTATGTATGTCACAGCTGCACCTTCCTGGCAGGCTGACACCGCCACCTTCAACCCCTTTATCTGGGTCCTCAAATTTTGATTCAGTTGTCTTTCTTTTGTCCAGCCCTTTTGTGCGGCTGTTAGCTTTTGATAGATCGACTTCACCTTCTTCGGCTCTATCCAAGTGGCTTTGAGTTATTGGATTTCCTTCGACAACTGCACGATTTGTTCGTAGAAATCTTTGTTGATTTTTCGGGCGTGCTCTAATTCCTGTTGCAAGGCTTTCAGTGGTTCCATTTCTGTAAAAGGGTGCAATTAAGTCGGAGTATTTCATGTAATTTAATTTAGCTAAATAATCGTAACAAACAGCTACAGGGTCTTATGGCATTATTTATCAAATATCAAAGAATTCCAAACAAACAAGTATTTCGAATTCAACTAAATATTTATTGAGAAGTCACCTAACTAAGCAATACATAATTAGTTAACGTGCTCCGTTGAAGATCACGAGTGGTGATGGTGGGTTCGGCGATATTTATCGGCATTCCTTTCCGGGGCCGGCCAAGTATAAGGATGTTCACGATGTGCTCCGTCTGGCCGCTCCGTCCTCCTCATGTGTCGGGGCAGGATCGTCTGGGGAATGACCACATTGATGGCCCTAGAGCGACTATTCAACCTTTCGTCGTTCAGTTCGTACGACGTATTGTACGGTTGGGCATACCCGTCCGTACTGGCTATCCGGCCGGCGGCAATGTCGTCGTTTACATCGGCAAGGTAGCGTCTTGCCCGATTCACTTGTTCGTTGGTTTGGCGCTGATGTTCCTCCAGCCACATGAGGAGGAACTCAGCTTGGCCACGGATCTCCCTGGCCCGGTTTCGCCCTGGCTCCCGCTTTATCGCGACGAAGGGGAGCTCGACATCTGTTGTTTGTTGCATACCACCAGCTCTGGCTTCTCTGACTTGGGATATGGTGAAGCCGGCATTCCACATTGCCTGACGGCAACGATTTACTGCGTGTGCGGGAAAACACAAGGTAATTCGGGATTCATCAATCCACGAATTGTCTAAAAGAAACTAATTTTTAAAATATTTCATATGTGCACTCTATGGAGAAAAAATTATTTCCTATTCGCTACGTTTTTTCGTTGGACAAGGTTAAGACATGGGATTAAAGGGGTCAAGATTGTTTGCGGGTTACTTCAAATGTCTCATTATTCCCATTCATTAATCTATGATATAATGTGATAACATGGTCCATTTTTGGACATTTCTAATTAGAAACTAATTTAAAGTAAGTAACTAGATTAACCATGAGATGATGAATTAATTTTTAACCAATAACTAAAACATGCTTGATCGTACGATGATGTTTGGTAAAATTTTTCCTTGGGCTAATAAATATAATGTTCTTCGCCTTATACCCCTTAAGTTTTGTTTAAATTAACTAGTTGGCTATCTTCTATACCCCATGTAACAAAATTATTTTCACCAAAGCTGAGCAAAACTTCAACCCGACCCTTGATTACTCAGTAACTAATCTTTATGGAAGTTATTAATCACAGGTAACTTTAATTAAAACCGATATCCTATTTTATTCATCACATTATTCTCTTATTATATTTTATTTGGGTTGTCGCGTATGGGAGTTGCTTAGTCTGATTGGGATTCTTATTTCATAAGGCTATCAAAATCTTAAAAAATTCTTAATTCGATAAAATGATAGTGGGATTCGGGTTTTGTAAGCTCAGATATTTTGTCATATACCTTTACGGAACTCATACTGTTAATATTAGAATACTTATTTCCACTTGATGATGATATTTCATTTAAAAATTATCTACATAGTTATTTTTTAGCTTACATGAATGATGTAAAATAGGCTACCTATATTGACTGGGCGCGGATGTTTCATTTTTTAAATCATTTCATTCACAATTAACTACGACTCTTACATAAATCAACTTAATAATACACTTATATGCATTTGACACTGATATCTGAATTACCACGCCTTATTTAACATTATTTACCGGATAGGCCTACGATATGTTATGCCCATCCGTTGTTAATACCGAACTTGTTAAGTAAAAATTAATATCGAAAATTTGTTTATCGGATTAATATTCATGAAAATACTTGTTAGGTGAAATTTAAAATCAAAAATTCGTTTATCGGATAATAATTAATATTCATGAAAATACTTGTTAGGTGAAATTTAAAATCAAAAATTCGTTTATCGGATAATAATTAATATTCATGAAAATAATTGTTAAGTGAAATTAAAAATCAAAAATTTGTTTATCGGAGAATAAATAATGTTCATGAAAAATAAATCAAATTAATTTAATATATTTTAGATATCAAGTTTAGCGATAACCTGAAGTTGGAAGGGTCATCGAAATCAACGAAATATTATATCATTTAAAAGGGTTTGAGTTACAATATTCCTACAAATCATCTCCGAAAACTAAACACATTTTTAAACTCGTTCCGGCACTGGGATAGTCTCTCTTTTACTGGCGGATCGCGTGAAATCGAAGTATCTCTGAGAAATTTTGCATAATACAGACTATAGTCGTCAGAAATGGATACGATATCTTTTATGTTCTCGACTGGTTCCACGGCATGGTAACTACGAGTCGGGGTTTGGTATGATAAAAATAACTCAGATAAAACACTGATCCTCTCAGTATCATATTTTATATTTGGTAACTCGTTATGGTTATCTGCATTCTTAGCGTTGGGGTTGATGCGGCGAACTTCCTATCTAGTGTTCTTACGGATTAACGACGAAATTCACAAAAAATGAAATTTACCTAAAAATCGAGATCTTGGATTCAGATCTATGTCCTCGTCTGGCATCCTGGCCGTCATGTCCTCCTTGGGGTGGTTCGAGTTGTGATACATTTCAACTGGTTTTGAATCTCTAACTGACAGTCTCGACCTGGCGATACTGCTTATATAGTCGGGTGTGTAAATCGATGAAGGGAAAAATGTGTGCGATTACCAGCATTGCTGGATGGAATTAGCTAACACCGTGGGAGGGTGTGTTGCACGGGTCACGTCGTCTATCTGTATGTAGATTTCTGTGTTAAGTTTATATACATAACACCCATAATTGTGTGCACCTATCGCATCCTGTATTGTAGTTGGGGGTGTAAGAATAAACATCGTTATCGATCGACCGAAACGTAAATGTCAGGTCGAATATGTATATTAAATATTCTCTAGTGGTGTTATTCACTTTCTTGATTTATTTCACTATTTCTGGTGGTTAAACACTCGTGGGCAGTTAAATTGGTTCGTAACAAGTAATATATAATTATATCTTTTAAGTTATTGACTTTTAGCTTTTTAGGGAATTATTCTCTGGTTTTTATGTCTAAATAGGATCCTCCTTAACACAATTTCAATGGTGGATTTAATTTATTTATTTAATAAAATTGTTCTTGAAAAATTTTCTTGTTATTGGATTTAAATTATAAGAGATTCTTTATTGCAATTGCCACAGATATAGTTCGAATTTTATTTATTATTTAGTTCTTTAATGGAATCCCTGCAACTATAAGTTTTGTTTGGAATTTTTAATTTCTAGACCATAAAACTAAACGGAATTTGGAAGCTCTTCATCCTTTATTGATTTTCTGATTTTGATTTTAGAAGTTAAATCCTAGCTCGGAGTAATTTAGTGGAAACCTGACGTCATTCATTCTTCGCTTCCCTTAGGTTTTATTGATTTTAAGTACTGCATCGACAAACGATGATATTCAATTTATTGATTTCACTACAGTTACGCCATGGTATGGATTTTCAGCAATGTTGGAGTCTATTGGATTTACATCATTTAATTTTCGTTTAACTCGGTTTCGTTGATCTTAATTTTATTATTGTAAACGTTGTATCTAGAAACCGTAGCGATTAAGGTTTTTCTACTTTTCCCTCTTTAGTAATTTCATTTGATTCCAAATATTATACTAACAACTACCGTATTTAGTTTAAGAAATTCTATTGGTTTTAATACAGGGGTCTGAGGTTCATACTCACTATATTATTTTACCGTTTACCTTAGTAATTGTTTGATTCTCAATATTATTTTAAGATTTTATAACTACTACACTATTTTTAATCTTCACTCAACTAAATTTTGACTCTCTACATTATATTGGGGTTTATATCAAGCTAGTTTATTAATTTTTATGCGAAATAACGTCTCAAAATCTATAATCAAGTTTCATTAATTTTTTATTAAAGTAACATATCAAAGTTCATAACAACGATTTCATTTTTCTTTTTATTATTTCCCGTTTCCTTCCCTTAAATTGACCTTAGGCGCATTGTGTTTATGTTATAATTAGTGAGTGCCCACTGGACTACTCTTGTGATGATTTTGAGCAGTATGTGAATATAATTTAGGTCGAGTTTATGGAAATTGGGAGACGAGGAAACAGCCAAAAGACTATTTCCCCTTCCCCCTCTTCCCCTATACGGAATGATATTGACGTTCCAGCTCCTGCGTTCCTCACGCTGGAGCCTTCACGGGCACGAATCATTGGCGATATTCCACGCACTTACACGATTACGAATTGTGTGTTGGATTTTAATATCTTGTACTATGTTTCCGCTGTGGGCCGGAAAAATTGCGACAAATAAAACAAAATTTTGATGCTATTTAAATATTTTATTAAAATATAATTTACCCGATACATTCATCATAAATATCATCATAAACACACCGCTCTCCCCACGCCGACACCCCAGCAGAGCTCAATTGAGGTTGTGAGGATGAAACGTGGAGAGAGTTCTGAACAACACTCCCACTTACATCGTAATTCTGTATTGGTTTCAAGATTTGAAAAAACGATTCGTAAAATGGTTTAACGATTCTAAACTGTTTTCAAGTTTATGAAAAACTGATTAAAATTGTGTAAAAATGAATCGGTATATAAACCTATTGTACGACCCTAACCTTGCGTGTTCTTTTTGATTTAGTAAAACAAAATTTGACCTTGGGATTTTCTAGAATATTCTAATCTTTAATTTTATTATTTTTAGATTTTATTTGACAATTTTTCTTTTAAATTTTTAATTGAATTATTTCTAATTCAAATTATTTGATTTTTATTTCATTTTCATGAAATTTCGTATTTTTTGATAAATTGTCAAATTTCGGTCAAATTGTTGGGTTTTCGTGTTATGTTTGTATTTATTTCGTGCGGATCTTGTTGCACTTTGTTATTATTTTAATTTATTTTTGTGTTTTATAATTTTATATTTGATTGTTTTCTTTCTCGCATTTTGATAGGGTTAATTGGTGTTTTAATAGGTTTGAGTTTAAATCTGCATGTTATGTTTGCATGTGTGTTACCGATTCATTTAAACATTTACAAGGCCGTTTGTGTTCTGGCCCAACATTATTTTATTTTCCCAAATTTTTATTTATAATAATTTTTTTAAAAATCACCTACCCCAACATTAAGAATAAAATTATAATAAATTACCTGAATCTTGGGAAAATAATTTTTGAAATAAAGTAATAAAATTTTGGTGTTTTTCTTTATACCTAAAATTATAATATGAAATCCATCTGCTAAAAACTAAATTATAATAAAATTATAATTACTTGAATCCTGAGAAAATAATTTTTGAAATTAAAATGTTGGTCAAAATATGGAATCCATCTGCTGGTGCAAAAAATAGAAAAACAAAACACCTGCAAAAACTAATCCCACTAAGTGGGAAAACAATAATAAATTTAATTTTAAAAATAGGATTTTAATAATAATAATAATAATAATAATAATAATAATAATAATAATAAAATAATAATAATAATAATAATAATAATGATATTTGTAGTAATAATAATAATAATAATAATAATAATAATAAAAATAATAATAATAATAATAATAATAATAATAATAATAACAGTAATAATAAGATAATGATAATAGAAAAATAATAATAATAATATGCATAGTAATACATAGTGGAAATAGCTATAATATACCCAAACACCCAGATATTCAAAATAAATATAAAAAAACAAAACTTATTTATAACATTATTATTGAAAAATAAAATTAATTGACAAAGAAATGACACTCTATGATTTAAAACAGCATAAGGAAAAAGTATAAATACTATTGGATTTTTAATCAAATCACCCCTTAAAATTTGAATATAAAAAGAGCTTCAAGTTGGTAACTAACTTTTGGAAGCAAAATCTAGCGCATACAAATTACATAGCTTAGCTCAGGCAAATACATGTAGTAATTTATCGCAAAGAACACAAAATATTAAAACTCTATAAAATCAAGTTATCAATTTGGTAAAGGTAAATATTTGCTTGTGTATATAGATTGAGATATTCAATAAATATTTTATGAACCAGTGTCTTGTCTTATTATTTATATAGGACATCAAGTTCAGTTAGAACATCAAAATCGAAAAATCAACACTACTATTCAGTCATTTGAGCTCGTAGAAGCTGTCGAGTACTCTCTTATTAGATTGAATTTCAGAGTTCTAACTTTACCCTATTTTATGGTTCTTTTTAAAGGCCTCTAGGTGATATCAGTAAAATGATAGACATAAAAGTGCATTGTCCTGAAAGCGAAACCTTCTATGGTAGTCCATGAACACAAAGGTATGTCAGAACATTGGCAGCCTTTGCAAAGAGACACCTTTTGCTGACCCGCTAGTACATATTATCAACGTCATTTTTCGACGGGTATCTAGCTGTAGCATCTTTTTATGTGCGTATTTGATACTTGCTTGAATTTTATTTGGTTGCTTATCAGTACTCAGTCCTTCTATAGTAGCTTTTGAACCCAGAGGTTTACCAGAATAATAGGAGTCATTGAAATATGGCTCATTTTCTAGTGGAAACCGGCTATTGGAATAAATTTCCAACTTCATTTATGACGGGTATCCATTAGTAATATATTTTTATGCATGTATCTGATGAAAATCCCTTTGAACGTGGCCTCAAATCTTATTTCTTTTTACCCATCTAGTACCCAGGATAAGATACTCAGCACTTTCCACCAATCAAAAAGTTTTATTTCTTTTTAAGTTTTGTTTAATTTCAACTTCTTATTTAAATTTTTAACTACTTAGTTGTTTCCTGAAATGTTTGTTTTATTTAAATATTTGTGATTAAGTAGGGCTCTCAGATTTCCATCAAGATGAACCGGGACATAAAGAAAAACAACAAAATTTTAAAAAAAATTTGTTTTGTTTCTTACATTTATAAGTATTTATTACTAGATTTAGCCGCTTTTAGTAATTCTTTTTTACATAATATATAGTCATACATTTGACTACAGTTTAGATTGAAGTTAGTTATGCATTGTAATATAGCTTCAACTGTGCTACTAGATAGTGAATTTCTTTCATCCGTCCATTGAATTCCTGTTCAGAATTTGGTTAGTCTGCTCCCTTAGCCCCATGTTGTTTAGTAACTTGGAGAGTGGATTCAAAATTTGAGTCTTTTCTCCAAGTAACAACAATAATAAAAATAATGATAGAAAAATAAAAACAGAATTTACCATAAAGTGAATGAAAAAGAATCAACATTTTTATTCATTTTTAATTTGAAATTTGTGAATTTTTGCATTTTTTTTGGTAATAGTGGTTTAAAATAATTGTGGTCAAAAACTAGTTGTTTAAATATATGGTGTAAATTATAAAAAATTGAAAAAATTTGAGTTGTGATTTATTTTGTGAATTATTTTTGAAAATAAATTTTATCTTTAAACCGTTCAAAGTATCTCAAAAATGTTGTTAATATGTTCGATTTCTAATGAAATTCCTGAAGTTCTAGTTCTTAATAGATTATCAGGGCCTGTTTTTGAAAAAGGCTTAATTGATGAATACTTAACAACCAGTGATTTAAATCCAGTCACTGGGGTACAGTTTTCTGGAGATGATTTGATTGAAATTAGAGTTCTAATGCACGTGAAATCGAAACCACCCAGTTTTACATCCATTCCAGCCTTATTGAAATCTTTTCAGGATGAATGGGATGCTTTGATGCTTCAACAATTTATCATGAAACAAGAGTACCAGGCTCTTAAATGTGAATTGTCTCACGCTCTTTATCAATACGATGTTTCGTGTAGAGTTGTGACTCGTCTAACCAAAGAGGCTAACACAGCTCGAGAAGCTTTGTCTACTCTTAAACCACAAGTTGGAATTATATCTTATATTGTTTCTCCTCAAGCTGCACAATTCGATAAAAGTGAAGCAGGAAAAACTCTTCGTTGGATGGATATGTTAAATGCTACAGTTCCAAGTCGTATTAAAATTGCACTTGATAAAATCCCAACAAATATTCAAGAATGGTCTATGAATGAATATCATAACTTTCTGTTTGATGGTCTAGTTTTGGGATATTTGATGGCAGCGTTGGGTTCAGGTCATAGTGAACAATCAAATGGAAAAGCCTGGACAAATTCTGACGCAAACTTTCTCATCCTCAATCAAGTAACATCAACCCATCTGAATCAATTCAATAAAAAATCACAATCAGATCTGTCGATCGGGTTCTTCCACAGCTGCGATGTCTCTGCATCCTCGTGGGCCTTGTTGCAATCGATAATAAATTAATTAAAAAGATGATGGAATTCAACAATTCCCATTAGCGAAAAAATACGCTCAACATTTGCGTTGTGGGCCGGAATAGCAAAAACGTATTCACAAATTTTTAATAGATCAATATATTGTTCAGGAAAGTTTTTTTCCTTTTTTTGTAAAACACAAACCCACTTTTCCGAAGCTATTTTAAATTTTCAATCAAGATTTTCTTTTGATTCGGAGTCAACTATTGCGCGCACTATTTGGATTTGATTGAATAAAAGTGTATCATTTATTTCAATTTCCTTTTCTTTAAAATAATCCAATACTAATTCAACATCTTTCCATTCAGGTTTTTCCTTCAGCAGCATCCAGGAAAATATTTCAAAATGTTCTAATGGTTTAACCCACTTCTTAAAATAATCACAAAATGTTTCATAAAAACATATTTCCTGTTTTTTAAATTTTTCAATATCTTGGTCTGTTATTATTCCTGGATCTAGACGTTTTTTTAATAAAAATAGAACGCTCGTTGGTATAAAAAATTGAATTAATTTTTCTTCAAAAATAGAGACAGTTGCTTTTAATACAAGCAAGGCTTCAACAACTGACTGAACTTTTGTGATCATGCATGTAGATTTTGTGGCGCCAGAAACATATTTTTTTGAAATTTTTGAATCAGAAAATATTTTTGGAAACAACTTATTTGTTCAACTTGCAGATACGAATGATTGATGATGTTTAATAATGTGATACGAAAAGGATAATTCAGCTGCAATAACTTGATCGGTTTCGGTTGTATTCGGTTTGACAAAGAAACTGGTAATTTTTCCACACGTAGCTGATGAATTTACTGCACAGATGTGTTTTGTAGTCATTACATGTGCTTTTATATCGGATATACCACCATGATAAATACTCAAATAGGACTTACAATGACTACAGTATCCTTCAGTTTCTGTTCTACCTTTTTTCATAAAAGGATACTCTTCAGCATATTTATCTAGAAATTTACAGGATCTCTTTTTTTTTAACATTTTATGGGTATTTTTCACCTAAATAATTATTTTACAATATTAAATGAACATCAATTTAGCCAAAATTAATAAAATACCTGAATAACTTTTAAAAATTCAAACACAATTTCAAAATGATAAATATCAACTTTACTTTACCAATAAATAAAAGACTTTTATTTATTTTAATCATTTTTATTCGAATATGCATTGATTTTAACGGTTAAAATCAATGCATATTCGAATAAAAATGATTTGACTTACAAATTTTAAAAGTTAATTAAAAGTTAATTAATTAATTTTAATTTTTCAAAAACCGGGACCATCCCGGTTTTCCGGGACGTCTGAGAGCCCTATGATTATGTAATATGTATTTTTATCAAAATTGTAATAATAATTTTCAAAGTATCAACATATAACCAATCGCATCCATAATATTGTAACATCACAATATTCATAAAGATACAGCATCGAAAAATTATTCTTTTTTAATGCAACAATAAAATCTTTTAAGTTTTTTGTGTTTTAATTTGTAAATAAAATTAATGTTTAACCTCAAATTTCAAATTTTTATTTTAAATATTTAAAGAACGAATGCTATTAATTGATTATGAATATTTGTAGTTCAGAATATGAAACAAAAATATTTTGTACTCACCCTTCTTCTGAGTTTAAAGATATTAGCCAATTATTATCATCTAATGGAAAGTTAGAAAATGGTTACCTTGCCGAATCGTTTGTAAAACCGCCTGTATTTATTCTCGTTTCTTGGTTGAGGCAATATAAAGTTAATAGAATATTATTTAAACCATCATATGGGCGCCACATGGTAAATAAAATGTCAATTCGATGCATATCAAAAAACACAGCATCAATAAATGAACACAATTTTAAAAGTATTATTGATCAGTATAAATTTGCCAAAGTATTGTATTTGTTTAATAATTTTTAATTGCGTAAATATATTTTAAGCCGGATGTGTTTGTTAATCTATCGTCACATAATGAACCCCAGACTGTGGAAATAAATTTCGTTCCGGAATATTGTAAAACTGATGAAAAATTATGCATTTTCAATCTTGTTCGGCGAGATGTCGTTGTGATTTTATTTGAAATAATTTCAATGAAAAACACTTCCTTGCCTTGCTTAAGTAATTTGAGGATTTTTTCTGCTTTAAAACGAAAACATATCCAGTATCATGAAACCGAGAATTTAATTATTAATGAAAGTAATTTAATTTTAACTTATATATTTAATATCCAATAAATTCTTAAAATATTCGGGTATTAATAATATTATGATCAATTAAAAATTATGTATTTAACAAAATCGAAAAGTGTCAAAATGTCCTTTATTCATTTCAGCTGTCCCAAATAATCATACCGAAAGCTTACCGGATGATGGTAACTTGTATCCGGATGATTGTATTAGATCCGCTAACATCTGAAATATTATCCAATCCTGTATTGCTTCCTTGTGGGAAATATGTGAACCTGGAAACGTTAACAAAATTCTGGGACAGTAAACCCGAAACCTCTCCTAAATATAATCCGTTTACAATGGTTCCTTTGACAGATCTCCAAGTATAATCGTTCTATCATTAGTAATGGTAACCTGGTGTGCATAATTAGATCCGACGTTCCACAGCGATTGACACTGCGAAACAACGAGAAATTGCGAATAAAATCCAAGAATTTAGGAAAAGAAAAGATAATTTCTATCACGCTATTCTGCATCCGAAGAAGAGATATGAAATCCAAACGAGCAATGGAAATGAATCCGACAGCGATGAAGAATACTTGACGGCAAAATTGAATGAAAATATTGCTAAACGTTTTCCTTTTTTATTAAAAAAATCGTTGTGACTTTTGTTTGTTTTATATATAATTAAGTAAAAAGTCGATTTGAATTATTCTAATAAGTTACAATCAATTAGAGGGAACTTGAGCAAAATAATTTTTAATCAATTATATTTATTAGCCGTTCATTTTGATATTTTAATGCATCAATGTGTATTATTATAAAGCAGTGGTTCTTAACCTTTTTAGCTACCGGCTCCGATAAAGTGTTCAGACAAAATTCTCGCGTCATTACTAAAAATAAGGAATTATATAAATTGAAAAAAAACAATGCACAATATATTTTTTATTAATATTAAGTGCATAACAGTATCTAAAATTTAGATTCTAAAATAATCAATTATAAGATTTATTTTAATGACTTTTTTGTTGTTGCTTTTGCTCAATTATTGTCGCAAACTGTGGAATCTTTTTTATTATCTAAAACATTTACTTGCCAAAATGAATTTTTAAGTTTAATTTTTTTATTTTACAAGCGCACTTATGTACTTTAGTACCCCGAGTTCGAATTCCAATGGATGAATTTTTTCTTTATGAGCTAGGATCCTGTATATTAATTTTTTTGAAAACCTTATAATAAATGCTAAAAATTCGAAAATAAAGCAGGGTTAAGTCAGTTCTGGACAAAAAAATCCAGTTAGAGTTAGTATTTTGCATTTTTTTTGAATTCGAACCCGGAAGGTACTAAAGTGCATAAGTACCTACTAGTTACAGTGAATTTGTAAATTTGCACCCCCGGATAAGCTAGCGAGCACCCCTGGTTAAGAACCGCTGTTATAAAGGTATAAAATATTGTATTTTTATTTATCATTAAATACTACTTATAAATTATCAGTAACTTATAAAAAATATATTAAAATTACTGCCAATTTTGTTTTATTTATAAATCCTCAGGATATATAATTATAAACATATTAATTACGTCTGTAACTTTTGTTGACTTTAGCAAAACCAACATTACCATGACAATTGTTAATATGAATTTGAAGGGAACTTGAATAATTTTTAATCAATTATATTTGTTAAGCGAGTTCATTTTAAATTTTTATATAAAAATTAGAAACCAAAAAATTCAGCATGGTTCGTTTTTGGTTTAATGATAATTTTTTTTCGATATCGGTTTGGTTTTGCTCCAAGTTCAAAATTTTGGTTCGGTTTTGGCTTTTCAAAAAATTTTCAATGTGTAATATTTTCCCCCTATGTTAATGATACAAAAAATAAGCAATAATGTTATTAAAATACCTCAATTAGTATAAAATTTATTATTAAAGATTTCTCTTTATTATCTATGTTGGGTTTTTATATAGAAAGTTGGTGCTTAGGTCTGATCCTTGGTGTTCTTCTTTAATCAATTCAATTAATCCAACACAATAAGATTTATTTCCGATTTAAAATATCACAACTTTATTTACAACTTTCACAAAAATCGATTCAATTCGCAATACTCTACACAATTACTCTGCACGATTTCACAATAATTCAATGCGTATGGATACGTCTTCCAAAGGGAGATGTCCGTGTCTGGTGCGCAAGAATTTAATTTGTTTGGCTGGTTGATTTATCTTTAAACTTATTACCTCCTTTACTCCGCTCTCTGAAAAATTCTCTTCTGACAATTTTGTTGATCTGCCTTTTCTTTTTATACTTATCTCGCAAATCAAGTCACCCGCAAACTAAATTGGTTTTGGCATTTTTGACATCTCTCTGTCCAAAACCAAATTAGTTATTTCTGGGTTTCCATTTGTTTACAATTATTATTTTGGTGGCGGGTTCCTCTTTTAATCCGGGTCTCATTCGTCAACCAATTTCGTTTTCCGTAATTAGAAAATTTTTTGACGTTCCGAAACGAAGAGTCTATTTTACAAATCATATTTTGAGATTTAGTATTGGTAATTGTATTTCCATTCTTTTGATTGATTTATCGAAGATTTTTAAGTTTCTCTTTTTCAATATCTTTACTCATTTCATTGACTTCCATGTTAGAATTTTAATTTATATTAGAACTTACAGGCGCAGCTACGATATTGTTAGTTTTATTAGTTACGTTTTCATCACTAAAATGTAAATATATTTGAAGCTATCATTCACAATTTTTTCACTTCGTTTATCCAGAATAAGGATAAAGTTTTTCGCTAATTCATTTTTGATTTTAAGTTTCCAAATAGTCAAAGCACTATAAAATTCGCCCATTGTCAATTTTTGTTTTGAAGAGCTTAAACACTTCGTTTGCTGACTTAAGATCATTCATTATATTTTCCATTCTGTTCCAAATATCAGGACTCAATTTATTCTTCGAAATTACTCGAAAGTTTTCTGACACATTTTATAAATTTTAATTCGATATATTGTTGCTTTCTTATAATTTCGAATTTTCAACATTCATTTTTAATTATACGGAAATTATAAATATTTAACAACTTCAACAATGTCTAATCATACATGATTCTTATAATCAGGGGTGTGCAAATCATTTGGTCGTTTGAGCCGTTTTGAAATCACTATGAGCCAGCATAAGAAATACACAAATAATGAAATATAGCTTTGATTTTAATTCAGTACAGATAACAAATATAAAATAATCAAAACCTAATTTGATTATTCTAAAAGAATCGTAAAAATTAAAATCTAAAACAAAAATTCATCTTTGTTTCTAGAAAGCGTTTAAAAATATCAAAATGGAAAAGCCAAAATGAAATAAATGAGCCTCGGGTTGCACACCCTACTTATTATGATACTTTATCAAGGATAATAATCTCTTGGTACACCAAAAGTTCCACAAAAATTTCTACCATGATTATCTATATTCCTCGCCGGATTTCACAATTGAAGAAGCAATCAATAAAAAACTAAATTAGAATCAACATTATTTCATGATATTGGAGTATAAATATTATTATTATTAAATTATTATTTATTTGTATGACAATGGTCTTTGATAATGCTCTTACAGCACCAATAGAATTGTCGGTGGATCTCGGGATTGTCAATGAACTGTTTTTATCCTCAATGACTTAAACCATAGTAAGGTTGGAATATCTTGGTAAAGATTAAAATCAGGACTTGTTGTTTTCACCATTGGCTATCATTTCTTTAGATAAAGTTTTTAAATAAACAATAAATATAAAAATCAAAATTTATTAATTATGTATTGGCCGACACGCACTGAAATTATGAAATATTTAAACCAAGCGTGGCAAAGTACCACACGAAAACTATCAAGCAATTACAACTCGAAGAATCCATGATCTGACGACGCGATGAATGGAAGAAACATGATCCTGCCAACAAACTGCTCAAGCCCTGTACTTGGAGGTCATCAAAAAATTGAGACTATTTGAAAAGGTTAATGAATTACGGTTGAGAGAGCATTCGGGCCGGCAAGTGGGAGTTATAGCGAATCCACAATCAATCACATTAACCGGCAATCACATCCACTACCTGTGACCTTGCAGCAAATGATGAGCGCATGCGGAAGTTGAAAACAGCTAAATTATTGAGCCAAGTCCGAAAAACGACTCTAGAACAATCAAAACATTGTTAATTAAGAGTTGTACACATTTTTTTTGCTTTTGAATAATCTACAAATGAGCACAACACTTGATATGGTAAATTTGAACCCAGAGGTTTAACAGGATATTAGCACAAATTGTGATTAAATTCACCTTTCAGTGGTAACCGCCCATTTGAATACATTTCCAAAGTCATTCATAACTGGTATATAATGGTATCCCATGTGTTAGCATATTTTTCTTACCCATCATGGTACAAAATGTACAACTTAGTCAACAGTGATTTGTAAGCCAATGAAAAATATCTATTTTTAACAATGCAACATCAAACAATTAGATAACAAGAGTCATTAGCTGTGTTTTAACAGAATCACAATTCGAAACAACGTCGAATGGTACCGGGTCTGTTTTGTGATATTCCGTTAACGTATTCTACGTCATTTTCACTCACATGAACATCAGAAACAAATTTATTGAATTATGATTCTGCTTCATCGCCTATCGTCAGAATTATTATTGATATTTTGATCACTAATATAAATAAACCGTTACAACAGACAAAATACACAGCTAGCTACCAAATAGAAACAGAATAAAACGATTGCAAAATTAAATAAAAACATTTTAATCAAAAATATTTGTACACTAACAAAATACATAAAGCCAATAGAAATAAAGCGGCATTTATATGAGAAATCTATTATATTTACTTCTTTTATTAACTACTATAAACAATTTGCACAAAATTTCATGTTGTTAATGCTTTTCTTCTTTCTTTTCAGATTCACTGGAATCAGTTGATGAGTTTGATCCTGATCCTGATTTCGATTCTCTCTCAGATGCCATCTAGAAAACATTGATCAATTATAACTTAAAATCATATATTACTTTTTTATAAGCCATTTCAAACAATTTTAGTGATGACTGTTGAAGTTCATTTGTTGCCTTTTTGATTGACTCGGAAGTTTCATTATCTTTATTTGCTAATCTATCTCGAACTGTTTGTATTAATTGCTTTAACTTTTCGCATTCTTCTGCTGGCAACTGACTCTTAAATTCATCGATTTTACTCTCTGTATCATATACAATCGATTCGGCTTGATTTACAACCTCGACCATATCACGTTTCTTCTTATCATTTTCAGCATTTTCTTCTGCTTTTCTAATCATATTTTCGATTTCATCTTTACTTAATCCCCCACTAGACTGAATAACAATTTGTTGCTCTTTTCCAGTACCTTTATCTCGAGCTGAAACATTTACAATGCCGTTGGCATCGATATCAAACGTAACTTCAACTTGTGGAATACCACGTGGAGCTGGAGGAATACCAATTAAAGAAAATTGACCTAATAATTTGTTATCAGCAGCCATTTCTCTTTCTCCTTGATGAACTTTAATTTCAACTTGAGTTTGACCGTCTGCTGCAGTTGAAAAAACTTGAGATTTTTTTGTGGGAATAGTTGTATTTCGATTAATTAATTTAGTGAAAACACCTCCTAAAGTTTCAATACCCAACGAAAGAGGAGTAACATCAAGCAATAATACATCCGTAACATCTCCAGCAAGAACTCCTCCTTGAATTGCTGCTCCCATAGCAACAGCTTCATCAGGATTTACACTTTTACTAGGAACCCTACCAAAAAGTTTTTGAACAGTTTCTTGAACTTTAGGCATTCTTGTCATACCACCAACTAGCAATACTTCTTTAATTTCCGATGTTTTAACTTCAGCATCTTTAATAGCTTTTTCACAGGGATCTATTGTTCTCTTGATTAAATGCTCAACTAGTTGTTCTAATTTTGATCTCGTAAGTTTTAAACTTAGATGTTTGGGTCCTGTATTATCCATAGTCAAATATGGAAGATTTATATCAGTCTGAATTGCTGATGAAAGCTCTATTTTAGCTTTTTCAGCAGCTTCTCTAACTCTTTGTAGTGCCATAGGGTCTTTATTAACATCCACTCCTTGTTCACGTTTAAATTCATTGACAATATATTGTAATAAAACGTTATCAAAATCTTCACCTCCCAGGAAAGTGTCACCACTGGTTGATTTAACTTCAAACACACCTTTTTGAATCTCTAACACCGATATATCGAATGTACCACCACCCAAATCAAAAACTGCAATGATTTTGTCATCAGTTTTGTCTAAACCATATGCCAATGCAGCTGCTGTGGGTTCATTAATTACTCTGAGCACATTTAATCCCGAAATTTGTCCAGCATCTTTGGTAGCTTGTCTCTGAGAATCATTAAAATAAGCCGGAACTGTAACTACTGCATTTTTGACAGTGGTGCCCAAGTAACTTTCTGCAGTTTCTTTCATTTTTATTAAAACAAATGCACCAATTTGGCTAGGAGAATACATTTTATTTTGAGCTTCTACCCAAGCATCCCCATTTGATGCCCTAACAATTTTATACGAAACATTTTTCATGTCCTTTTGAACTTCTGGCTCATCATACCGCCTTCCAATCAATCTTTTAGTAGCATGTAATGTATTTGCTGAATTTATAACAGCCTGGCGCTTTGCTGGCGTTCCAACTAACCGTTCACCATCACTGGTAAAGGCTACAACTGATGGAGTAGTTCTTGCACCCTCTGCATTTTCTAGCACTTTAGGAGTCTTTCCATCCATAACTGAAACGCACGAGTTAGTAGTTCCCAAATCGATACCTATAACATGTCCTTTGACTTTATCGCCAAATAAACGAACATTCTTAATAAAATATTATTATTATAAAATTTGACTAATTATTACTTTAGAATAAGTCGTCAATCCATTTTGTCCAAAAAGTTTCATCATTTTCAACATGATTCTAGAAATGTGAAATATTGTGGATTTAAACAAACGAGTACAATAATTACTACATAAAACTGAAATATTTATTAAATAATTTTATATAACAAAAATACCAAATAAATTATTTTATTTAATTATTAGGTAATTTCTATTCAAATGCATAAAACTTTTATTCAATATTTATTTTTAGGAGTAAAATCTTAGTTAAATTAATAAAAATTAATAAATGAAAATTAATTTAAAGTAAATCACAGAAAATTAAGCAATATAGACCAGTGCTCCCCAACCTTTTTATCACCGCAAACTAATTTTAGTTTAATTGTGTTTAACGGTGCCATCAAAGTAAAATAATGAATATAAAGTGATTTAAAAATTTATATTCATTAATACGCTAAATCCCGCGAGAAATACACCACAGTAAATAAAATGCAAATAATTTTATGTTCCTTGTGCGGCCCGGTACCATTTATTCCATGGCCCGGAGGTTGGGGACCACTGCTGTATACCAGTGCTTACCAAATTGGTGTTCCAAGGACCGATACATGTCCGTTTCACAAAAGTATAGGAGGACTCGATATCCGTTGCTAGACAATGTAGTGGGTTACAAGGCCTCCTAAACTTTACCTAGAAGCACACACCCAAAGGGTATTTCGATTAGATACGCACATGAGGAAATGGTAACCATTAGTTGCCCGTCACAAGTGACGGTTGAATTGTGTCCTAATGGATAGAGGCCAGTAAAAAATTAGCCGTATCACCATTTGGGTTCAAGTGTTACCGTAAAAGTTTCTAGCTTGTTTATAATTAGTGTCCATAAATTTACCATCAATACAAATTAAAACAATATCAAACAGAATGTAAGTCATTTTATTATTATGGAACAAATCAAAAATAAACTAGACAAAGTATATGAATAATAAATTTAAGTCATCGATCAAGTGTTTGTAACACAGTAAACATCTTCCACAAATAGCCTTGAAAAATTAATTCTTGTTCTATATTTCTTAAATAATTCTTTTATTATCATAATTTCAAAATTCTTTTTTCTTTCGGTATTGATAATCCAAGATGTTACATGACTCATATTCAGTGATTCAATATAGGTGATGCTGTTTTTATATTGAGTGTTTACTGCATGTAAATATCCATATTTACTACATTGATCAAATACTGCTTCAAGGAAGGATAATAAAAGAATATTTTATAATTATTTAAGTTAAACTATTGTTAGGGTTAGGCTTAGGCTTGCTTGGTGCTTGCCTAAAGTTATAATTACTAAAAATAGTTAGTACATTACTATATAAACAGTTAAAACACAGCAATTAAATAATACTAAAAATAATATATAATAGATAGTAAAAATAGTAATTTTCATTTCAAATAAGTGGTGGGTTTCTGGGTGTTGATATTTTGAAACTATATGGTTGTTACCCAGACAACCCCATACAAATATTCTTCGCTTACCACTCGGCACCTGTTGCTAAGCAACGTTGGAAATGTGTTCGAGTGGTTGGATCGTCCGCAAAAAGTGAGCGCTATTGCTAATGCTATAATTGACCGAACGATTCATGGGTCTAACAAGCTACCAATAGAAGGCCTGTGCTCGATTTCGCTTTTTATGTCTCATTCTTCTCTTATCTCATCCGAATGTTAATCTATACTCTTATATTATTTATCATTATGCCCATTTCCATAGTCCTCCTTGTCGTTGTCCGTATTATTGATCTTACTGTGTCCTGCACACCTTTCGTTAAGTTAAATATCCTCACAGTACCTCTCATACCCTTATCCTTATTAGAATTGCTATGTTCCCTATTATTGTTACTAGCATTTTAATCGTTACTATTATATGTATTATTCTAATCCATTTTCACTGCTATAATTATTATTATTATTATTATTATTATTATTATTATTATTATTATTATTATTATTATTATTATTATTATTATTATTATTATTATTATTATTATTATTATTATTATTATTATTATTATTATTATTATTATTATTATTATTATTATTATTATTATTATTATTATTATTATTATTATTATTATTATTATTATTATTATTATTATTATTATTATTATTATTATTATTATTATTATTATTATTATTATTATTATTATTATATTATTATTTATTATTATTATTATTATTATATTATTATTATTATTATTATTATTATTATTATTATTATTATTATTATTATTATTATTATTATTATTATTATTATTATTATTATTATTATTATTATTATTATTATTATTATTATTATTATTATTATTATTATTATTATTATTATTATTATTATTATTATTATTATTATTATTATTATTATTATTATTATTATTATTATTATTATTATTATTATTATTATTATTATTATTATTATTATTATTATTATTATTATTACTATTATATTTATTATTATTATTGTTATTGTTATTGTTATTATTGTTGGGGTATTACGAAAAAGCACAGTAAAGCCAAAATGATAAAAGTGCAACATTAATTAAAAAATTTACAAAAATTCGAAAGTAGTATTGATCGGAGGAAATTGGTATGGTTGAACGCCAAATTGAGAGACGCGTCCAGAAATAATAATAAAAATTTAGTGAGGGGTCCCTAGAAAATAATATAAGACAAAAAAAGAAATTAATTTAAAAAATTAATTATTAATGGGAAGCCCGAGTCAATGGGAAGTCCGAAGCAATGGGAAACCCGAGACATGAGGAAAACCCGGCGTGTAGACGGAATTATATACAAGGGTAAATTGGCCTAAACCATATTAAATGGGCCCCACTGATCTCTGGAGAGGTAATTATTTCCTAATTTGTAATTTAGTAATGTACCAAACGTTGTTGACAAATGTCGGCTAAGGTGGTCTGTGGGAAGTAATTATTTTTAATAATTTAATTATGTAGCAAATGTTGTTGACAATTGTCTGAAAACAGTCTGAGCAGGAGTATAAATGGAAAAGGGAAAAAACACGAAATGGCCAGTGGTCGAAGCAAACGAGTATTCTAGTCAGGTCAGTAAAAGAATCTAAACCCAAGTAAAGTCAAACGTTATCTATCAGAAAGGGTGATTATCCATTCGATAACCTACATTATGATAATCAAATTTATACGGTGGTTGAAGGATGCAAATAAATCAGTGAAATTGTGATTACAAAACATTGAAATAAATCGGATTGAGTTGTAACTGTGATAAAGTGCAAATGAAATTATTCTGAGTTGGGTTTGCTTATTTGATTCGCCCAGGACACGAGGAGTCAGAGGAAACCGGCTTTCAATAATAATAAACCAACATTATTATTATAATAACTATTATCCTTATTATTATCATTATTACTATTAAATTACTATTAAATTACTAACCAGCTTTATGAAAATATTTTACTTATATCAAAAGTTAGCCATACTCCATCCTTATGTTACCGTTTCCGATAAAGCAGAGAATCATTGCTGCGTCGAAAATCAATCATCAATATGAATAATTTAAAATTGAAACTCCGAGTTGAAAGCCTTAATATCGATAAAGTTAACGTTGAAAATCAATTATAAAATGAATAATTGCAAATAAAACTCCAAATTAAAAGCCTTAACATCGATAATGTTATCTTTAAAAAATAAATCAGGAAATTGAATAATCAAAAATAAAACTCCTAATTAAAAGCATTAATATCGATAACGTTAACGTTGAAAATGAATCTTAAAAGTAAATAATAAAAATACATAATACTCTGAATTAAAGACCTTCATAACGATAGTGTTAACATGAAATGAATAATCTGACATAACGACCCGAGTTTTCAGCCTGTAATAAGGTAGGAACAATGACGATAAAATTAAAGTAAATGAATCACTAAAACCCCAAATAACGGTAAATAAAAAATTAGATAAAGGTATTGTTTAACGATCTCAATAAGTGGTGTGAGAGTTTTATAATTAATTAAATAACCAAAACTTTGGCGTGCATATTACTAAGATGCGAGTCTGAATAGAGAGATGCGCTAAATGAAATGGAGTTAGTGAAATAAGGTAACCGTAATCTATAAAATATTAGCAAGGGAACCTAACCGAATAAAATTCAAAAATATAATTAATCTAAGGCGAAATAAAAATAATAATACCAAACTTTGACGGTAAAAGAATAGCGATTCTAATAATGAAAATAAGGTGAATTAAGATGGCACCGTACAATACCAATTATATCAGCATAAGTGAGATTCCATAAATTCAGCCATCCATCATTGGACTAGGTAATAGAAATACCCTTGTATTAAATTTTTCTGAGAATCATACATAAATGCAGATCATGGTAATAATGAAGGAATTAATAATAAAGATCATAATTTTCATTGTGCATAATTAATATAAATAGATCTGAAAATCATAAATAAGTATAGAGCATTGCATTTAACTGATAATTGAGTCAAGAATAGAAGCAGAACTGCGACATAATATCTCGTAAATAAGCTACTGGTATAATACATTTAATCCCAAATAACAGATTTTTCTTTTCTATAACTCTGTGAGAAGGCACGAATTTGCTACGTATCACTTAGTAATGACCATTGATAACCTCCGAAAAGCTCGAGTACATGGATGTCTTATTGAGAATTGAATTGTAGAGAGCCACGACATTCAATGGACTTGAGACCTGGTAAACATAAGTCACTGAGAGAATATGAAAAGAATACTTACTAGAGTTTTCAACGAGTAGAACAACCAGGAAAACGAAATATATCAACTAAATAGAAATTGTTCCAATATGAATGAATAAGAATAAAATCACAGATCATGTAAATAGATATGGAATGACGTCACGAAACGTCAGCAAATAATGAGTGTTAAACTATAAGAAGGAATGCACAAATAGCACGTTCTACAAATAAAACCATTGCGCAGAGAGAAAATTTAAATGCCACGTCGCATGCGAGGCAGGAAATTATTTTGATCGATATCGACTAATTGACACGCCGATATTAACAGACATATAGTCAATCATGAGCAGAAGAAGTCATTTGATTTAGACAAAAATTCTAAACGAGAAATGAAGATGCCAGAAGACAGTATAACTATGGCTCCGAAGATAAAGGAGAGCAACAACATCTATCGAAGAGGCGAAGCAAGGAGAGAGGGTCAAGCAAGAGGTAGAGAGGACGAATGCGAAGGTACAGTTTCATTTAATAGTAAATTTTCTTTTAACCATTTATTCATGAGAATTATATGTGATGACCCGATTTGACGAGCAATACGTCCGAAACATACCCAAGGAACAAGCATAGAGGAGCTCAAAAATTGAAGGATCGATTAACGTTCTTATAGGAGTATCAATTATGTCAAATAAAATCTTCAATAAGAAACAATTTGCCTTGTCTCATTTCATATGATATAGAGTAACGGTCATTCACCTAGCTCTCGCAAACAAAACCCGTTTATAGTCAAAAATTATCCAATGAAGGATGCATCGCCGTATAAATCTTTAACAGATCTGATTATTATCTATGCATAACCATCAGGCCAATAATCAAGAAACCCTTCACATACAAATATAGGCTCTCCATACCCTATGATCTATATTCATATTATGGCTCGTCACGATACTAGTCAAAGACCCGAATTAATCGCGATCATCTTTCCATTACACGGTTGTTACGACATCGAGAAATGAATGAAATAGATAAGCTCCGATGACGAAACTGAACCAAAGACTTTAATAAATAATTCGCTTACTACTGCATCATTCGTTACTTCTAGACAGAGATATCCTAAGAGCCAAGTCGAATGACCTTAGAGGAAACTTTATTCACCAGAATACCTTGACTAGATACCGCTAATCAGATGTAGGAAAAATTCAAGCATCATGATATTTTTTCCCCAACACAATCGAGAAATTTACTAAAAATTCGGATCAAAGTCACCGCAAAATTTTAATAATTTTAAACCCTTGTGTATGATCATGTCTATTATAATTAACTATTGTATACGAATCTTGGATAGATGCGTCCCGAATTACGGTGGGTTTGCCAGATGTAGACAAGCTATGTGGGACGCGGGATTTTCAATCTCTTCCATGAGGGAATCCAGAGAGGGTCGTCTTAATGATGAGGTGAATTTACCATATGTGGCCATCAAGAGAGAGCCAGGCCGAAATCCAGCCCGCGAAGCCAGACAACGAGCGGAATTCACCCTTGCTCGCCTCGAAATTCATCATCAGCAAACAAACTGGCTAGTGACCATGGCTAGAAGACGTTTAGCCAGGATAAACACGGACATTGCCACCGGAAGAATCCCCAGCACCGATGGTTACGCTCCGTCATTTGGAGTGTCATACGAATTGGATGATCCCTCTCTGGCGGATCCTCCAACGTCCATGAACGTAGTAATTCCAGGAAGATTGTTACCAGGAAACATGCAGGACTCTGACGGCAGTCCTGTGAGACGGCAAGAGCATTCTTATGCTCGGGATCGGTCCAGATTCGGTTCGGACTCATATCGCAGAAACTAGCCGAGAAGATAAGAAGCTTGTAATATAACATAAATTTTAATTAGAACCTCTTAGTTCTTTGATTATCAATTATATATATAATTCTAAATTCATGAAAACGGACGAAAATGGTGAATTACGACAGTTTAGATAGTACATTTAGGTAGAGACCCAGTAGATGTTTGAATAGCCTACTCTAGACAAACAATAATACCCCGATATAATAATAATAATGGTGGGTTACAGGGTTTCAAATCTTGCTTATCCTTCTAGTTGCCCTCGTAACGCCATACATAATGATACTAACTGCCACTTGGCACCCGTTGCTAAGCAACGTTGGTAATGTGTTCAAGTGGTGGATTGCCCGCAAAAAGTGAGTGTTATTGCTAATACCATAATTGCTCGGACAATCCTTGGGTTCACGAGCTGTCGATAGAAGACCTATGCTCACTTTGCTCTGTCCCTCATGATCATTCAAGATTAGGTTCTTATCTGCCTGCGGAGAGATGAAACGGAGGTTGGGTAACATGATGCAAATATTTGTCATATACATATATCAACGGAACAAATTGACTAAGAATACGACTACTCTATTTAATTAACAACACGTGCGATTTTTACAGGTTAATGATTCTGAAGCTGGATTGCTCGACGTCGGGCCCGTTCCTTACGTCCCGGCCGACGATTATTTACTGGAAGGGTAGATTGTTCCACTGATTGGGTGTTCTTCTGCGACATCTGGGTTGGGGCAAAGACGAGCGGATATGTTACCGCTTCCCCCTCCCGGCAGACTGCTAGGGCGACCTCGAGTCCCCGAATTTGAGTGCGCAGGCTCTGGTTGAGCTGCCGCTCTTCTTCCCAGCCTTTCTGGGCCGCCGTGAGTCGATGGTAAACCGCTTTCATTTTTGCGGGATCCGTCCATGTGGCTTTTATCTGTTGCATTTCGCGGGTTAATTGAATAATCTGGGCGAGTAATTCCGCGTTTGCCTGTCTCGCGTGGTCCAATTCAGTCTGTAAGATTCTTAGGGAGGACATCGCTATAATTAAATAGATCATTTTAATTTATTATTGATCAAGTTAAATAATTATTTATTTTATTAAACAAAACCACGAATAATTTTAACTATACGAAGAAAAAATGACACACAAATTTCTAATATTTTAAATCAGTGGTTACATCAAGTTATCACTGTTAGTTCATTCGTCAGGGCAATATCTCTTCAGACTTCGCTTGAGAGCTTTCACGGTATAGGGTCGTTGGGTATCACGGACTGGGCGAGGTGGATAGGCGACTGCAACCCGCCCGGCGAGGATATCTTCCACCACGTTTGCGAGATACATCCTCGCCTTAACCACCTGGGAATCTACCTGCTCCTGCACCCTTTCCCATTGGGTGAGGAGATCCTGCGCATTCAGGTAGGTCTCCGCAGCTGGGTATTGCTGTCCCGAGAGACCGCAGGGATCCTTCTCTAAGCCTAATATTCTCCAGGTAGTTGGATACGGCCACTGTTGTTGTATCTGATCGAAGGTTCTCTTGGTTGGTTGAACTCTTGTCTGTCCCTGTTGGCCTGCACTTCGACTGATGCTTCGTTCGGGTGACATGTCTAAACGTTTCTATTATTATCTCCGCTTAATTCACCATGTTAAGTTGTTAACAAAATAAATAGGGTCCATATTACTGTGGAGGGTGTCATCCAATTTAATCTTAGCGAGTTCTGGTAATCTTTATGTGGTCGGGATCCTTTCGTAACGGGTGGCTTATGCTAGTGAAATTAATAATGCACGGGTGGTAAATCCATTAATCAACTTGATATTCATTCGAATAGGCATATTAGAATTTAGGAGTTATAGGGTTGATATTAGGGGTAGCGACCACATAAATGGAGATATCATCGTACGCGAGTTGAGATTTCAGGTGTTATGCAACGTTATTATATCTTGTTATTGACTATTTTATTTGTTTTCCATTTTTGGACTTTCTATAATACAAATCGTTAATTGATCGAATAAATCCTATCACCATATGTTATGATAAAAGTCTATTGATTCTTTAAGTTTAATATCGAAGTTAATCTAGTTGAATGATTTTTCAAGTGGGTGATCTGAACAGTTAAGGGCGAGAACGGATGTCGAACGGATGAATTGACGAAGCGTAGCCGGTTGTTTGCCGATTGCATGTGATTTCCGGCGGATTTTGACGTTACGGATTAAGTGGTCGAAAGGAAGTGAATTAGTTTATTTACATCCGGTGATTTATAACGCTTCATTTTCAGGATTATCGATTGGCAAATTCGTCTAAATTTATTCGGGTAATTTACTATGTAGTTTAATCTGAACATATCTTATCGCCAATTTTAAGGAAAACGGTGTATCATGTTTGGAACCTTCAAGTGGATGAACTTTATGCTCTTGTAATATTTTCGCTTTGTGGATTTTTATGTATTCGAAGAACCAAAATGATATGAAGCTTTCCCGTGAGTTCACAGTTTGTGTAATATTAAAATAAAAATTTTCTCTCCTTTCAAAACATTGATTCGTATCATGATATTAATTTAATGTAAACAATAATTCATTTATTTCATCTGGATACGTTTTGTTTTTTGTCTCTGAACTTGTTTCATTTTAAGAAAACTTTATCACAAACCTATAAATCATTCCAGTTTGGATTTAGGGACGGTTGTAGTAACGTATTTCGGTTTCCATTACTCGGTTTCCTCATATTTTTATTTCAACTAATTTATTCAACCTTTACTTCAATTCTACGAAACTACTTTAATATTAACATCATTATTTCAACTAATTTATTCAACCTTTACTTTAATTCTAGGAAACTAATTTAATATTAGCATCGTTATTTCAACTAATTTATTCAACCTTTACTTTAATTCTATGAAACTACTTTAATATTAACATCATACTAGTAAATCCATGAATCTAGTTCTACTTTATTCTTATTCAAGGTTTATTTGATCTCCACTAGGTAAACTATTTCACTTTTATGCAAACCGTTTTAGTTATAATCGCTGAATGACTCGGTTTAATCGACATCGTCTCTTAGTTCAATTAACGTGTTATTATTAATTAAGGAATTTATATTATTTAAGCAATAGACTAATATACGGAAATTTTATTTAACCTACGTTAACTTTAATCGTTTTAATTGAGTTTATTTCTCTATAAAGTATGTATGATTAGGCAAAATTCTTTTAAGTTTAATCATAATGAAACAAATTCAGCTTAAACAACGAGTTATTTATCTTTAGTCAACAATTATTAATCTGATTTAGGTGGATCATTTATCCACTAGTTTTTACATTTAAATTATAGATTTCAGTTAACTATATCAACGATTTTAATGTAATTTACTCCCGTACCCTTTCCCTTTAATAGGCCTTAGGCGCATTTTATGTTTATATTATATTTACTGAGTGCCCACTGGACTACTCGGTGTGATAATTTTGAGCCGTATGTAATATAAATTTAGGTCGATTTTACAGAATTGAGAAACGAAGAAGCAGCCCGAGACTCCTTCCTTATTTCTCGCTTCAGCTATAGGAATAAATATTGACGTTACGACCGCTGCGTTACGCACGCTGAGTCTTCACGGGTACATATCATTGGCGATTTTCCACGCACTTACATGCATCTGTACTATGTAGGTTTTACTTTCTTGCGTTATGTGTCGGCTGTGGGCCGGAAAAATTTCGACAAAATTATTTAACTATTAAGCATATAAAACAGGTTATTATTATCAATAATATTTATTAATTATATAACAATTAAACATAAATTACCATCCATTGACCAAAAATAACAAATAGCATAATATTGCATCAAAATAAACAAAATACCTCTCTCCCCACGTCGACGCCGAGCAGAGCTCTACTGAGATGCAAAGAACGTGACGTGGAAAGAGGGTTCCAATATAAATGTTTCTCACCTAAATAATAATTGAAAATAGCTTCAAATTCGAAAATAGTTTCAAAAACGGTTAAGATTTTCAAAAACGGTTAATGGTTTTAAAATAGTTTCACAACGCTTTCAAAAATGGTTTTGAAAATGGTTAAGTTAAATGTGAAAATGGATCAGTATTTATACCTATTTTTCTTGCATGTGAAATTTGATGCAGTAAAACAAAATTTGACCTTGTTATTTTCTAGCAAATTCTATTATTTATTTTTATTATTTCTTGATTTATTTTTATAATTTTTTATTTAGGAGTTTTATTGAATTATTACTAATTCAAATTTTCCGATTTAATTTTCACTTTAATGAACTTTTATTAATTTTTTCAATTTGTCGAATTTGTTGTGTTTTCTTGTTATATTTGTGTAGGTATCGTGCGAATCTTGGTGCATTTTGTTATTATTTTAATTTTATTTTTATGTTTACTATTTTATTTTTGATTCTCCTTTTTTCTCATATTTTATATGGTTTAATTGGTGTTTCTAGGTTTATTTAAATCTGCATGTTATGTTTGCGTGTGTGTTACTGATCCATTAAAACATTTCTCAAGGCCGTTTACGTTCTGGCCCAACAATAATAATGAGAATTTTAAAATCAAAGCTGTTAAATTGTTGACGAATAATTTAATTGTAGACACGGATTCTCTCAGACGCAAGCAAAGAGTTGATAAAATCACGAAGGGAGAACGCGGAGCTCCGCCGTCAGCAACTTCAAATGACCCGTGAGATTCAGAAGATCCGTGCATCGTGGGTGGAACCCACAAAAGTAAAAGCAATTTACCACCGATTGTCCGCCGCCTAGCGTGGATGGGCAGGAGAAAAGCAGTTAGTACAAAACCAAAAAACGCAAATTCGAAGTTTAGAAGTCGCACTGTCGGCTTGCCAGGAGAGCGGCAGCGCAGTGACATACACACTGGTGTTCGCGCCAGCCCAACTAGCGTACAGAGAGACGATAAGTACTACCAAACCAGCAGCAGCGACGCGTTCCCAGCGACGCCCAGGAAGGCGGAACTAGCGAAACGCCGTGCGCAACAAATCGGAGACCAAATTTGAATCTTGGTTGACTTAACAATTTACCGTATTGATGCGATGATAAGAAAATTATACTTGTTGTTAATTTACAAGTTAAATAATTGATTTGGTAAATAAAGCTGCTCAATTGCGGACAATCTATCCACTCGAACACAGTTCCAATGTTGCTTATCAACGGGTGCCGAGTGGTAAGCGAAAGATATTTGTATGGGGTTGTCTGGGTAACAACCATACAGTTTCAAAATATCAACACCCAGAAACCCACCAATTTTATTTTTCTCGTTATTGTTTCAACTAAAATTACATAAATTATGTTGATATTATGAAGTTTTATTGCTTGATCCAAATTTAATTTTTAAAATTTACATGATGTTAAAAATTAAATTCAAAAATCTTTAGTTTTCAAAATTTTATTTTTGAATTATTTCTAATTTTATTTTTCTCGTTATTGTTTCAACTAAAATTACATAAATGATGTTGATATTATGAAGTTTTATTGCTTGATCCAAATTTAATTTTTAAAATTTACATGATGTTAAAAATTAAATTCAAAAATCTTTAGTTTTCATAATTTTATCAATTTTATTTCTTAATAATTATTGTTTAAATAAATTAAATTTTAAAATCATTTGTTCCATTTTAATAATTGTGAGTGTTATATTGACATTTAAAACTAAAATTAATTTTTTAAAATATTTATAACAGATATAATAATAGGGTATTTTAAAACGTAAACATATATAGTATATTAAAATTATATTTCATATTTAGTTTTATCTTATATATTGAGATGAAATAACTGTTTAGATATTAAATTATTACCAAATACGCTTAATCCAATTTATTAGATTTAGATAAACATGTATAATGGAATTGGTCTAACTACTCCTAGAGGAAGTGGTACGAATGGTTATATTCAGAGAAATTTAGCTCATGTTCCGGTAAGAAAACAAGAAGAATATAAACCTCCCGATACAAAAGGTCAGTCTATTTTCAAAAAACCTAACAAGGATATACTTGAACATGAAAGAAAACGTAAGATCGAATTAAAGTGTGTTGAATTAGAAGATTTAATGGAAAAGCAAGGGTATGGATAAATTTCATAAATTACAAAATTTTATTTTTATTTAGATACTCTGCTGAAGATATTGAAGCAAAAGTTAATGTTTACCGTCAAAGTTTAATTGATAAGCACAATGAACAAATGAAAATAGATACAGAAGTCACGATAGATGACTTCGAAAAGGATATGGGTGGTAGGATTGTCGGAAAAGGAACTCACGAAATAGCTCTTGCAAATAATTTAAAAGATCAAAAATTTAAAAATGCACTTAATATTAAAAGTGACGACGAAAAGTTAGTGGAAATAATTTTTCATTTCTTGGTTGTACGTCATTTTCATATTTCCCCCTGAAATTTATAATTAAATTTGCAGGTATGATTAAATATATGAACCTATTAAGTTGATATTACATTTTTTATGGAATTGAACAGTAGGATGTATACTCTACACAAAATAGCAAACGTTCTTAATATATTTAAATCTTATTCTATCAAGATAATGGTAGTGATAAATTTATAAATAAACACTTTAAATGGATCATTTATTTTTTAACTAATGCTAATTATAAATTAAGTGTTTTAATTTATATTCAACTCTATGTCTATTGATCCTTATAATGTATCCTATTAGCCACAGAGCTACGGGTATTAATAGAATCCATAACTAAAACACGTTTATTGTCAAAACACAAATATTATTAAAACAAATTATATCGTTAATTTGTTTGAGGAGTTTCTAAAAAATAATAATTAATGAATAAGTAAGGATTTCAACATACAATCAAACATGCCCAACATCATACCATTATTTAAATACAAATTATAAAACGCCTCACACCCCCCCCCCCTTTTTGAAAACCTTTAACCACTCAATATTTCTCGTGACGGAACTTCCATTTTCCAATTTTATTTCATAACTTCGATCATGAATCTTTTTAGTAATCACACCTGGACCCATGTATCTGTTATCACCTTTATTTCGAACATTTACTTTGATCAATACGCAATCTCCAATTTGAAATTCGCGATTTGTCGGCTGATTGATTTTTTCTTCTTCCACAATCTCTGAGAACCATTCACTATTAATCTTTTTCCCAAACACCATTTCAGCTGGAGTCTTCCTAATAGTTTTTTGAAAAGTTGAATTCAACATAAACTGAACTTCGGGAAGAATATCTACCCATGATTTATGTCTTTTATCTTTGAGTGTTATCTGTATTGCATCTCTGATTGTACGGAATTGTCTCTCAATCTGTCCATTTGCTGAGTGATGATATGGACTTGAATAATTAATTTCAATATTGTGGAATTCTGCAAAATCTTTCATTAGCTTTGATTCAAATGATTTACCTCTGTCACAGTTTATTATCCTTGGTGCTCCATACTTCATTATCCACTCTTCTTTCAGTAATCTTATCACTGTTTTTTCATCTTGTGATTTCACTGCATGTAAAGAAATAAACTTACTATGATGATCTATAATCCCAAGAATATATCTTTCTCCTTTCATTGCAAGTTGTAATGGACCACAGAAATCTACATATATTGTTTCAAATAATTTCGAATCACTTTTGCAAATTATTTCTTCTTTTGTTTTAGTTGTATCAACCTTTCTTTTCTGACAGTTTTCACAGGATTGTACAACATTACGAATAGATTGCTCCAAATCTTTCATATCAAAATTGTTTGATACATACATTTTTACTTTATTAGCACCCGCGTGACAGAGCTTTTTATGATATTCTATGATGAATTCAGACTTGTTTTCTTCTGGAATCCAAATTTTATTATTATTTGTCATAATCACTCCGTTGACATATTTATAAAATGTTTTATCTGGCATCAAACTAATATTTTCTTTTATATTTTCAATTTCTTTCGAGTTCTTTTGCCATATATTTTCAATATTATCAGTCATCAGTGTCAACAATCTTGTTTTTAATTTACCCATTTTAGGATTTTCATGAATCATTTGACATTGAACACATGTTTCACATTCTTTTCTAGATAAAGCGTCGGCATTATTGTGGTTATCACCTTTTCTGTATTGAATCTCCATGTCCAGACCACTAAGATGGTTAATCCAAGTTTGAAATTGTGGGGTAATAGCTTTCTTTGTCTTCATCATAAATGTAATGGCTTTGTGATCCGTCCTCAAAATAAACTTTTTACCATATAGATAATGCTTAAAATGACCAGTAAAATAAAATATAGATAGTAATTCCTTTCTTGTTATACAATAACCCAACTCGTGTTTATTCATAGCTCGGGATCCATATGCGATTACTCTTTCTTTACCTCCATCTTTTTGAGACAGAACAGCACCAATGCGGTCAAAACTTGCATATGTATCCAAAATGAATGGCTTAGAAAAATCTGGGAACTTCAATACAGGTGTAGACGTCAATTTCAGTTTTAAATTTTTAAATGAAGTTTCACACTCATCAGTCCACATAAGCTTCTTTTGTTTACTTCCACATAACGCTTCTAATACTTTGGAATCTTTGGTGTAATTTTCTATAAATTTGCGATAGTAATTTGCCAAGCCTAAAAATCCTCTCAAACTTTTTACGCATTTAGGTCTTTCAAAATTTTTAATAGTTTCAATCTTGCTTTCATCCGTACGTATTCCATCTTCACCAATGATATGACCCAAAAATTTTACTTCTTTCCTTTTGAATTGACATTTTGCTGGACTTATTTTAAGATTTGCTAATTTAATCTTTTGAAAAACCTTTTCAATGGTACTATAATGTTCATTCAATGTCTTTGAAAATATAAGGATATCATCCAGATATACAATTGTTCCATTCCAATTTAATTCTCCAAGAACCAAATTCATAAGTCTTTGAAATGTAGCTGGTGCGGCTGCTATTCCAAATGGCATTCTGTTAAAGTAATATTGCTTGCTTTTTGTCGAAAATGCTGTTTTCAATTTTGATGCATCATCGAGTTCTACTTGATAATAAGCATTGCCTAAATCAATTGTCGAGAAAAACTTTGCTCCGTCAAGAATATCTAATAATTCATCAGTATTTGGAATGGGAAAAATCGGTCTTTCGGTTATATTATTTAATGCACGGTAGTCCAAGCATATTCTTATATCACTACTGTTTTTCTTTTTAACACATACTAACGGAGAATTCCAAGGGGATGTACATTCTGATATAATGCCATATTTCAACATTTCTTGAATATTTTCTTCAATTTTTTTCTATTAAATGTATAGGTTGTCGTCTTGGGTTTATTACAATCGGACTACCTTTAGTAAGTATTTCATGCTTTAATAGTTCGGTTTCCCAACATCCCATTTATGTTTCATAAAAATACCGTCAAACGTGGAAATTAAATTATTTATAATCTTATCTTCACTTATGTGGTTCTTAAATGAATTTTCCATAATTGTATTTATTTCGTCTGTACGGTTTTCTATTTGCAATTGCATTCCAAATCTTTCGAGAAAATCTATACCTCCTATTAACTTTGGGTTTATATCTTTGGCTACAACGAATTCTACTTTTTTAATATCAGAAATTTTATCAACTTTTACATTTAATAAAGTTTTACCGCAAATTTCAATCGGGCTATCATTCGCACATCTTAATTTTAAATTACTTGTAGTCATATTCAAATTTCCAAGTTTTTTAAAAATATTATAATCAATCACACTTATTTTAGCTCCAGTATCTAATAGGCATACTAATTTTACATTATTAATCATTACGGTAACACTGGGTCTTCCCTGCATTTTATCGTATACTATTATATCATTCCGTTTATCACGATTAAGAACATTTAGTTCATTAGACGTTAGGGGTGGGTCTTTAAAAACTTCATCCATACAAAAACTTCATCAACAACAATAAACGATTTTTTGTATCCATAACTGAGCAGCATTTGGTACATGAAATAATTAATTTTCAATTTTATAATACTCACTGAAATTGTTTTAAATATTGATATAAAAATAGTGCAAAACATCGATTTATATTAGTTTTTTAAAAATTAAAATGTGTTATATTAAAATATTGATATATTTAAATTCAATATTTATAAATTCGAAAATAGTTATTGATAATTTTCCGCTATTGTCCGATTGTTAATAAGAATTTCCTTGTTTCCTTAGAAAAATATATTTGAATTATATCATAAATTTTTGAACAACTGTTAAAACTTTTAGCCCGGTCTTTTTCATTTTTTTAAAGTTTATATTTTGGATTTAGAAAGCCTTTTTTTCATGAAAAAGGTCCAAACCCTGCACTCACCCCTCATCACGACGTATAATTTTTCGTCAGATATAAAATTTTATTTTTCTAAATAAAACTACATTTAATTACAAGACTATCTATTAAAATTTTGATTAAATGATTATTTCTAAAAATCGATTTTTTTCGATTTTTCTTTTAGAAGATAAAAAAAATAAGTATCACGAATTTTCCCAGTTACATTTTTGAAATGCCTGATTATATTTTTTTAAAAATACATTTAGATTTTACATTTTTCCTGCAAATCAAATAAAATCGATTTTTTTGGAACATAATCTATTTCGAGCCAAATAGATAAGAATTTACTTGGAATAAATAAGGTGCTTATTGAATTTTATAATATAAAAAATGTAAAAAACTAAATTATTGAAAATCTAATATCAAATTTATTAAGATAAAATTAATCGCTACATTCACATTTGTTTTTATTAATTTATGTTATGAAAAAATCAATATTTTTGAAAAATAAATAAATACATTGATTTAAAGTTTAAATAATTTTTCATTAAAATTTTTATATAGCATTCCAAATTACTATATTATCCACCAGAAAAATACTGCATAATTTCTATATGGAGCATTAAAAATGGATTTTCCAACGTTATTTACTACGAATTTCAATGTCCAATGAAACAAAGGTAAAAGTCGACACAATATTAGTTCATAGTAAATTCATAGTAAAAGTAATAAGACAATAAAAACAGAAATTAAAAATCTGCATATAATGTAACCACATGAGACAGCAAATAGAAATATGATAAAAAAACTGCGGAAATAGAATTTTTCAAAAAAGCTAAACCACAATATTGCTCGGTTTGGAATCCTTTTATTACGTAATATAATCACAAAGAACCTAATTCTGATTTTACACAATAGATAAAAATCATGTACGAGCATATTTTATATTCAATAAAGTGCAATCGAATCACCGTCATTAGAAGGTAGCAATAATTGAGCAAGTTTAACATAGTTTAAGAAATAAAAGATTTATTAACAGATAAATTATACGCTAAATTATCTCATGACAACTAATTATGGATAAATTATTATAAACCAACAAAAAAAATTAAAAAATGCTATGTAAATAAATCATGTTTCATTAATTCACGAATTATATTTATTTGAATAACAAAATCAATGATAATAAATTAATAATATTTCAAATTATAATAGAAAATACAACAACTTAAATTAAGTTTCATATTCAGTAATTGTCATTTTTTCTAAAATGAAAAAATTTAAATCAATAAAAAATAATAAATAAGAAAAACAATAAGGAAAAAGACAAATAAAAAAATGTGAAAAGACAAATATGAAGAAATTATAGTTACTAAATTGCACTTCATTTTTGTACTTCATCCTAAATATATTCAAGTATTTTTACTTTTTGATAGAAATCACTTTATTTTCGCATCAATAAAATATGAAAAATATTTAGCGAAATGCAATGGAATGCTATTAAAATCATATTTTATTCTGGCTAAAATAAAATAATATTTTTTCCGATTTCGATAAATAAAATATTCCAGTTATTAAAAATAATTAATTTAAAATTAATATTTATCTAATAATCAATTTAATAATCAATTAATAATCATTTATATATATATTTATTAAAAAATATAAATATTAAAATATGAGCAACTACCACAAATTTTTATCACAAAATTCAATTTTGAATATATTTTTTTAAATGTTTCTGCTATAAAGTTTTTCTTTTATTTTCACCTATACTATTTTAATTTTATTTAAATGAACAGAAATCTATTTATTTTTAATGCCATGTTTATATTTGCAAATCATTTCAGGGATACAAATAGTTTTTTTGAAAAGTCATCTAAACGAAAAATTAGTGATATAAAAAATGAAGATTCTCACGAAGATAAATCTAAGAAAAAGAAATCTAAGAAATCTAAAAAAAAGAAGAAAGAAATTGAAGCATTGTCTATTGATACTTCAGATTCAGAAGAAGAAAATAAAAAAGAAAAAAAAAGAAAACACAAGAAAAAATCTAAGAAACAAAAGAAAAAAAGTAAGAAGTCTAAGAAGAAGCACGATTCTGATGCAGATAGCAAAGAGTCTGGGCAAATTAGTGAATCTATCTCATCAAAACGCAATTCTAAAGAAAAGATAGAACAAGAAAGAGAAGAAATGGAAAAGTCAAAACACTCTAATAAAAAATCAGAAAAGCACAATGAAACCTCGAATAAAGATTTCGGTTCAAATATTAGAGATAGATCAAGGGAAAAAATAGGTTCTGATAAATTCAATAACAGAAGAGATGAAGAATCACACAGAAGATTCTGTGAGAATGATCGATTTAATAATTCAGCAAGAAATAATGAAATGCACAGAGATTCTCGCCGCAAAGACGCATATAAAGATAGAGATTATAACAGAGAGTTCGTGAATGATTCAGAAAAAGAAATAAGAAGGCAACGTGAAACTGGTAAAGAATCAAAATTTACTAACAGAGAATCACGAAAAGAATACCGAGAACCCAGAAAGGAATCTAAAGATATTGATAAAAGGTCAAAAAGTGCCATTGAAATTAAAGGAAAAACGGATTTAAGAGAAAATAAAGATAAAAAAGAATCGAGGGATTTAACTAGAAATTCAAGAGATATTCCTCGGGAATCAAGAGATATTCCTCGGGAATCAAGAGATATTCCTCGGGAATCGAGAGATATTCCTCGGGAATCGAGAGATATTCCTCGGGAATCAAGAGATATTCCTCGGGAATCAAGAGATATTCCTCGGGAATCAAGAGATATTCCTCGGGAATCGAGAGATATTCCTCGGGAATCGAGAGATATTCCTCGGGAATCAAGAGATATTCCTCGGGAATCAAGAGATATTCCTCGGGAATCAAGAGATATTCCTCGGAATCAAGAGATATTCCTCGGGAATCAAGAGATATTCCTCGGGAATCAAGAGATATTCCTCGGGAATCAAGAGATATTCCTCGGGAATCAAGAGATATTCCTCGGGAATCAAGAGATATTCCTCGGGAATCAAGAGATATTCCTCGGGAATCAAGAAAAGATCAAAGAGGTGAAGAAAGAGAGGGAAGAAAAGAGCTAAAGAAATAGAAAAAGAAATTAGAAAGGATCCTAAAATTTTAGAAAAAGACTCGAGAACAAAAAGAAATAGTGATATCGAGAAAGACGCAAAGAGAGACATCATCAAAGAAAATGTAAAAGAAATTAGAAATGAAACAAAGAAAGATGTAAAAAACAGTTATATCAATAACAGAAAAGAATCAAAAGAATTGTGCAAAGACAGAAAAGAGCCAAATGTCACGGAGAAAGAATCACAAAGAAATCTTAAACAAATCCTAAAGAATCAGATAAAGAAATCAAAAGACGTCCAAAAGAATCTGAAAAGGAAAGCGAAAATGAATTGGAAAGAGATAAAATAGATAAACTGAACAGAAAACATACCCAGAGTTCAAGAGATAAAGAAAGGAATACCGATAAGCCAGCAAGGCGAGAGTATGAATCGCGATCATCTAAAATCGATTCTGATGTTCACAGAGAACCGAAAGAGAAAGAAGAAAAGAAGCCGAAATCTTATCGTGATAATGAAACTCGAGATGGAAACAGTAATAAAACTCGAAGTGCAAACGACTCTAAATATAAAACCAATGAACGATCGGAACCAACCAATAGACAGGAAAACGAATCAGACAGAAAGCACCAAAAAGATTCTAGAGCAAAATTACACGATGGGAATAAAAATCCTTCCGAAAAGAATATCGACGAGAAAAAAGATTTGAAGCGGAAATTAAGTGAAGAGAATCAAGTGTCAATTGATCGGAAAATTCAAAAATTATCTGAAAATAAGACTTCAACAACAACAAATAATCCTGTGAATACAGATGATAAGAAACGACGCAGAAATTCATCTGTCGACTCGTCATCCTCATCCAATAGTTCAGCTTCGTCATCCAGTAGTGATTCCAGCTCATCTAGTGACGATAGCCAGTGAATATATTTCTGTGAACGAATGTTTTAAAATTACAATTTACTATTTATTGTAAATTGCCATTTTCAATTTTATCAAAATAAAAATAATAATTAAATGTAAATAGACATGGATATATATATAAACTTGTTTAAGCTTTTATTATTAATAAATTGTTTCAAATGGAAATTTGGTCTTTTTTTATTCTTACATTTTATCATATTTAGATCTGTTATGTTAAATATTTTTATTGTTGTCAGGCATCATGTTGTATGTTTTACTGCTCTTTTGAAAGCTTGAAATGTGTACTACAGAACAAAGAGCTGTTACGCAACAAACGAACCAATTTATTATTTAAAATACTGATTACATAATATTATAAATTTTTAAATGAGCTATTCAGCAATGCCAAATTTTGTTTAAATCGGGCATTATGTAATTTTATTTTTTTTTTTTTTTTTTTTTTTTTTTTTTTTTTTTTTTTTTTTTTTAATTTTAAAAATTTGTTTAAATCATTGGTGATGTAATATTGATAATTTTTTATTTTTTAAATAAGATATTTCGTAATATCAAATTTTGTTTAAATCGGGCATTATGTAATTTTAAAAATTTGTTTAAATCATTGATGATGTAATATTGATAATTTTTTTTTTTTTTTTTTTTTTTTTTTTTTTTTTTTTTTTTTTTTTTTTTTTTTTTTTTTTTTTTTTTTTTTTTTTTTTTTTTTTTTTTTTTTTTTTTTTTTTTTTTTTTTTTTTTTTTTTTTTTTTTTTTTTTTTTTTTTTTATTGATGATGTAATATTGATATAACTTTTTATTTTTAAATGAGATATTTCGTAATATCAAATTTTGTTTAAATCGGGCATAATGTAATTTTATTTTTTTTGTTTAAATCGTTGATTATCTTATCAATTTTATTATTTTATAAGGCATCAAATTTTACCCTTATTTTAAAGAAGTGCTATTTTGAAATCAATTCAAGAATTTTCATAGTTTTAACCCTTTCAATCCCAATTTATTTCTTTAGTTAAAATAACTTAATTTTTTATGTGCTACTAATGGATAACAAAGAACTAAAAATTTAATTATTCATTTACTTTTTGAAGTGGGAAGTATTTAGGGGCTCTGTACATATTTCTGAGAAATGAACGCATTTTACTTATAATAATACATAAACAAATACATCCAACATGGTAATATTACTAGGACATATATGTCCCTTTGGGACTGAAAGGGTTAATAATTTGTTTAAATCGTTGATTATGTTTTCAATTTTAATATTTTACAAGAATTTTTTTTCCTATCTAACGATTCGTGTGCCAAGTACAGTAATGACTTCTCTTTTGGTGTTTCTGCAAAGTTATATTTTCTCTGTTACAATATTTTCCACGCTTCGTTTGTCTCTTGCCTCCTCTTTTATACTATTTAGTAGATTATAATTTTTGATAATTCGTTAATTATCGCTCTCTGATACCGCTGTTGCCGAAAACAGTTGCCAAGATTCTTATTTTCAAATTAATTCTCCACATAATAAACAGACGATTTAAGATAATTGTTTTAGAATAATTAATTTTATTTTTTATAATTCTATGAATACCCCAAAATATTTTCATTTGCCACCATATCATTCCATTTCTCATAATATATTGACTTAAATTATTTATACTTTAATGAATGTCACAAATACGCAATACAAGTTTCGAAAATGTATTAAAATATGAAATTAATTAAATTTTCAGCGTAATTTCCTGTTTAAAAACGAATGTAAGCCTTATTGTATTTTTGTACTTGTTTTCATAAATTGTGTTTCAAATTTCTTTTGGAATTTTAATCTCTTCATGTTTCTTTTAATGAGATAAATTTAATAATTACTGTTGGCACTGCACTTAATAGAAGTCGAAACTTTAGTTAAAAAATTGAATTTCTTTAAAATTTTTATTATTTAATGAAAAAATGAAGCACTCATCAATAAATTAAGATGTTATTGATGCATCAGATATGATATCAAAAGATTAGCAATTAGATTTATATGTTCATTTCTGAATCCTAACTTTAACTTATCAAAATTTATTGTTTCATAATAAACATTTAGTGAAAGACAATGAAAACTTTAGATATTGAATGGGACTAAACATGTTCGCAGTTAAAGCTGGGAATAAAGTCATCCATATATTACATACGCAAAAATATATAGATGAATTCCCGGTTGAACTCACAGTTTAGGATACCCTCCACTGAGCGTACGTACAAATACCCGAAAACGATTATTTAGAAAGTAACTTATATTGGAATAATTACTGTGACATGGATTAAGTTATTAAATTCTGATCATAGTATAAATTTGTTGTCGGAACAATATGTGAATTACAAATTCAATATAAAAGATAAAGTCTTAAATCAGTTAGTTTCGAATTCTGTTAGCAGCCATTCAAAAAAATTGCCAATCATCTTTCCATAATGTCGGATGACATGAGTGTAATGAAGTAGCAACAGTATTATGATCGTTACTATGAACTTAACGGTGGTGTTTCAAACTCGCTTGAGATGCATGATATATCTTGCATTCTGGACAAGTTCTATTTTAGAGCTGTTCCATTGACACTGATGGACAGTATAAGCCAAATGGAAAATCCATCGATACCTTTGATAACACAAATCCTATTCTCTGTGCTTGCGAAACAAAATGGGTGTTTGCAATTAAGGATGACTCTTTAAGCTCTGGAATACACAGGCACAAAAAGTTCAGTCACAAAATGTTGTGGAAAAAATGCTTCCATGACCTACGTCATGAGTGGCAACAGCCAGGTACATTCTAATTTACTATCTGCATATAGTACTGACCATATCTATCATGATTTTTCATCCATTTCCCATCGGGTTCATGCGATGTTACCGAGGAATCGATAGGATTTATATATTTCGTAAAAACATTTTGATCGTATTTCTGCCAGAGTTGTTCATACCTTCATAAAATTTTTATTTTCTTTTAAGTGTCAGACGTGAGCAGATGTTGTCACGAGATCGCACAAAGCTACCCCTTTCACGACAAAGTGGTGCCATTCGCCTTTCTACTCGGTAGTATGCAGAGTAGTGAGGTAAAATAATTAAGTAAAGATCCATGTCCAATTCAATGAACCTGACAACAAAAGTTTGAAGTTTTTGGGAATCTTGGATTTTTGTCGGATCTACCATATCATGCGACTATAAATATTGGTTTTACTTAATCAGAGTGTGTACAAATGACTATTTTGAAATAGACAACAGATTTCAAGAATGTGGCCATATGTGAAGACAGTGCTGCTATGGCTACATATATTCTACATGCTGTATAAAGAAATTAGTTTGTGACGAGTAGCAACTGAAAAATTGTGATTTGGCAGCCTGACTTTATATTCAAGATGCATCAATAGCAAAGCTTGTTTAGTTCCACAACTCTCATTCAAGTACACTATGGAAGAAAATGCAAATCAACATCTTGATGGCGATCATGGGTTGTGTTTTGAGCTTGTATCAATATAACAGGAGGTTGTTGAAGTTGTACTTGATTCTTGGTGCTAAAGTCACACACACAAACAGACTCCTATCTTTAAAAAGTACATCGACATACATTGTGATTCAAGAGCAAAAATTACAAATACTGTAGAAAAAAATTGTTAGAAGCTCCTAAATAATAGCTTGTACGGTAAAACCGTCGAAAAACTGAAAAAAGAATGAATTTAAGATTATGCAATACTGAAAATAAGATGATTAATTATGCTTCCATACCAATATTTTAAAGAAGTATCAAAATTTCTGTTTTATTAAATCATAACTTGATATGTTTAGATAGACTTAGTTTAACACGCCTTGGATTTATTTAAATTAAGAATGCGGCAGTATAGGGGGTTGGAAAACTATTCTACAAAGTTTAATTGCAATATCAACATTGTCGCTGGAGATGTCGATTCTTTCTTGAAAATAAAAAAATGTAAATTGGACATTTTTGTGGCTGAAATAGTTAAAGATCATTGTTTGGACATTTCTAATTATCCGATTGATTATCCACTTTACTTGAAAATACTCGACTCTGTTATTGGTAATTTAAAGACGAAAGTAAAAGTGAAGCTCATGATGAGTGGATTTTTAAGACCCAAATGATACAGTTTGTTAAATCAATCAAAATGCCTTAAAGCTAAGGGGGAAACATTAAGACACAGAGTTAACCAATAAATTATATAAAGACTGTTACGGGAAAACACTACCTTTTATGTACCTCAATTTTGTATTGGTATTAACAATCACTAACTCTATAGTTTTAAAACTTCAAAGGTTGCCCTTACAAATAAATATGATAAAAGGGTTTTGGTAGGAATTAATGTCGTGGGTTACAGCTCTTGACCTTGACTTACCAGTTCTACAACCTGTTGCCTGTTGCTTGGCAATGTTGGTACTGTAGCAATAACCAAGTGTCCGACAAACTATGTAGATGTATCCAACCTGACACGAAACATTCTGATTGGCTGACGGAAAAGGATGACCGTCGTGTAGAAGATGAGTAAGCGGTCATTTTGATGTGTAATAAGTCTTTGTGTGACTCATGATATGACTAACACACGAGTTTAAAGATGTCATCTCAGGTCAAAAGCATGAGTCATACTTTTTTCTAAAAATTTTCTAAGTCAAAACAAAGATTCCTCTTTAATCTCCGGACACACCTTGGGTTCCGCGAGCTGAACATATAAAGCATTTATTCGTATTTCTACTGCTCCAACTAGAATTGGGTTCCTTTCCTGATTCAATGGTTTCGTTTCTGGTCCAAATGTAATTTGATTATTATTACACATCAAAATAACGAGTATTTACAGACGTAAATCAATTCATATTTGATTATAATGGTGATGATTAAATTAAAGTTGCTTGTCGCCATCATCGTTGTTCGGATTTTATTCAATTGTAAAGAGTCGGAGGAGGCGATTCCGTGCTCTCTCCGCTTTTCGGGCTTGTTGTGTTTTGGTCATGAGATACTTCTCTCCTAATACACCAGTTGGGTAAGAGCGAAGTCCAAGGGGCAGGTAACCGCATTCTCCTCTTGGTTCGCAGACATGCACGTTTCTTAAACGCAGGTCTACGCGCACTGGGCTTGTGTTTTCTGTTGTTCTCTATTCAACTTTTCTTTTGCCATGTGGTGCTTTCGGTATTGCTCTTTGATCTTTGTGGGTCGGACAGGGCTGTTTTAAGGTCCTAGGCACTTTTGCATATCTGCATTTGTAGTAAGCCTCAAATCGATTAAAACTTAAATTCTCAAATATTATAAAATATGTAAATTGTAAGCACATTTACAGCATTTTTGGATGATATTGTTTTGAAACATGTTTGATTTGAACCATAATATTTATGAACGCACCCAGGCTTTGATATTACTAATCATAATTACCTTTAGTACAATGATTTCAAAACTAATTATTTTCCGGTTTTCCAATATTTCGTTAAGTTAAATATTTAAAATAAAAATAGTTTATAATTGTCTTAATGTTTACCAATTAGTAATTTTTAATTTCTATTGGTAATTACAAATAATTTTAATTTTAGAAATCATGTCTGATGGATACCAGAGAAAACACGAGTATAGATCTTAAAGAAAAAGCAAGAGAAAGAAGAAGCATTAAAAAAGATGAAGGGCTCTACTCTGAAATATATAAATAATGATAATAAACCCAACAATGACACAACTGTCACGACCAATGTATCAATACCAGATATATTGACTAACGAAACTGCCAAACAAAAAGAACAGATGTTACTTATGAACACCAAGAACAGATCTACATGCCTAAAGATACATAGCTTCAATTTGATGATCCAGATTCAGAACTAGCAAGCAGCGAATATTTAAAAATAAAGCAAAGCAATGATCCAGTCAGTGATCAAGCTGAATGGGAAGTACATACACATCTTATAGGCTATTATGCAGAAAATATCCATTCACAGAATTTAGAAAGTGATTTTCTTTCAATGGGTAGACAATTAAGAGACAAGACAAGATTTGCACGCAAGGAATATTTTCTGAGAAAATTGACAAATGGAGAAGTTGTCAAGAGAGATTGGCTTATTTATTCTCCCTCAACAGGCAAAGTGTTTTGTTAGAAACTGAATAACTGCATAACTGTCACAACAATAGAAACTATCTTGGCTGCATTGACATTTAGCTGAATTTGATCCATTTCAAATGGAACACATTCGAAAATATGGAAACACGGATAAGTGAAATGTATCATATATGTTTTCAACTATATGCGATGAGTTCATTGATATTGTTGGGCCAGAATACAAACGGCCTTGAAAATTGTTTAAATGTATCATTAATATAGCACGAAAACCCAGCACCAAGATAACTTAAAATACAACATATAACATTAACTAAATACCCAAAAATTTGAGGAAAATAAATAAATATAAAATCAAAAAACACAAAAGTAAAATAAAATAAATACAAAATACATCATGAACATCACGAAATTGACATAAAAAATAACATAATAACAAGAAAATTTGACCGAAAAACGACAATTTATATAAAAGTAGAAAATTAATGAATAAAACGAGTTAAAATAAAATATTTTTGGTTGAATAAATCCAATTTAAATTTTAGAAATAAATTGACAATTTAAATTACGAAAATAATTAAAATTAGATTTAGATAGCACAAATAATTTCAAGGTTAAATTTTGTTTTATCGCAATAAAAATAACACGCAAGGTTAAGGTCAAATTATGGGTATATATACTGATGTGTTTTCACAAATTTTAAAGACAGACAAGACAGAAAGACAGACTGTGTGCAGAGAGACAGACTGAATTTTAGTGTTAGTGTACAGATGGTCTACTGATTTTTGTTAGTATGCAGATGTCAATTTGTATTTTTGCTGTTCAGTACTTTTTTCAATTGGAATTGCTTTTATTGATGAAAATATGAAATGAAGAATTTTAATGAAGAATATACGTTTATGCATCGAGGCTTTTATCCAATTTAGATGGTAATATTTATTTATTTATTCTCTGGCCCATAGCCAAAACATATCGCAAGTAATTAAACTCAACACACTAATCGAACTATGTAAGTGGGGTTTCTCCGCTTATAGTCGTGAGCGTGAGGGTCTAGTCGTGCGTAACGACGGGCCCGAACGTCAAATCATAGAACTAAATAGCGAAAGAAGGTAGCTCGAAAGTAGGTCTTTTGGCTCAACTTCCTTGCACCTAATTTTCGATAAAATCGACATAAACCTTCAAACCACATTCGGCTCAAAAAAAATAACACGAAGTAGTCCAGTGGGCACTCATTAAATACAATGTGAACACAAATAGATATTAAGGACAAAGAAGGGAAGGGTAGTGGGGAAATCGTGAAATCGTTGCAACAGTTAAAATGAATAGCCATCAGAAAAAGATTAATACAAACCACCAAAATCATAAAAACTGAGTAATTTAAATTATATTTAAGAACTAAATAAATTATTTTGAATTAAGTCTAACAATATGGACGGAACGCTGCGCAAATTTTCCGAAATAATCAAAATACTTTATCGAAAATTGTAAAGTAAAAGTGGAGTGCTCGCTCAATTGTTTGTATAATTAAAATATTCTGGTAACTGAGAAATAAGGGCGGATCCTTACAAAAACTTTTAATAATAATAATAGTAAGGTTAATGGTAATTATAATAATAACAGTAATAATAATAATAATAATAATAATAATAATAATAATAATAATAATAATAATAATAATAATTATAATAATAATAACAATAATAATAATAATAATAATAATAATAATAATAATAATAATAATAATAATAATAATAATAATAATAATAATAATAACAATAACAATGATAATGGTAGTAATAATAATAATAATAGTAATGGCAGCAACAATTGATAAGAATAATACATATAATAGTAACGATGATAACACTAGTAACAATAATAGGGAACATAGTAGTTATAATAGAAATGAGGGTAGGAGAGATACTGTGAGGATATTTAACTTAACGAAGGGTGTACAGGCTATAGAAAAATCAATAATACGAACAACAAGGAGGACTATGGGAATGGACATAATGATAAATAATATAGAGGTATAGATTAACATTCGGATAACATAAGAGAAAAATGGGACCTGAAAATGAAAATCGAGCACATAAGCTCGTTGTACTTATGGATCGTTAGGTCAATTATATCATTAGTAATAGCGCTCACGTTTTGTGGACGATCCACCCACTCGAACACAGTTCCAACGTTGCTTAGCAACGGGTGCCAAGTGGTAAGCGAAAAATATTTGTATGCGGTTGTCTGGGTAACAACTATATAGTTTCAAAACCTCAACACACAGAAACCCACCAATATATTAGGTTCCAAAGTATTGACGCTGATAAAAATTTAGACCATTATGAGACTGAGCTAATTTGTGTGATTTGGAAAGATTTACTCCAACAAATTAATATAGCCAATAAAGCTTTGCAGCAGCCTGGCATAGAGTTGTGCACTATAATAAAATAGCACGACAGTCTCACAAAACACTTTCATGAAACAAGTAATAAATTCGAAGCGTTTAAAAGTATGTCAAAAGATCTTACAAAATTCGATTACAAAGAATGTACAAAGCGCAAACATGTGCGAACAAGATTTCACGACGTCGTGATGGATGAGAATCATATTGATGAGTTTATATTTAAGTGTTAGTGACAATTTCCGTATACAGTCCTTTTAAGTGATCATAGACAGACTTATCATTGAGATGGAAAACGGCGAGCTGCTTACGCAGGATTAAATTAGAGGTTCAGTTTTCTTCTTGACAGATCTTTGTCAAGTGATGAGATAGTATCTAAAGCAATCGATGTAATTAAGATATATTCATCAGATCTGGAAGAAGCATTTGCTGATGAGTTTCTTTTGTTTTCCAGAATGTTCGCTGATACAAAATCTGTTGATGAAATGATGAAGGCCCAAATAGAAAACAAGTTGGTCACAAGTTTTTCAAATGTAAATATTGGTTTTCGAATTTATCCTTAAATTTTTGGATCAAGCTGTGAAGGTGAACGATCTTTTTCAAAACTGAAACTTATCAAAAATTACCTGCGGTCAACGATAGGACCATAACGATTTTCTTCTGCATTTCTTACTCAGAACATTGAAACCAAATGAACTATTTGATTAGACATAGTACTTGCGAAGCTTATTATTTGTTTAAGTAAATTAGTCTAGTAACTCTAAAGTCTTTAACTATTTAAAATCTTCCCCAGTGTTTCACCCCATACTTTGAGAGAAGCTCTCTGACCTATTACCTTTTAATAAAATCTCATTAATTAATTTAACATTAGTTGTCCTTATTTGACTTTTCCGATGGCTGTTAGATTTTGATCGTTGCAATGATTTCGCTACGATTCCCGTACCCATCCCTTCCTTTTGACCTTAAGACTCTATGTATATATTTATTATGTTTTATTGAGTGCTCATTGAGGTATTCGGTGTATAAATTTTGAGCCGATGTGTTTCAAGAGTTTAGGTTGATATTATCAGCGCCCCAAAGCCAGCGATAAGCCAAAAGACCTCCGCACAACATTCAATTCACTGCTATAGATATTGATTTTTCGTCCGAGTTAGCTGTACTCACATTCCAACATTCACTTTCACGGGGCCAATGCAGGTAAATTGCACTTACCAGGTCGTTGACCTGTGTAGATTTTACTATCTTGCGGTGCGTGACGGCTGTGGACTGGAAAAGATTCGACAAAAAAGGACGAACAAAGACTACTAACATACAATTAATATACTAATTCTCACACATGAATTTGAAAAATCATTACGTCCGAGTAGATGACTTACTCAGTAAAATTGCTTGAAGTTTCGAGGTTTCCAAAGGAAAATTCTAATAATTCAGTTGATTGGTGGAAATTAGAATTTTGCCAGTCAAAAAGTGATTGAAATCTACTAAATTGAATCGTTAAATATAGTTCTACCAGTGGTGTGACCTTGTGTTTTTGATTAAGTTGTAGGTTTAATATCATTCATATCAAAATTCGTAATTCCCCAATAATTATTTATTATTAAAACAACAGATATTTATTAATATTGTAACTTCCCAATCTTTGAGGTTTTGTCCACTTCTTCAACCACTCGATTCTGCGTTGTTTTATCCTGTTATGACACTGGACCTCAACCTGATGAGGAAATATGAATCTGATTATTTGAAATGGTCTTTCATACTGAAAATCATTTTTCTGTCTTTTGTGTATTTAACACCCACTCTCCCTCTTTAAAATCTATTGAAACCCGTTTTTCACTTTCAAACTGACTCAATTTTATTGATGCTTTATCTAAATTTACCCCAGCTTTATCAATCAAATCTGATTTACTTGTTTCTTGGACATTAAATTTGGAATGGATATTAATTTTTCTTCCATATACTATTTCAAACGGTGACAATTCTGTGGAATTTTGCTGAGTAGTATTAATATTAAATTCAATCCGTTGTAATAATTCAAACCAATTTCTTCACGTTTACTTTTTAAGAATGTTGTGATCATATCTCGTATTACAAGTTCTACTAGTTCATTTGATTGATGCTGAAATTGCTAGGCAAACTCTTGCTTAATGTTTAATTCTGCAATCTTTTTTCTTCATATTTCTTCATATTTCTTCATATTTCTTCATATTTCTTCTTTCAAAGTTTCTACCTCTATCTGTCAACATACTGATTGGTTTACCAAATCTATATATCCAATTATGTAATATTACTTTAAATATACATTGATCATCCATTCTAGATACTGCAGTTAGACTCACCAGTTTGCTAAATCTGTCAATGATAACAACTACATACTTTTGTTAGTTTCTGTTCTATCCATTTACGAGATGTCTACTACAATTTGTTCAAGGAAGTTTGTACTCTGTCTAGGAATCATTAATTCCTTTGTTTTGCTTGGACTTATCTTCCTTTTTGCACAGACCATGCATTTTTTTAGAGATTTTTTTATAGTGGTGGGGTTAGCAGTTTCTAACCTTGACCCCTTTACATACAATACTTTCTGCCCTCCAATGGTTACCCATTGCTAGGCAACGTTGGAACTGTAACCACTGGTTATGAGACCTCCAAAGGTGAGCTCTACTGGAGAACTTCTAAGGCCCGGTCTCATGGTGGGTCCAACGCACTAAGGTCTATGTGCGATTTCTTATCCCGGTCCCTTCCATAGGCACTCGATACTCGCTATTCTTTCCTCGCTTAGATTTCGGAAGTTTGGTTCATTCAAATCGGGACATCGTATATAATTTTCATGGATAAAAATATTTAAAAGAAAATTTTACTCTACCTTCATATCTATTTTCTCTTCCCCTGGCTGGTTCCTCCCTCTGGATTTCTCCTCGTCGCTGAGCACAGCTGTCCTTTTTCATCTTCGGAGTCATGAGTAATTGGCCCTCTAGTGCATTCATTGATCGTTTGTGTTTTGTCGAAAACAGTAAATGACTAAATCAAAATTATGGCTGACTATATATACCTCTTCATGTCAGCATGTCTATTCATTGATATTGATTATAATAATTTTCTGCCTAGGTGACGTGGAATTTAGATTTTTTTCTCGTTTTCTGTTTGTGTTACAGAGTGTATCGATTATACACGCCTTCTTCAACCTTCATTATTTGCTGACATGTTGAATCCATAATTGATCACATGATCTATGTGTTTATGCTTGTTCATTCATATTAGAACAACTCATTTTCAATTGTTATATTTCACTTTCCTGATTCTTCTATTCAAGGCAAATTCTGGTAAGTATTCTTTTTATACTTTCTCAGTGAATTATGTTTATCAGCTCTCAAGTCCGTTTACTGCCGTGATCCTCTACTATTCTGCGCTCAATACGACGTCTATGTGTTCTCGAGCTTCCCGAATGTCGTCGATGGTTATGATTATCGGATGGTACTTAGCGAAGTTATGCCTACTTGCAGTGTTATGAATAAGAACACCGATTTTCTGGGATCAAACGTATTACCTCAGCCGGTCATTTATGAAATGTGATGTCACAGACTACTTTGATCCTCGACTCGATTGTTAGTGGAATGTACTACTATGTGCTTTTCTTTTATGGATGATCTTTTGATTTATTTCATTAATTCTGATTATTATTATTATTATTATTATTATTATTATTATTATTATTATTATTATTATTATTATTATTATTATTATTACGATTGGTATTTATGTACAAAGATATTTTAATTACTTTATCTAATAATGGATGGGTGAATCCATGGAACCCGGCTCCTATTGGTATGATTGGTATCGCACAGTGCTATTTTATTTCACTTTATTAATATTAGTGTAACCACTATTCTACCACTGACGAAATTTGATATTATTAATTTTATTTTACCTTAATTTGATTATGGTTTTGAATATTATTTGGTTGAGTTCCTTTATTAATTATTTATGGATTACTGTTACCTTATTCCCATAACTCTATCTCATTTAACTCATCCCTTTACTCGCAACCCGCATCGTGGTGATATGTACGTCAGACCTTGGTTATTTAGTTAATTACAATTTCCTCGCACCACTTATTGCCATGGTTTTATCCAAATTTATTTACCGTCATTAGGGATTTACTTTAATCGTATCGTCATTGAACATTTTTATCCTACCGCGGCTAATAATTCTAGTCGTCGTATCAGGTTATTTATTTTATTCCATCACTATCATTATGAAGGGCTTTAATTTCGGTTATCGTCTATTTTCCTTATTCCTTTTAACGTTAGCATTATTGACATTGGAACTTTTAATTTAGCGCTTTACCTTTGCTTATTCAATTTTATGATTTATTTTTAATATGAACATTATCGATGTTAAGGATTTGATTTGGAGTTCCAATTTTTAAAATATTCAGTGATTTTCGACGCTATCTTCATCGAAGTTGAAGATTTTAATTTGGAGTTCCAAAATTTTTTAAATTATTCATCTTTATGATTTATTTCTGACGTAGCAACGATTCTCTGCTCCTTTAAACACTCACCTCCCTTATTTGACCTTAGGGTTAGACATGTTGATATTATGATATTATGAGTGCCCACTGGACTACTCGGTGTAGATGATTTTGACAAGATAAGTAACGTGATTTTAGGTAAGTAACGTGATTTCGACATTATATAATACTTTTTCTCGAATCATATATTTCATGAACATTGTGTTAGCATGGTTAACAGTCAACATACAAAATAACATTTCCCCATACATGCGTTCAAGTAGAGCTTACTTGAGATTGCTTGAACGCTGTATGGAAAAATTGGCGATAATTGTTTGCCGAATTCGCTTGCAAAGTTGCACACGCTTGGTATAAGCTTTAGCATTAAATTCTGTGAAAATGAATTGGTATATATACCTGTTCTTGCGATAATGAAAAGGTCTTAATTTATATTAAAAGAACTTTTTTAATATATATATATTTTTTCATTTTGCAATGGCATAAAAAATTTATGTCAGTACAAGCACATTGACTAGTATTAGAAGTCCAGTAATGTTAAAAAATCTTTAAAAACAATAATCCTTACTTATTCATTAATTATTTTTATAGATACTCCTCAAATAATTTAATATGAATTTGTTTAAATATATTATAGTTTTGTAAATAATAAAACGTATTTGAAATATTGATTTTTAAATAGATTCGATTAACACCGGAAGTTCTGTAGCTAACAGAAATAATAACAAAATCAGACAAAAATGGCATTAAATCAAGATACAATTCAATAAAAATTTTTTTTGCTTTACATTTTAATACACCTGAATAAATTATTTTGTTGTTAAAAATTAATGTATTTCAATATTTGATTTTAATGAAATATATTTAAAAATGTATTATTAGAACTATTTAATTTCAGTTAGTCTAGATTTATATGAACAATGCTATTCCGATTCTTGTCGGTTCAATCAGCGTTATATTTTTTGAACCAATTAACGACGCAAACCGAGGTATTGAAGTAATCATTTATCAAATAATAAAATTAATATAGAAAGGGAAAGTAAGAATAAGTAATATGAAATGTACTGTGAGATTAAATTTAAAAATTAAAATTAACTAATTAGTAGTAGGTTGTTAGTTAAAAACCACCTTCAAAAGATTTTGTTCATTTAATGTTAGCTAACTATTATTATTGTTAATTATCTGCAATTATTAATTATGGATGTTTTTAAAACTAGGAGTTCGATAAAAACGTTAACTCTAATATGGTAACGACGCTATTGGCTGACTTTGTAGAACAACTAAAAACATGTGTGCTAAAATATCCAAAAATTGGTCGTAAAAATTGGACGTTTAAACAATTTAGCCAGAGCCTTCTTGCCTGGCACAGCTATAGAGTATTATGATGAAATCAAATCCAAAAAGGGATACAATTAAAATATTTTAAATGTATTTCTCAAATTATCAAAACTAATTGAATATCTACAGAACGTGTTGCATTATTACAAAGGCAAGAGAATGTGAAAGATTATTGAAAGAAGTTGGAGAAGTTGATCAATAATTGTCCTCTTAATATAGTGGTGAAACCTACAGAAACAACGATATTCCGTTTTTCACTGTGGTCGAAATAAGACCAAAAATGAATCTCTTAGAGACTTTAGGAATTCATTTAATTATTGACAAAGCTAGAAAGGAAAATAATGTTAATAAGAACAAAATACCAAATATATAAACTTTAAACTTTAAATATTTTTTATTGTCAATAGCGGAACAATTTATATAAATCGTACCATTGCCTTATTTTAGGCATTCCTCCTCCATTTGTGAATATCATAAACTCTCACAAGAATGCATCAGTATCCAAAGATTCCAATTTTTCGATGGAAAGGTGCTTGAATTCAAAACATAGAAGGCAAAATTCAATACACGTATTGACCAAGCAGATGAAAGCTCTGAAGGCAAAACTCTACATCTAAGGCAATATTTAACTGGAAAGTCACTAAAGTTGATTAAGAATCTAGGTTATTTATCAGAAATCTACAGAGTGGTAAAAGAGAAATTAGATCGGATATATGAACTTCATTAAGCCAGCAAAAATATCAAGACCTTTCATTTCTCCTACCCGCAACAGTCTAAACTTTTCAATAACTTCTAGTATTGTCAAATAACTTTTTTAAATGGGATGAGAATAGTAAATCGACGCTATGAAGTGTGAATACCTTGGAAAATGGATTCAAAGATGCTACCAGAAAGTAAGGTGATGGCAGTTAAAAGATTGAAAAATCTTCGATAGATTAAACAATGAAAATTTGTTTGATGAATGTAATGGGATAATTCATGATTATGAAAAGAAAAAATATATCAGTAACGACAGACGACAATCCTAACGGAAACGAGTGAATATGACCACATTTTCCAGTTTTAAAAGAGACAGAGACACTACCAAAGTAAGAATTGTGTTAAAGTTTTGAATTTGGTCTAGGTAAATGCAATTGAAACGATTGATTAGGTATGCCGCAAAAGATAAAGATATGATGAACCCAAACGATACGATTTTCGATGCCAAGGGACAGATCGGAATAATTAATAAAATACAATCAACGTGACGGATATGGATAATTTCTGTCACGTTGATTGTATTTTTATTAATTATTCCGACCAGTTTCCTAGGCATCGAAATGTAAATGGGTGTAATGATGCGTGTAATGATGACGTAACCATATATACTATGTAAAACCTAATGGTTACTTAATGGTTTGTGAGATTACTTCATCATTACCAAACCCGAGTTATCATTACAGAAGTTGGTGGTCTACTTGCGCTGAACCCGGCATAACATACTACTTTTGTTATTATTTTTATTGGTTTTATTCAGTTGTTATTATTTTTAGGAATCTTTAAATGTTTTATATTACTTTTTATTCCTTTTGATGTTGAATTTATATTAATTTATTTTTTTCTGTTAGTTTTTGTGTTGTCGTGCCAAATAAAAAAAATTAGTCTTAGTTATTGCCCAACAATTACATACAAACACATACACCGTCACGTTTTCTAACGCAAAATACGTATGACTCATATACTTAATTAAACTGTTATATAGAATGTATGTGCGTATGATCTACTTCGAGCCAGCAGAATCCTACTTTTAAACTCGATTTTAATAAAATTATATAGTCTATGACCTGTATGATTTTGAGTTTTTGTGTATGAGTCAGTGACTCCAATTTTTATACTAGATTTAACAAATGAAAAATCAACAAATTTAAGTTGAGCTATTTAATTGAGTTAACCTACAAAAAACTTTGATAAATGTCATAGTAAATACTTAGAAATATTAGTTTTTGGAAAATTTCCAGCAAATGTGGTTTCAATAAATCTACTTATATGTAATTATCATCGGTGGCTCATTAAAAATATGGAAAGAAGACGAAAACATTAGAAAGTATATGTTGAAGAAATAAGGAGAAAATAATTTGAACAGAGATGTGTGAAGAAGCTTTCGAATAAATGTAAGAAGCACTGAAATTGGCTTCAGCATTGGTAATCCAGACTTCGGAAAAGAATTTATATTTGACACTATGGCGAGTTTCATTGGTATAAGAATATTTGAGAACGGACCATAAAGCTATGGACCTTTATGTTGACAACTAAGAAACAAATATCGGTTCGATTTCCGACATGGATTAATTATTTATGCAATCTGGATATTAAAACGGAACACAAGAAAAGCACAATACACATGGCGATGTGCTGCACTCCTTCACTTCCATAATAACCAATGTATTCCTACCAATTAAAATTAATAATAATTAAAATTAAAATAATTCAAAAGTAACTAACGTAACATAACAAATATTTTCATTTTGCTAAGATTCTAAGTTTACACACAAAAAAACATGTGAAACATGAGTACACCAAAATCCAGAAGTGGACAAAATCAAAATCAGAGTAATAATAGTAAAGATATAGGAGGATTGTAAAAATTGCAAAGAAGCAAGGAGGAGATACAAGGAATAAATAATAAAACACAGAAAATGACTGAATATATTTAGAAGAACTTTGACATGGAAAATTTAGCTTAAGAAATAAAATGGTATTTGCGAGTTGTGAAAGATGTCAGAAAACGAAAACAATAACTTTGAAGACAAAAGAAGAAACCTGGATAATAGTGAGTAGTGAACAATTCGAAAAAATATATATGGTCATATGCAAACAATTGAAAGAAAAGTTTAATGAAAAGTACCTTAAAAAAATTCATGAATGGAGTTATTTACTTAACGATTTAAATGGAAAAACGATAGTTAGAAATGCTGAAAAAATCAAATATATAAAAAAATGAGGATATGAGAAGTAAAATTGATAAAAATATAAACTTTTATATCGAAACTACTTTCTAAAATTTAATAGCATAGTACAGGGATGGCAAACCTTTTTTGATGTCCATGCCACAAAATCAAAAAAAAAATTTTTTAAATGCGTAATGTGCCACTAAAAATTTCATTCGAAATGTTAGCGTGATGAACTATATGTAAGTATAATTGCCTTTGCTAATATTTTTAAACAATTTTAAGCAATTTTATTTATTTTATCCAATAATCGATTACTTTAAATAATTTCTAAATTGATTCTTAAATCAACAGATTTTTTATTCCATATGGTACTTGACTGAAATTCAACCAATTCCATTTCTAATTCATTTAAATTTAACCACTCAAGGACCTTTAAATTTAATTTTTCAAATGGTATTGTATCAGGATACAAAATAAATTTTAAAGTTTCTTCAAATTCTTCAAACTGTGTAAATCTTGCAGAAAATTCCTAAATCAGGGATTGCATTACCATTGAAAACTCTTTCGTTGATGACTTATTTAGCTTTTCATGAAATTCACTTTCAGCAAAATTTTTTTTTGTATTCGGAAAATATTTTTTTTTATTTGAAAGAATATTACGATTAAAGATCTGTAATTTGACTTCGAACGCTTTGATTAAGTCTAACATTATAATTACTGTTTTATTAACACCTTGTAGTTTTATATTTAATTCATTTAAGTGAGAGCATAAATCAGTGAAAAAAATATAATTTTTCTAGCCATTCTACATCCAATAATTGACTATATTGTCTAATAATGTTCTCGTTATTTAGAAATAATATTATTTCATCCAAACAATCTACAAACCTTTGCAAAACATTTCCGCGGTTTAACCAGTGTACATTAATATATAAAAGTAAGCTATTGTACATCGAGTTTACTTCGTTTAACAATTTTTGAAATTTTCTTTTATTTAGGGCTTGCTCTAATATAAAATCGACTAATTTTGTTACAAAACTCAAAATATCATCAAATATTTTTAAACCTGTTTTGGATCATAACGCTTGTTGTGAATAATGCAATCGAAATGAAGAATTGTGTGTCCAATACGTTTTGTAAATGAATTTATAAATCCATTTTCCCGTCCAGTAAAGCTGCGGGCCCCATCAGTTGTAAGTGACACAATTTTAGAACGACATATTTCTCTTTTTTCCAATGCACCTATAACTGCATTACAAATGTTCAATCCTTTTGTTGTTGTTAATGTTGACAAACTTATTAACTCTTCTTTAATATTGTTATTAACAAAATAAGTACAAAAATTGCTAAAAGAGCAGTGCCTGTTACGTCGGTAGACTCATCAAGACAAATAAAATCTCAAGACTTTATATGAATTTTTTGTAGAAAATTTATATTTTCTGCCATATCTAAAATTCTCTCTTTCACTGTATTTCTAGATATCGGCATGTCTTTATTTCTTTGAATAATTTTTCTTTGTTTTCAAAATCATCAATAAAGTATGGTGCACATTGCAGCCTAGCATCCTTTAAAAATTTGACTTCATTAAAAGGGTTCGCATATTGAGCAATATTTTTTGAAACTTGATAACTAGCCATGTGGTGTTGGATTGAGTTACAATATGTTTCATTAAAGTAGTAGTTTGTGCATTTTTATTCTTTAAGGTACGTGATAATTTTGTTTTTGTGCGTGCCATCAAAATTTTCAAACGTGCCACTTAACGGTGCCACTTATGGCACGCGTGCTATTGGTTCGCCATCCCTGGCATAGTATTTTAAAATTATTTTATTACTTATAATTAAATATTTTATATTTTCAAATGTTTAAAATTTAAAATTTTACAGTTTTAATGAATATATGAAAACAAATTTTACTTAAATGATAAATATGTGTGAATTTATGTTTTTTTATTATTTTTTAATTATCACCAAGTACACCAAATAAGTAATTAAAATTTACTAACAAAAATTTTGTTTTCAACATCGAAACAAAGGATAACGGGGTTTCATTGAATAAATAAAAGTTAAATATAAATTAACATGATTTTGATAAAATTATGTTAAAATTAATATATTTTATACGAAGAAAAATCAATAAAATATATTAAGAATAAAATTGTTACTATTAAATTGTCCTAAGTTAAAAAATAATTTCTTGTTTTACGACTTAGAGATTTCCTCTTTCTTCTTGATCAACTTCAATAGCTTCAAAAAGACTTTTGAAATTTCCGGCCCCAAAACCCTGAATAAATGGAAATGATCATTCAATTAATTAATTATCTTGAAATTTACATTATGATTATGCCTTTGAATAACTTCTAAAAACACAGTCGGCCGATCTTGCATATTTTTCGTAAATATTTGTAACAAATAACCGTTGTCGTCGAAGTCAATGAGAATGGACAATTTCTCCAACTAAAATATTACAAAATTGCATTATTCAGGATTTTCACTAATTAAATAATAATAATAATAATAATAATAATAATAATAATAATAATAATAATAATAATAATAATAATAATAATAATAATAATAATAATAATAATAATAATAATAATAATAATAATAATAATAATAATTATAATAATATTAATAATAATAATAATATTATTCACTTATCTAATATTTTAATTTATGCTGCTACCAAGGAGTCACTGTTAAATAATAATAATGGTAATAATAATAAAACCTGGTCCAAATCTTCTGTTACTTTAATTTTTGCACTTTCTAATTGCTTCCGTAGAGTTGTGTAATATGTCTTTGGTGCATCCAGAAATTTCAGTCCTCGACCTTTGAGTACTTTTATCTACAATGCCATAAAATCAAAATTTAAAGTTTTAAAATAATAACAACCGCTTTAATAATGTCATTTGTATTCATGGCGATGTGTTGCACTCCTCCACTTCCATAATAATCAACGTATTCCTTCAAATTAAAATTAATAATAGTTAAAATTAAAATAATTCAAAAGTAACTGACGTAACACAAAAAAATATTTCCATTTTGTTAGGATTCTAAATTTTTGATTATTTACAAACTTACTGATTCACACTAGTAACCAGTTCTTTTTTCTGACATAATGTGACGGAACTGCGTTCCGGCACCTTTTTTCGTTACGAATTAAAATATAATTTGCAGAAGTTACATTTTTTGTGTTTTTTGTCGTATTATAAAAGATATGCAAATATATCAATTACAAATGGCGCCCAGTAAATTTTCGCTGGCTGAACTATCTAACATATGCCTATGCCAGCGAACTTTGTGCTTACTCTGAGAAAAGGTTGCTGACAAAGACGTTGAATTAGCTCAGTGTTCCCGCATCTTAGACCAAAAGAAATTGCCAGAAAACATTAACGCTCAGCTGACATTTGAAGAAACTGAAATAAGAAACTTGTCAATAAGACAATAAAATGAAAGAGAAATGATTCATGGAGTCCGTGAATACGTTGTAGAATAAATATGTACTGAAAAACTACTTCATTTAGTACACGATCTACATCCTATCCCCATTTCTCCAAATGAATGTGATAAATCTGATTATCATTCCAACAAGAGCTTCATTGATAACCAAAACAGTTTCATCGCTGTTATTCATCAGTTTAACGGGACCACCATTCACATGTACAAGTTTTAAGAAATATGAAAAGAAGGGACGAATAGTTCACCGTTGGAAAGTTTGTTTAATCAATGATATTGCAGAGGAAATTTTTAAAGGCATAAGAAAGAGACTCGAAGGTAGTCGAAGAAAACCGATTCTAAAAGACTTATGCGATCGTAGGTCAATATCACTAGCGGTGAAAAAAGAATATTATTATAACGTTACTAATCACCAAGAGTATATGAAAAATAAATAATTTCAATAAACTTGTAACATTATTTCTAATTAAAACAGAGAGGAAATGTTTTGCTGACACATGTTGAATGGGTAGACATTAAGTTACACGGTTAGGATTTTTGAGTGATATGCATTAAGAGTGATGTGCAAATGGGTTAATAAATGAATTTTAACAAAACTTATTTTATTACATAACTAAGTACTCGCCACGAAAACGGCAGTACTGTGAACTATAAATAAATCATAACAAATTACTTATTAAAAAACTATATATTTCATAATTTAGTCATTGTTACTATAACCAGACAAAATTTTAAAAGAATAGATTAAACTTATTTAAATACATTTTAAATTTTAACATTTGCGATTTATTTCTTTTGAATTAATCATTATTTGATAATACGACTTTCAGATAATGTTATAATAAAAAATCTCGATTAAAAATCAAAGTTCATGTAAAAAATTCAGACGATTAATTACATAGTAATAATGATAATAATAATAATAATAATAATAATAATAATAATAATAATAATAATAATAATAATAATAATAATAATAATAATAATAATAATAATAATAATAATAATAATAATAATAATAATAATAATAATAATAATAATAATAATAATAATAATAATAATAATAATAATAATAATAATAATAATAATACTTTGTAAATTATGCAGTTATTATAATCAGTATAAGCATCCACACTAAGACAGTTGTATTGCGACCTAGGAAAAAAACATGCAACAAACTACTTCTTAAATATATCTTCAATTATAATATCTATTTAAAACTTAATGAATTGAAACATGATCTTATATTTAATTGTAATTATAATGACGATTCTGTAACAATATAAATAAATTTAGTTAAAATTAAATATAATATAACTGTTTCTAACATAGAATAATATATCATAATGTTATTCTTTCGTCGGTTCCAAGTATCACATATGATGCACAAACACTAAAAGTTGATAGACGAAACCTACTTGGACACGAAAAGGATTAAAGTACCTAACGAATCACTTTACACTTGTCTAAATTCGGCAAATCGAGCATCAATCATCAAGTAAATATATATACCATTTTTTTAATGAAATTCACCTTTTTATTGTTCAGTTTCACCTTTTTTAAATGCAATTTCAACTTTTGCCAATGAATTTAAACATTTATCATAAATCTAAAAATCCTTTCGATTTTAAATATACGAAAATGGTCGAGTGGAATGAAGCAACTTATAATATTTCAAAACAAAAATTTTAATTATAAAATTCCTTAAAATAAAAAGTAAATTTCTAGGCAAATATAATTACTTGAATTTGACTTTTCCTTTTCCCCGCAGCTGGTTCATTAATGGGCAACTTTACCGTTTCATCGTAATTCGTGATGACTATAGATCGCAGAGCTGAATATTCGGTATGAATTTGGGAATCATCAACTGACCAAAATCGGTGAAATTGTAAAGTCTTTTCATACCTATCAATTAAAACAAATAATTTAAACAAATAAAATTTAATTTTTAAATATTATGAAAAAACTAAAGGTAAACATGTTAGTAAATTCAATTTCAATTTATATTTGACTTATGCAGAAAGCACTTCCAAACGTACTATTACGACAGCATATTCCCATAATTTAGTAAGGTTTGTAGCATGGTTTTAGAGAGGCAGGTCTCAGCCGTTGTAAACTCGTGGACTTGTGTGCATAGTGACTCATATTTCATATTACTATTGTTGAGTATTTATATTTTAATAGAAATAAGAAATATAAAAATATAAAATATTAATAATCTTTCCATCGTATAACCTTTACATGTTTGTCTTCGTTTCTACTTGTATCAGTCAATTTTATTTGAAAGTCAATTTGATTCCAAGAACTAAGATACTTATTAATAACTTTTCTCACAATATAACTTCCTTAAAGTCATTCTGGTTCATGAAGATCTTGAACTGCTTCAAATTTTTGACAGGCATTCAATCCATAAATATTCGTTAATATTCATCTTAATTTTCGTAAGCTTTAACTTTTTTAACTTTTCACATATTTTACATTTTTTTTGTATTAATCTCAACATCCAAAACTACACAAGCAGGTGAAATCAGTATTATTTTGAAATTTTTATTTTTTTAATACAAATTAAATTAAATGTCTTACTAAATAGCTGTTAAACTGATCGGTAAATTCACAATTTTACTGTTAAAAGTTAATAAACACACATAATATTAAACAGAAAATAAATGTCTGTCACAAGAAGTTCTCCAAAAGGGAGAACAG